>OX578272.1:249130787-249528018 GCA_951217065.1 Baccha elongata
ATATTAATGTTTTAAATTTAAGCAAAGTTAAATAATTATTTAGTTATAAAAGATGCGGGCACATAAATTCCTTTTTAGGTTTTTTAATTATAAAATCAGATTATGCTGGCAATTTCTGACCATATATTCGTCTACACCTTCGATGCCCTTGTAATGTGAACTGTTGCTTCGTCCTGTTAAAACCAAATATCTGCTAAGTCGTGGGGAAGTCCCTTTGACCTAATTTTCTTCAGAAAGTTAAATACCAGTTGAGGATATTGCATATCACAATGTTTGTTGGAACGCTGATATCAGTCATACAGACCAAGCGCAATTGCACCCTTTAGCTTTGTTTGTAATCTCTAAGTACAGTCTTACTAGGCGCCTCGATTCGATGACTCTCTTGCCTGTAGCATTATTGACATTCGCTCGATGTGACCGAGCCATTTAAATCGACGTGTTCTGGCTTTCTGGACTACATCCTCATCTTGGTGCGGTTTTACCTTCACCTCCATTTCACACTCTTCGCACACATGAGTTCTTTAGAATGAATCCAGTATCAGCTCCCTCTTTCTTATTATAGTGCGACACTCGACACGATAAATCCTTACTGGCAGTATAAGGGTTTTGTCTACCGTACTTTTCATCTTACGTGATGTAATAGCGGCTTGCTAAGGTAATTCATCGTTCGATCTCCACTTGATGTTTTATCCAATGTTGATAAATTCCATAAATATTTCGACGTTGCTGCTATCAATATAGTGACGTTTTATATTCGGCCGTGGACGGATGTTTGTTTGTTTGTTGATAACAGGTACCTACTAGGTTTTTTCCTTTTTTACTTCAATACCACAAAGTTTGCCTGTTTTTCAATCATAGTGAAGAACTCTATGATGGCATGTTTTGAGTCGCTGATAATTTCAATATATGTAATCAGCATATCCTAGCAGTTAGAAAAATGTGTTGAAAATAGAGCAATCGGTATTTACGCTTGCACCATACACTATAGAGATTGAAGAAATAATCTCAATCTCCATGTCGAAAACTTGTGCATGTTTGAATTTCACACTACATAGTTGGATTTCTTTTACCAGATCCCGAGTTCGGCTATCGCCTGATACAGCTTCTGACAATAAATTCTATATACGGCGCGTTGATGGATATCGACTTGAAATTCTTTGGTCTTTTCCAAGATTCTTCTCAGCGTGGATATCTATTACCGGCCAGCAGCTGTTAGTTGTCGAATAATATTATGTCACAGAACGACTAACGACGACAATGGACTTCATCACTAAAACATACAATTGAGTGCTCTGGAAAGTATTTGAAAAGGCCTAATATTAGATCCTTCGCAAATTAAAGTCGAAATATGTGAGTTCCTGCACAATCGCAAACTTCTACGGATGGTAATGAAGGTAATCTGCTTATTGAATTATCGAAAAATCCAAGTGCGAACTGCTGTAGGATCGCAAGATTGAATCTCTCAACTGCCTCAATATTCTCAATTGATTTAATAAGCGGAGTCATCTAGTCTTATTACACGCTTTGTCTGGACGAAGTTATCCACGTTAATTATCCCGTCGGAACGCTTACTTGGGTTGCAATTTTCAGAACCTAAGTTCAAAAAAAGACCTCTAAAACCACGCCAGTCGAATAAGATCTAGATCCCGGAACGCTAGGACCGCTACATCTTTAATGGAGGGCATTAAACAAAAATATTGTTAAGTTACCAAACTCTCTACTTTACTGCTATGAGTTTAGGCTCAGTTTTTAAAGCGAGATTAGTTAGACTTACCTCAAGTTAACGCTAATAGAAACGTGTTTTTCGGTCAGTTTGAGATTTTAAATTAAATCAGCCAAATAGATGAGTTAACTCGGAATCTCAAACTGACTGAAAAAGAAGCTTCCATAAGCGTTAATTCTAACTCTGAAATAACCTCGCAATGAACAACTAGGTATGTTTTGGAGACGCACGTAGCGAAATTAAAAATGCATCGTAAGAAAGATTGTGGAACACATTTCCTTCAGATCGGTACTCCTATCAAGTTACGTCTAAGTTTAGTTCATAAGCTATATTGGATGCTTCAGATTATAAACAAAACTTTTCAAAATCAAGTATATGTTACTTTTTTATAACACAATCTCGTTTGAAAATTGTAATACATTTTGTTTTTAAATATCACTTACTTATTGATTAATTACAACCACTTTCTTATTTTTAGAATCTTTCATCAATGGAGCGTACCAGCTTCTTTGGTCTGCTGACATCGGGCTCTGCAATGGGTACCCTACTTACTGGTATTCTAGGCTCCTTCGTTCTAGATTACTTTGGTTGGTCGTCAGTATTCCGGGTGATTGGCTTTCTTGGAATTTCATGGGCGTTATTCTTACGCTACTACACAATAACTGGTGATAGAAATCGTATTATCAATGTATCAGTGCCCAGTAGACTTTGCACAAAACCATCAAACTCTGTTCCGTGGTTAAAATATTTTGGACGTCTATCATTCTGGGCTTGTGTTTTAACACATGCTTGTGAAATGAATTGTTTCTTTGTGTTGCTATCATGGTTGCCAACATATTTTCACGACACATTTCCTTTAGCTAAAGGTTGGGTAGTTAATATGATTCCATGGCTAGCGTTGCCACCGTGTACATTTTTTGCAAAATATCTTACAACATATTTAACAGCAAGAGAATGGAGTACGTCAAACGTACGAAAAATAATACAAAGTTTATGCTTTGCATCACAAAATATTGCGTTGTTTATTATGAGTCGAACCAATGACTTTCATACGGCGCTTATATGCATGACTGTTATTATAGGTAAGTTTCTAGTTGAGGTACCTACAACAAAAAGCTTTCATTTAACACTATGATTATTTTAGGTGGTACTGGATTCCACAATAATGCAGTAACAGTTAACCCACAGGACTTAGCGCCATCACACTCTGGAAGTGTATTTGGTCTGATGAATACAGTTGGAGCGATACCAGGTTTCTTAGGTGTCTATTTAGCAGGACACATTCTGGAACTAACACAAAGTTGGCCAGCTGTATTTAGCACAGCTGCCATCATCAATCTTGTCGGCTGGATTATATTTATTGTATTTGGTTCTGCTGATGCTATTGTGTGATTTAAAGATAGAGTGTCGCATTCCAATACAAATTCAACGCAAACCGAAACCAATACACACAAAAAAAAAAAATAAACTTCGACATTCAGACCGACAAATTGTATCCATAGAGACAAAGATTTTAACGTTTTTTTTTCACTAGTGTTTTTTTGTTGTTATTTTATTTATCTTCTTTGTAATAATGTAATAAGATTAGATATAATTTACACGAGTTTATGTAGTATTTATTTTGAAATAAGTTTCTTTGACATATAAGGTCCATCGAGTTCATAACCCAATTTGCGATAATAGTTCCTTGTCCCGACTCCTGAAATGACAGCGAGTTTTGTGCTACCATGTTCTTCTAAAGCAATTCGTTCAGCTTCTTCCATAAGGAGCATTCCGAAACCCTACGAAAATAATAAACAAAAACAATAACAGATATCGACAGAGATTTGGAATTGGATCGCAATTGGAAATAGATTAATCATTCCTTAATAATACATAGCGGCACAATATCAGCATAAATGGAACTAACCATGTGCGAATGATCCGTAGAATCCATGAGTTGTCTCACCTAGTTTTTTTGTTATTTTCTCAAGAATTGGAGGAAAAAAAAAAGAAGCCTAAACGACCAGCTTAAACGATATGCACACGTCACGTGTAAAGCAACACGCTGGAGATGATCTGGTTGCAGGAACATGCACCAACTCATATCTAAAATACGGATGGAGAAGACACTGTACAAAAAACTTATCATCCTAGTATTGCTGCAAGGTGCAGTATCATGGACATTTGCCAATTGAATGGAAGTTCCCTTCGAAAAAGTCATAAGATGAACTTTGCGTGCTGTACAACGAAGCCTTTAACGCGGTTAAATTAGCTTGGACATGTAGAGCGAAATTACATCGACGCTTCAGTCCGTATCGTCAGACCAAGGCAAAACTTATATTCGGTTTAGAGATCAAGTAAAAGGAGATCTCTACCGATTAGGTATACGTAACAGGTTCAATATTAAGACGGCTGGAAGGATTTTTACTTGACGCAAAAGGACGCCCAAACTTTTATAACCATTTAAAGTAAAGTTATTCTTACCTGATGTTGGAACTTGGTCGGATCTCTTGCATTAACTGGAACAACGGAACCGTAAACGTGTAACTCACGAACAATAGAACATTTTTCTTTGAGCTCTGGTCTGAAAGATTCCGCAGAACATTTGCGCAAGCGCAGCAGTCCCACCAAAATATCTTGTTCTGGATCTTCATATGACAAGAAAGTCTCCCATCCGCCATTGGCAACGTAATCACGTCGAATCAATTCAACTTCATAAGGACGAACTTTGTTGTGAATTTCCTGAATACCAACTTCACGAGTTCTCACATCCCGGCAATCAGTACCAAGATCTTTCATACGCGCTAAGGCCAACTCACGAAGATTGCCATGTTCAACTCCAGAACTAGAAAAGTTTATGAAAATTTTAAAAAATATAAATTAAGAAGTTTCGTTTCCTTTACCTGACCAGTGGCATTGGAATATCGCGTTGCACTCGATAGACTCTAGTCCATGGTGGAACCAAAGCAAGGATTTTGGCTACCAAATCTACAAGCATTGAAGGAGGATAGCTCTTGTAACGACCGGTCTTCCAGAGCTCATAAAGACCAGTTCCACGTATAACTAGTGTTGGATAGATTTTCAAGCCATCAGCACGAAACGCTGGATTCTCAAAGAATTCCTAAATATATATTAGATAGTTAAATAAATACCAAACATGTAAAATGTTTGTCATTACAATAAACTGTTCAATGTCTCTCTCGAAATCCACATTTGGCAAATCAGGCATCATGTGGGCGACAATTTTATAACCAGAGTCCTTTCCCAATTGGAAACTCTCGCAAACGGCTCTGACAGTATGTCCACGATTTGTGTCGCGAGCAACATCCTCATAAACTGATTGGACACCAATTTCAAGACGCGTACAGCCATATGACAACATATCGGATAGATGCCTCTTTAGACAGTAGTCTGGACGCGTTTCAATAGTTATTCCAATACATTTAGTACGTGATTTTTCGGAGTATTTGACAGCTTCAGCTACACTGGCACTAGTATGACCTGATAGAGCATCATGTAGATTTCGAATAAAGTAATCTCTATACTCCTCTGGAAGGCACATAAATGTTCCGCCCATTACAATGAACTCTACTTTGTCGACAGAGTGTCCAAGTTGTTTGAGCTGTTCGACTCGATGACGTGTCTGCAAGAAGGGATCATATCGTGCACGAATTGCCCTCATCGAGGTAGGCTCATATCCTGTATAACTCTGTGTGGAATACTCAAAGTCACTGTCTGGCCCACCTGGGCAATAGACACAGATATTGCCAGTCATATTGATATGAGGACAGCGATGAGGTTTGCACATAACAGCTACAACAGCAATCTATAAAAAATAAAATAACATGCAGCTCACAAGAAATTTCTAAAAGTTTTAAACCAACACCACTAGCTGTACGTATAGGCTTCGCTCGCAACTTGGGTAAGAGAATCTTCTTAGCATCCTGTGGTACAGCCGCAATGATATCAACCAATCTAGGAGAACTTTCCAGTCCATATTTAGAAGAAAGACGAGATTTCATGCGGTTGAGATTTACATCTTTTTTGTCTTGATGTGCTTGAAGAAGCTCTTGAATGATTTCACCAATGACGATGACAGTGCGCTCCTCACGACTTAGTCCGATTCCTGTTCGAAATGCAAATAAGTTGAACCAAATTTGAAATGCTAAGACATTAGGAATTACCAAGCTTCTTTTTTTGAACCATTTTTCGTCAACAAAAATCTTTGTATTTATTATTTATTTTAATAAAAACTTTACAAAACTTGCACGTGGAAAAGATGGAAAGTGTTTTTTTTTGTATTTCTTTTGAAATTCGTTGACAGAAAAAACATCTGTTAAAAACAGGGGTGGTATTTCTTTACAGTTTGAGAAAAGTAGTAATTTGTGCATTCACAATATAAAAACAAATATTACAAATAAATAATTACGGACTTTCATAAGTTTTATATACCTGACTACATCGGTGGACACAGTTCATCATCTTGTACTCCTCCGTCTCCTCCACGCTCTTCTATACGTGAATAGGTGTGAACAGCTAAATGCTAAAATCTATGAATGTGTTGTCTAGCCAAATTTGATAGTCCCCTTTGAAATGCACTGATGCGCATACAGAGTAAAAACTCTGCAGTATTGAAAGTTTGTAGGCAAAAGTGGGTGGATCTGGATCCTCCTGAGATGATGTTCTATATATTTATTATTCTAGGCGTTTTTCTTTATTAGCTCTAAGCAGAGCACGGGGTAGAGCCTGAGCTTATCGAGTGAGCTCTGAGCAAAGTACGTTCCGAGTGCTCTGATTTATTTATGATACACACTTGAGCACTTCACTGTCATATCAATAGAAATCAACTCACAATCTGTCAAATAACATGAAAACTACATGAAGTTGGCCGTGCTCTACTTTGTGCTCGGTCTGCTCCATCATTTTATACTGAGCTCATAGAGCACGCTCCGAGGAAGCTATGATCGAACAAAGAAACACAACTTGAATGCTCTAAGCGCTCGAAGCTTAAAAAGAAACACAGATCTATTTTTGACAGCTCAGTGCACTGCTCTGAGCTTAAAAGAAAAACGCCTTCTATGTCAGTGGATTAAGATACGTCACGTAGAAGACAGCAGAAGACTTTTGTCGTGCCGTTCAACCGCATGGTGAAAAACGAACCGTAAAGTTCCTATTATTTATAAAAGTTTTCTTAACTGTTTAAAATTTTTATAGAGAATAAAAGTATTTATTCTCCCCTTGTTCAGAGTTGGATAAAAGTACAATGCCTCTATTCAACGTTTAATAAGTTTCATTTATAAGCAGACGTATTTATTACTCGTAGAATTTTCTAATACTCCACAACAATTGTGAACGTGCCACATATGTATTACAATCTTGACAAAACGACCGTCACCTTTCACAAAAAAATAAACAAACAAATTTCACATAAAAGTTTGCTGGCAAGTTTTTTGATAAAAATACAATCTTTAATGGCATCTTCCAAGCCGGAACTTAAATTAAATGGTTTATTGGATAGTTTATCAGATTTGGAAGATGATACAGACCTATCTCCTCCAGTTGAAATCTTCAATTTCCAAGTAAGAATTTACATTTTCAGTGCATTCCTTTACTTATGATAGAATTTTCTTACCAGAACAGTGATACTTGCTGGGTATGTAATGGATACTACGGACCTAATTTTGATGAACCACTCTGTGGTACATGCCATTCGTTTTTATACCCTACAAATCCTGCTGAAGATTTAATAACAACCTTGTCGGACGATGAGGATTCTGGTAATGATGAACCTCCATTTAATGCCGCTGATAAAGAAAAACCAGAAGAAGCAGACGAAGAAGCTGAAGATATAGATCCAGAAGAACTTCCAAGTGGTGCCGACGAAGAGGAAGAAGAAGTCGAAGTTGTTCCTGTTGAAAATGTGAACGAACAACCAAATATAGTATTGCTGCCCATTCAGAGGCCACCCCCATCGGCTCCACGGAATCTTCCCCATTTTATGCAAATGTTATCTGAACCAAGACCTGTAGATGAAGAAGAATCGGAGAAAAAAATAACTTCACTTCCAGTAGAAATGATGGTATCAATATTTTCCTATTTGGACGATATGTCCATGTGGAAAGCGAGTGAAGTGTGTAAGCAGTGGCGAAATATATTAGAATTGAACACATCACAATTAATGTGGAAAAAATACCTTAAAGAACGATGGCCACTGTTTCAAAGTATCATTGAAGTTCCCAATTGGTTGCAGGTAGTTTTTTTTGGTTATAATATTTCTAACAAATATTTTACAATTACTTTACAGATGTATTCAGCATTAATGTCATCTTGTTTTTGTCGAACTTGCCTCCTCCAAATGGCACTTAAATCACCACCAAGAGCTCGAGAGAACGCTATACGTATGAATCTCCTCCGTAATGACTTTCGCCTTCTTAACAGTTATGCATCCGAAGGAATTGAAGCAATACCATTAGACAAACAAAATACCTACTGGCAAGCTAGTATCCTAGGGCCAGCTGGAAGTCCATACGAAGGCGGAAAGTTCTTTCTATACGTCTTTTTTCCAGAAACGTAAACAAAAGTAAACTCTATTACCAGAACTATCTGAGCTAACTTTGATTTCTTTTTGTAGTTATCCGATGATTCCTCCCACAGTTCGATTTCTCACGAAGATACTTCATCCAAACGTTTCACGTCATGGTGATGTTGGCATTGATATTATTCAACATAATTGGTCTTTGGCATTGACTATAGCTAAATTGCTTCTTTCAGTTCAGAGTCTTCTTACCGATCCATTCACTGAGGTAACTTGAATAGTTTATCACAAGAATGTTGTTAAAATATTTTTTCATTATAAGGTGTGTATGGAACCAGTATTAGGACACATGTATGAGCATGATCGACGTCGTTTTGAGAATCTTGCAAGATCCTGGACGTGGCAGTATGCCATGTTTGAAATGATTCCTCCACGTTAAATTATACAATAAATAGAACGATATAGATGGATGGACATTGCGACTGATGCATGAGTGCCATGAGTTGATATTTTCTGTATGTGGCTCTCTTTTTTATTTCAATTTTAATTTAATATCAAAAGTAAATAATTATTAGGAACCTTACAACTTTTTTAAAGCAATAGGTTGATAAAACATTAATTTATAGGAAGATACATATGTACATATCTTCTCTGATTTTTAAACTATCGTGAGTTCTTATGTTAATGGTCAACGCTCTTTATAAATTTGAATATTTTAACATGGACAAAATTGTCGATCATTTAATGCAGTTTTAATTAAAAGCTTGGCTGACAGTAATTAAAATTTGTAAATCTCCCATTGATTCCTAATTTATTATCATAGGGCAAGTCAAGTTCATAACAATAATAATATTCATTTATTTATGTGATATTAAATCAATTCAAATAATTTTAAGGTGTGAGGTGTGTTAAATAAAATCGCTTCAGCATTGACTGTATAATAGCGGTCATTTTACTTTCTTCTAGGCAAAAGTATATCTGCAATAATCAATGCACTTTCTGCAGGGATGTTGTATTTTAATTTTTATGAAGTCGTTGGGTTTGGTATGTAAAAATCTTTATCTCAGTTTCAAATCTTGTTTTTCTGAATTAATTCTCTAATTTAATTTAAGCTAACGCCAGCTTCGTATCAAAAATATGACATGGCAACGCTGGCATTACCTCAAAAAAATGAGACTGAGATAAAGCTTTTTACATTCCACCCATTATTTATTTTTTAACTCAGACTTTTTATTATATGCTTCTACTGCTGAAGCCTAAAAATTTTAGGTTTGACGTTATTTTCTAAATACATATATAATATTATTCTAAATAAAAAAATACTTTTATCAAGACATGAATTTAGAACTGATTTAAATGATATGAATTTTAAAATACTAGAGTATATTAGATTGCTTATCTCGTGTGCACTTGAACGCGCCCAAAGTCAACTTTTGACGTCCATGATAATACAGTTTCAAAATGGAAAAGTATTTCGCGGATCGATAATGCAGCTCATTCATCGGATTCAGTAATAGAATTTTATGCGAGTGCGGATCCACTGTGGATCCAGACAACTCACGGGGAGTGAAATTTTGCGGATTCAGTAATAGGTAAGAAATAAATATAGCAAGTATAAATATTCAAATTGCCAGATGATATAACTTTCTCTTACAACTGTTGATACATTTGGTTCAACCTTAACCCGCACTTGCATTTCATTCAAATTTTAAATCCAAACGACCACACTTTTTGAATGAATTTTATTTCCCTAACCTTGATGACGAAACATCACCTTGTCTCCGATGATAATATTATTGTACAGCTTTAGAAACCCATGTTGTAACTTTCCAAAAGAGCAAATGCGTGTGATCCTGTCGAGTTCTACATTTTACTTCCCATTTCATTCTAGGTTATGTTTGTCTTTATCTGGAAATATGACCATCGAGATCTCACATAATCCCGTATGGGTATAAGTAAAAGTTAGTTTGCTCGAGATTAATTTTTAACAATTTTGTTCTAGATATGCAGAGCTAGTTAACCTATTTTAAATGTGGCTTGATTTTGAGAGGAAATTGTCCAGGACATTGTATTTCACAACTCTGAGTTTAAAATTATGAAAAATAGAGAAAAATGATCGAAACTTCTTTTCAGGGCGATTTTGTTTCTGATGGATTCCTTTGATTCATGAACTGTTTCTTCAAAGTTTATTTTATAAATCAGGTTGCAGAAAAACTACGTCTTGAACACTAAACTTAAGCTGACCCCGAACTTGAAATTTTGAATAAATTCATCTACGTCAAGACCAAAAGGATCCACGCTTTAAATTTACTACGCTTTATAATTACCGAGTTGATGCAATTGATGATAACCCACTTATTTATATCCCATCGATTACCCTGTGATCTTAAGATCGTTAATTTTCTTCATATACAAAAAAATTTTCCAATTCTAATCACCACTGTTAAAACAGCTGCAAAGCTTTTCCAAAAAAAGTTCCCTTGTAAGAGAGTCTTCTTTGCAAATACATTGCCTATACGCATGTCAAAAATGTGAAGCACTTGCAACATGTGTGTGGGTATATGTATTTTATGTGCATGTAAATCATACTAAACTGTTGAATTCTGACATTGAGATTCTTGCATTTGGTAAACTATAAGATGCTTTATATTTCACAATCAAAAATTCAAATCATTTCAAGGTCATTAGAAATATTCTTGTGAATCGATTAAAAAAAAAAAAGTTCTTATTTCAAATTTCCATCTTATAAAAAAAAAAGAAAAAAGAAAATGTATCTCAGTGATTGATACTATACTCGTAAACGAATTCTTCTCACCTGATGGAGAACAAGAAGAAGGGGAAATTCAACAACGACAACGAAGACCAAAATATCCCTCCAGTATCTCAAGTTTTTTTTCGGTGCTAACAACGTTTTCTCTCTTTTAGCCAGTTCGGTTAGAGTTTTCCCGTCGTGCGTTACACCACACATCTAACGCGTGATTAAATTTTCCGTTGCGCATCGGTTTTTTAAGGAAAAAAACCTTATTTTTTGCACTTTTAATTATTTTTTTTGTTGCAGTGTGTTAGTTAAAAAAACAAATAAGTTAAATTCATAAAAAATACATCCCGAAACAACAAGTTGCAAAGTGAAACCCAAAAATACAATTTATATGATTTTATAAATAATTTCACCAGACCAAGTGTTACCCTAACAATTTTCATTTCCGTTTCATTTTTTTTTTCTTGGTCGTCCTTTGTCTCTTGATGGAAGCTTTACATCCTTTTGGTCCTTTCGAATTTGCTTCGATATATCAAACGGAAAGTAAAAGATTAAATCCGTTTCGATTTATTCTATCTAATTTTTCCTTGCAAAAAAATATGTGTGGTATGGAATAGAAGACAAAATGTATATTATATCGGTACATTTGCGGTATGTGATTATGAGGCTGGCTAAACATATTGTATGGAATAAGTTCTTTAAAGAACAAACTATCACCTCTGAAAAGGCGATCCTATGAATAGTCTAAGTTACAAACAGATACATCCCTCCGCTAATTTTTTACATCTACGCATATATGTGTACCTACTTGTTTTTATCTTTCCATATGCCAGGATGGGTTATAAGAATGTAGTATAAATTTTCAAATGTGTAACTAAGTCGTTTATGCCTTTCCCATACAAAAATTGGTCATATCTTCAATGACGTTCAATACCCACCCCCCTTGAATTCATAAGGGTTTGATAGGGATACACCTCCCACCCAACCTTTCCATACCTGTCTATCAATTTTTCTCTCCTCTTCTGTCTCTCTCTTCCTCTTTATTTCACTCTCTTATTGGAGGGATGATTGTTCGTCTCCTTTTTTTCATGTAAGGGAAATTATTTTCTACCTGAAGTTTTTCGTAATTTTTTTTTATATTCCGTACAATTTTGTACAAATGAGAAAAAAATCTACATCTATATGTGCTATAATTTTTTTTGTATCTTCCTTTGCATACATACGTATAGGTGTTGAAGGATATGTGTGTTTTTTTTTATATCTCCATATATATTTATTAATTAATTAATTTGAAAGTGTACGAATATACGAATTCATATAATAATAAAAGTGTGTTAAAAAAAAAAATATAATAATTTTAATTGTATAAATTATAAATTAATCATGTAACAAATATATGTATGTAGTTGAATATTATTCGTTGGAGCTGTTGTTGATTGATTAGTTGCAATTTGTTGCTATATATAGTGTGTGTTAATTTATGTATTCAATTTATATGAGTGTGCAGCATTGTAAATTATATTTTCGTCATCATTTTGTATTGGATACCCTTTTATTGGGATACGCAAACAAAATAAGGAGTGGATAAAAGATTAAGTGCGTTCTGGTAATTTTTTGTTGGCGAGGAAAGAGATCGAAATCATTAAAGGATAATTAATTAAAACGTTGCGCATCGAGCTGAATTATAAAGAAAGGTAAGATATTTTTTTATAATTTTGTTTTTATTGATTCTTATGTATAAGATTTCAATTTAAATATTATTTTTTAGTATTAAATTTAAATAATAAAATAGGTAATAATTTAGATTACTAGCTTAAAGATTAAATTAAATAAATATCTATTTATTCGAAAAGTTAATCTTTATTTTAACAATGTGTTATTCTATTCCTGATGTGCTTATGCTTTCACCTTGGATAGCATATCTTATATGGGCTTACAATAAGATATATCCTGGTGCAAGTAGGGAAACATCTTCATAAAATAATAAATTGTATGTTTATTTAACTTTCAGGGCTGTATTATGATTGGAACCCTTAAAAGCTCTTAAGTGATTTCAAGGTTTTTCTTGGAATCATCAAAAGACTGATTTCATTTAGTCCAGTCGATATATATACTTTTATGTGGAAAAAAATGCGAACTTGCACAGATTGTTCGGAGGTATACTGGGAAGACCCTGCTGATTTCTTGACCTCGACCACCCTGTGAATAACTTGGGGAGGCGCGAAAAACCCCTAATTTGTCCGACTTTTTTCAGTTCTCGTTTATACAGTAAAAGTATGTTGTAAATACAGTAATTCTATATACTAGGTTTTATTAACATAATTTGTAAAAAAAAAACAAAGTAAAGCTAGTAGATTGGGTCAAGCTAAGAAACAAATCGTAATGAGCTTGGGTTTATTCCCCCCGCCTAACCGGGAGAAGCAATTTTCAAAAAAAAAAAAAAAAATAGTCCAGTCGATATGTCGGCAAAATGGGGGGGGGGGCTTAATGAAACTTGTACAGACTGTTTGGATGTTTGGGTGTATACTAGGGAGACCCCTCTAAGTTTTTTACCTCGAGGACCCTGGTGCTAACTTTTTTTAGTTTTTCGCTTATATTTCTTAAACTATATTATCATATTATTTACATGGCAAAATAAAAGACCAATCAATTGCCTAAAAACTGGTTGATGAGCCAGATTTTGCAAAATCTGGCTCAACTTGATTTCACTTTTATTCAATTTTCTGATATTTTTCGCACTTAAAC
The DNA here is from genome assembly GCA_951217065.1 of Baccha elongata. Classification (NCBI taxonomy): domain Eukaryota; kingdom Metazoa; phylum Arthropoda; class Insecta; order Diptera; family Syrphidae; genus Baccha; species Baccha elongata. The sequence goes on from OX578272.1 coordinate 249,144,531, forward strand.
ATAATTTATTATTTTGTATGATTCCAAAATACTTTACTTCTGAGGGAGAGTTTCAGAGGAGTCCTATTAAGTATCCCTCCATTTTCATTTTCTTCGTGAATAGTACAAGCCGTTTTGCGCTGCCCAAGAATATACGTAGATCTTTTAGAGCGTTTTTTTTTATATTTCTAAGGGTAGTTATATCACTTCTATAAGAAATTTGTTGACCACGAGTACCTACAGAAGAGTTAAGATAACTCTTCGTTGTAGTTTTCCTTGTAATCGTTTTCTTAACGATATTACCTATCTCCCAATCGTGTTTCCTTTATCTCCCAATCGTATTTCCTTTGTTTATGGCGTGCTAACGATTTTCCTTTTACCTATTAGGCATGCTCGAATATTCATCTATGAATGTATCAATTACAATTTAGATTGATAAAAATCTGTTTAAATATTCTAAATGTGGCAAATATTGAACTCCCTTATAGTCCAGTCAATTTCAAATCGAAATAAATCCAACAGTTTTAAAACTTGGCACACTTACTCAGAAGTGTCTGGAGATAACAAAAAAAAAAAAACAAATAGTCCCAAGAATCCGACGCTATAGCGCTTGCGGCAGTGAGGAGAAAAATGTTGTTTTTTCGGTTTTTCGCTTTTATCTTGAAAAATTTTACTCAAAACAAAAAATGATGTTCCACAAAAATAAAGCTAAATTAATTTCTTAAAAAAAAAACTTTATAAGTATTTTTTCCGTACCTATCTGCAATAGTTTTTGAAATAATCCTAGCGGCAGTTAGGATGAACACGTATTTTTTTTGGGTTTTCTCATTTATCTCAGAAACTGCTTTGGAGTTTCAAGTTTATCTTGGAAAATGTTACTTGAATCAAAAGTTTATTTTCTGCAAATGTAAAACTATGCTAATTTTTCCAAAATCGATAAAATAATATATTTTTGGTGTTTGGCATAAACATATAACTCAATAAATGCATTTTTTCAGTAAGATATTTAAATTTCTAATAAAATGTTATAAAACAGCCATTTTGAATAATGGATAGAGTCAAATAACTACAATTCAATAGATATGTGTACCAAGATTGAAGCAATTCGCCCACCGGAATTTTAAATGCAGTTATCAGCTTTCTACTAAAAATCGACATATATTTGTTTATAGCGCAATAAAAATTTGTTTTTAGTATGTTGTATTGATTTTTTTTTTAGTATGTTGTATTGATTAGTTATGTAAGTATATTATTCCAAATTCAAAAATTCTAGGAACTTGTGTTAGCTGGGCACCACGCGAAAAACTGCAAAATTAGGGGACTTTTTTCACTTATTGCTCTAAAAGTCATAAACTCTACGTTTTTCAACAAGCAAAATGCAGACGTTTTTTTAAAGCTAAAACAATTTGCAACAATATAAGTCTTACTAAAGTCCTTTTGACTTTATATAGACCAAGCTATAGCGCTTCAAATATTGTCAATTTTTCTTAAAAAAATGACAATTTTAAGTTTTGCTCTCGTTCAAATGAAAATATTGGTAGCACAACACCGCTCGTATAGTATGAGCAAAGTCATGCAAAATAAAGTTATGGCACATTTAATTTCATTAAAGCACAAAGCGATGTCTGTGAGTCCAATATTTAACTCGCAATTTTGAAAATGTTTTTATAGGTTTAATTCTTGTAAAAAAAATAATTTGTGTACGTGTACATAATGTGTTGTTATTTCTTCACTCAACCACATCTCAATGTAAAAATAAAAACAAAGTTTTATGCAAAATAAATCTTAACTAAAATTCAAAAATATTTTTTTTAAATATCATCAAATATGATTCTTTTAAAATCATTCTTCCATTATGAAATTTTAAAAACATATAAAAGTTTTAATCCCAGATCAGATGATTCCCCACAGAGTTCGCTGAATAGACATAGCCTTGACGAGGAAAAAAAAATGTTCTGTGAGCTAGTACATAAACTTTGCTCGACGAAAATCTATATATGTACCCATATAGATTTTCGTATACATGTTATAGTACCAACAGTTATAGCCAGAATGCTAAATAATGCAAGGGATCGAGGAAAAAAAATTAAATCAAAATTAAACTTTTATTTGTAGAACAGTATATCGCCAAGTCATTTTGAGTAGTTAGTCTTCTGTTCATTGAATTGAAACTATGAAGTGTATTTAGTAGCTGTACACATAAAACTTACAAAGTAAAAGTAAAATGCATGACTGGAGTCGCACAAAATTGCTTTGTGAATAGTCAAAAGGCATTAAGTAGATATAGTATAATACCTATTTATTTATATAATTTTGGAATCACAACTAGTTCTTATGCTATGATCAGACGATTTGCAAAAGTTGCAAATATTTGCAAATGTGACGTCACGAAAAAACTTGCAAAGATTGTGCAAATAACATCGGGTCGAACGTGCTTGCAAATGTGCAAATGGACGTGTTCGAAAATGCATTTGCAATCAACTACTTGCGAATGACTTGCTTGCAAATGAGTGTGCAAATAATGCAAATCACTTGCAAGGTGTTCACACGGTTTATAGTGTATTTGCACATTTGCATGTTTTCCATAATTTGCACATTTGCAAGAATTTTATTAATCTTCTTTTGATTATTGTTGGGTGAGTGAAATAAAAAGTTGTAAATCAATAAAAAATTAAAATGTCAAACAAAAAGTGGGCAGCAATTACTATTCTGGCTCAAAACATGGTGGAAAATGAAGAAGATAATGAAAACGAAGGAGAAACAAGTGCAAAAGAAATGCACTATATGACTTTCCCATTCAAAAATCAACTGCAATCCATCAAAATGATATAACAATATATTTTGAACACATACTTTGTGGAATGCATTTAATGATACACGGTCAGTCATTTGACATCAATCAGTAATATAGTGTTTGTAAAAATAAGTCTGTATGCGTGCATTTGTTTGACGAAAAATTAAAATCCTTTTGATTTTGGCTGATGATTGATTTTATGAATGACGTCCTCTGACTGATCGTGTAAAGTTCGCTTAAGGATGCGCTCACATATTTAAAAAAAAGTATTTTCTATGTTGGATAAAATAAATTAAACACTTCTTGCAAACAAACAATCACATTTTATTAAAAAAATCAAATGCTTCCAAATTGTCAAAATCATTTGCATGAGTGTTAACACGATGTGCACAAAAGTTGTGAATGTCATTTGCAATCAGGGTTTTGCAAATGCTTGCAAATGATTTGGAAGCATTTGCACACTGTCGCAAAGGGGTGTTCACACGATTTGCAAGCAAGAGTTGCAAATAATGACGTAAAAATGACGTCACGTGTGCAAATATTTGCAACTTTTGCAAATCATCTGAACATAGCATTAATGACAAAGAATTTCGAAAAAAAAATTAAAATTATGTTTTAATTTATTTTTTTTCGAAATTTTAAGTGTAAAAAATAATTTTTTTAAAACTGTTAGAAACTGAACCAAGTTTATTTGAAAATAAAATAACAGAAGAGATATCTGGCTTAACGAAAAGATATGGCATGACCTTGTAAGTGTTGGTTTGTATGTTTATTTTTTTTTCAGTTTTAAGTGAGTTTTTATTGAAAATTGCCCCTCTTACCTAAACGGAGAGAAATAGACCCCCGTTTCCATTTCCATACATTTTTTGTATTGTCTGTGTCTCAACCCAACCTACACCTTTTGCAAATCACCCTGTTACAGCACTAAGGCCAACTATTTTGCATCTAAAAAGAGTAGTCCAACTCTAATGCTCTTATATCCTTTCTACATTTTTACCTTAAGTTTTTTTGCAATACATTTTGTTCTTTTGACTGCTTGAAGTCTTTTTACTACTTTATTAATTCAATAATGATTTCGAATTTTCCACTTAAATAAGGACTGAAAATTAGAGTGTTATGTTTTCCGACGATTTTATGTCATCGTCGATAGATGATGGACCTTAAACAATTTTTTACGAAACCAATACTGGTCCTTAAAATAAACAAATAAAAAAAGCAGAAATAGTACATGAACTGAACATATACAACTGTATTAACAGATGAATAAACCAACACGAAAGAACAAATAAATATATATTTATGAAAATATTGAAATAAACTTTCCTTACCTTTTTATTTTTTACTCCTTCGAAAAAAGGATATAAGCAAAGTTTAAATTGCACAAAGTTGCTGTAAGGTAAAGAACGAGTACATACTTATACACTGAAACAAAGTTAGATCCTTGGTTTCTTGGGATTTATTTTGTTAGATGCACATTTTTGTTGGCTTTCCTAAGCCGATGTGGTTTCTGTATGTTATGTGTGGTTGTAAATTTAGATTCGTTCTGTAAATGAATGCAGTTGGTTGTTTTGTAATTTTGAAAAAAAAAGAAGAAAAAAAGTTTTGTGGAATGTTGTTAAATCTAAGATGGAGCACCTTTCGCGGAGAGATGAATGAATAATATTTGTTGAAGGTTTTTGTTCTATGTTTGTACATTACAGTGTTTGTCTATGTACAATGTACATAATATGTTTGTATGTGGTCGAATTCAAGGAAAATAATTAAGTAGATAGGACATACATTGATAATTATTGTGTTCTCAAGAATTTTTTTCCAAAATCTTACGGAGTGTGATGATTTTGATTGACGGTTGACTTGCCTGGCCTAAGAGCACACCTTGATAGGAAGAACCATTCAGATTATAGAAAATAGCATTTCTGAAGATGGCCTTGTTCACAATGTTCTTGCTGCTGGATGGCGAATTTGTTGAGAGATTGATAGAAACGTGGTCAGCAAAAGTACTGGCCGTCGTCTGGGAGTTTAGCTTCACGACCGAGTTGACGACACCGAATAATTTCCGTTACGGGAAGTATTGTCATGCAGATGCAGACTGTGTCCTTTGACCGTCGAGTATTAAACTAAAGGTTCCCCCTTTTGCGGTTCGGACTCTGGCGTTCATGCAAAATATCTTTGATTTCGTTCACATATCGTGTATATGTTGCCTTGAGGAGATCATAAAATGCGTCTTTGATTTACCCATCTTTGCCTTCGTGGGGGGGTCATGAACATAGATGAATGTTATAAATGCGTGCTTATGTATCAATTTTGATGAAATTTTATAATATGAGTGATTTGTTGTCACCTAAGAAATTTTTTATTAAGAAGCTTATCTGCCATAAAACGGTACTTTTTGATAGCAATTATACTTTAAACGGCTCCACCGATTTTGACGAAATTTTATTTTCTAAGAGTTCTAGTGTGAATAATATTGATTTTATTTTTTTTAAAGTATTTTTTTTTATTCCATTTTTCTCGAAAAAGTACGATTAATTTTGATAACATTTTATATGAATGATTTGATGTATTTTGGCAAAAAAAAAATATCCAAAGAAGCTTATTAACACGGCACTTACCATATAACGGTACTTTTTTATAACGATTATCTTTTAAACGGCTCCACCAATTTTGCCGAAATATTATAATCTAGAGGTTCTTCTTAACCTCATTAAAAGAAAAGAAAAAAACATCGATGATGTTGTACATACAAAAATAAATAAATGAATTGAATTGATGTATTTAATCTGGAAGATGTCTTTGAAAACAAAAAAAAAAAAAAAAATTGGAAAATCAAGTATAGTTAACGCGATAGTCACTTAATACAAGAGCAAGTTTGTGCTGCCCAGTTGTGTCCTTTATTTCTTTTGCTGAGGCCGTCAACATTAAAATCATCCGTGTCCGTGGCATGTTGGTGTTTCGGAACCAAAAGTTTTTTACGTGCTAGAAAAGTTACCCCTACACGAACAACCCAATTGAGGAAAAAACCGCCCGTTATGTAGGCGTGAACTCCAAAAATGTCGTAGAATTCCGCATAAGGTATTCGCAATAGATACATAGATATATATGTAGATTTTTAAGTTTCTTATTTTTTCAAAAGAGTTTTACAGAGGGTTTGCCTGTGTTCGCAATAATAAGAAACGTTGATTCTATCTGTTGGAACCCCATCTCCTGTTGATTTACTTGCCACCCGATTTCACTACGGGGGGTTGAGGGTAGGATTTGGTAAGCAAAGGTGGCTTATAGAGAAAAACTAATGAACGCTTGTGTCAAATGGTACGTCCGTTCAAGAGCATACATTTTGAATAACAATCGCAAGAAAAAATAGTGCAGGAGTTTTTTTTAACGAGCGTACATTAACACTATTTTTTGGAGAGGAATTGTAGGTGGTTTACGGCGTGCGGCTAGGCTGATCATCAGATTCCTTAATTGGTGCTGGTCTGTTATAAAGTCTGATTTTTATTCTCGACTCAACAAAAATTAGATGAATTGAGTTTTTGCTGTGCCCTACGCATTTACCCACAGAATACTTAAAATCGATCGAGTCGAGGTTAGTCCAGAAAACATATACAAACAGTTAATTAAATCCTTTTTTTGCATTTCAAGAGTTTACAAATAATATTTCTTTCTAAATAAATCTAAACTCAGGACAAAGTTTAATGACATTAATTTATATATTATACCGCGTAAATTAACAATGATATTTTGCTATTGTAATTTTTACATATATATAACATGCAACCATTATGAAGTCAGTTAAATTCATTTTTCATTATTTTGATAAGGCGCACCTCTCAGCCTCAGTACCCTTCTAAAAAATAAACCGACAACAACAAGGACAACCACTAGACTCGGTGGCGTATGTGGAACATAATTTTTCATTCAACCGAAAACAAAGGCCAATTATTGTAATTGTGTGCAGTTTGTGTCTGTGTCATGCTCAAAGGTTTAATATTTACTATGTATATAGTTTTTTTTTTTTGTTTTTGTTGTTTCCTTTACTAAAAACAAAGTGATTTTACCACGACAATCCGCTCGATTTTGGTACACAAACACAACAAAGCTGACTCTGCCTTTCTCTGGGTGAAACAATTAGTAAATTAGAAAAGAGAAGACGAAATGAAACCCCGTTGTTTTGTGCTTTAAGTTTTTATTGTTGTTTTAAAACGTTTTCGACGTATCTTTTGTATCTTTTGTATTGAAATAACTGCATTTGATTGCATGGTGCTAACGACTGTTTCAGATTGTTTCTTTTTTTTCCTTATTTTTTTACAATAAATTGTATGGGGATAACTAGATGAAAAATAAAACAATGTTGTCAATGAGTTTACATAGGTTAAACTTAAAGCACTTATATTTCTTTGGAAACCGTGCAAGGTTGAACAAAAATAAAAGAACTAATAGCTTAGCTTAGCAAAAGAGAATTTTCACCCATACAACAACTCATTGAGTATAAGTATTGGTTCAATTTAAAAATAAGTTCGAATTCTTAATATTAATTTATCATTTTTCTAAAAGAAGTGTTGGTTAGTTCCCTGTAATTTTAACCAGCAAGGGGAAAAATGAGATAAATAGGGCACATAGATACATTGATCTTTATTTGAAAATTAAATGCATTATTTTAGAATATTAATTATTAAATGTTACTTTTACTCCATTTAATATTTATTTTTTGTGTTTGATTTTGTATCAATGTGCACAAGGCTTCCGCAAGATTATTAAGGTGTGTTCAGACCTGTAAGAAACATTTCAGTAACATTTATCAAAATAGGGAAACTGGGAAACATTTCTAAAATGTTTTTTTTTGTCCGGACGCTTGATAAAATGTTTCTCTGTTTCCAATTTTCTATGGGAAACTTTCAATGTTTCGCAAATGGCACAGAAAAAAAAAGTTGTTTGTAGTTGTGAACATCTAAAAATATCAATTGGATAATAAAATGTGAAACAAAAAACATTTCAGAAATATTTCTTCAAACGTCCACACAAAAAAAAAAAACATTTCTGAAAAAATTCTGAAATATTTTTTTAAACAAATGGAAAACATTAAGAAATTTTTTTTAAATAAGGTCTCTGGACACACCTTAAGATGAAATTTTTCAATGAATGCTTATTATTGAGCCATGAATCAAAGTGCTCCTGATCTGTACCAATGTATCCCTTGAGTGGGGTAGTTTGATACAAATTTCATTTCATAATTAAAAAATTATAATATTTTTTTTGTGAAATAATGTGGTAGTTCGTCTTTTTTATATGCTAGTTGAAGACATTGAATATGCATACAATATTTGTACTCTATTACTATTGAGAATAAAATGAATTTTTTTGGTTCACAAAGAAAATCGCATCAACCTGCCCCAACCATAACTAACTATGTAGTATGTCACGCCGTTTTCCACTTAATCCTTATACAATATTAATTGGAATTTATTCTTGTTAGAGGATTGCAGGGGGCAGGAGAGTTGCCGATGGGACAGGAATCGCCACACATTTTTATACCTAACTAAAGATGTCTACATGATATTGAGGATTTCTTTCGAAGTTGATGGTATGATAAAGTCCCCGAAAGCCCATGAAATAGAATGTGTTTGAACAACAACAACAACTTAAAGGCGCTACCACCAATTTTAAACGAATTTTATTTACTCGTTTACGAATATTATTATTCGTTTCTTTCTATCTTTGGCTGGAGATATAGCTATTTCAAGGATTGCCAATTCCTTTCATCAGTCTCCTTTTAGTGGTATTGAGCTTTAATCCAATTTTATTGTGAAAAACTTTTTCACATGCACCTCGTGAGATTCGAACCCACGCCTTCAGATTTTACTCAGTCTTCGAAGTCGTATGCACAACGCATTCCACCGCTTATGACCACTGATGACACAGGTCGAGATGTTATGTTTGTTTGTTTTTTCAAACGCATTTGGAGCTTCAACATTTTTTTAAGCGCCTCTAAGTATGTTGTTTTGTTCCGCCTCCATTTTCTCCTAACCTTATTTGATAGACTACAATTTGTAGCACATATCAAAGGGGGAGAGGTTGAAAGATTGGTACGACCATACTATTTGAGTTATTATTGTTGTTATATTGTACTATTTGTACTATAGAATGTCAGTTTTTATTACTGACCATTCTGTTAATTTTCATTGAATGTGTTTGAACAACAACAACAACTTATAATTCCCAGTTTTTATTCCAATTTCGGGGATTTATTGCATATCAAAAAATCCCCACTTCCATTAAAACTGTTATTCATCTTGCGTTTGGGGTAATATTTTATTAGGGGGTTATTTCCGTAAACCTTAATTTGTATCTTATCAATTATGAACCACATAGATCCACACAGCTGAAATCAACCCAATAATTATTTGTTAAGAGTAATATTTATTTTTCTTATGTATTACCGGAATTCTTTTATATAATTGCCGGATGAAATAATAGAGTGGAATCGTGTGCCGAGAAATGCAATACAAAGACCAAACATTGATTCTTTTTAACTGTACACGCGAATGACATTAGTATACAACACACGATTGTCTTCACATAGTATACAACATATATATAATATATAGGTGTGTATACAATATATATGTATACATACCTATATACTATGGTATTACTGATTCTATATCATTAATGAGGCTTGTAGTACTTTTCGGTCTTATTTGCATTTGTGCTAACTAATTTGGGTTCACCGCACACAAGTGTTATTTTCTCTACTTTTATTGTTCAACTATTTTCTTCTTTATTTTTTTGCAAACAGTTAAGTTTACGTGTTTGTGTGTGTTTTTTCAGGCGTTTAAATTATTCCAGACACATTCCACTTTTGCAAAAGTGCCAGCAAAATAACAAGGGTTAAAACTTGAAAGGAAAAGAAGAAGACAAATGGGACACCAAGCTAAGTGTATACCTATAGGATACAAAGTGTGTGAATTTTGTTCATACATTCATAGGTACCTGCCTATTTGTTTTGTTTATTTAGAGAGTTTCCTTTCTAGAATATTTTTTTTTGTGGAGTAAGGCTTACATACAACATTATATAGTGATCTGACTGACCTATAAGGACAAAGTTCCTTGACTTATGTCTTTTGATGTTTTGCGGCACAAAGAACTGCTTATAGTTGTAGTGTTTTTGTTTAACCTTGGGTCAAATATAATTTGGTTCAAAAAGGCTTAAAGGAAGGTACCTACTTTCCAAATATTTTTATTCTAATTTATAAAACATTGGAAAATAGGTACAAAGAGATTATTTTTTCTGTTTATGCATTTTTCTTATAAATTTTCTAATGATATAATTACCTAATTATTGTGAGGCCAGTTGGCAGATGCAAAATGTATGTTATAGAATGCAACAGAATACGAATATGGGTACCCATCTAATTTTATGATTGGTTATGGTTCGTTAGCCTTTCAGGAGTATGAACAAAATACGTCTGCGTTAGCCCCCATATTGAAAAAACGCGTTTTCTCAAAATGACTTAAAAATGGCTTATCGGACAAAAATAATATTCAGAGCTTTTCCATATTTTTTCATGTCTAGCTATACCTATAATTTTGTTTTTATGTATAGGTATAAAAAATAACTCTTAAAGTGTTACCTTCACAAAAAATTGTAGGCATAAAAAAAAGAAAATCATATTTATCATATCGGAAAGCTTTGAAAATGTTTTTTGTCCGATAATTCATTGTTGAGTTAATTGGAGAAAACACGTTTTTCAATATGGCAGCAATAACGCAAGCCTCTGACCATCCCGTTTTTTTTTTAAGACTTACGAACCATATCCAATCATAAAATTATATGAGTATTAGTATTCTGTTGCAAGAAACAATTCTGTAAAAAAATAATGTTTAAAAACTTTAATGGAAAAACAGAACGTATGCCAAACCTAAAAAGCAAAATTTTGTCCAAAGAACTGAAATCACTGAACTATTTTTAAGATCCTAACAGTTGGCGTAATATTTAATCCATGCACATAACCACATATATGCGGTGACCATATTTTTCTAAGCCAAACCCGGGACAGAAAAAAAAGAAATTTACCAGAGATTCATAACAAAAAATATTTTTTTTTTATTTGCCTAAAAAGCGAGCTAAAAAGCAAGCACAGTCATTGGCTAATGCATTTTATATTATATATCTCGTGAAAATAGTGGTATTACTGTTATAAAATTTAATATTTTACATATTTATTTATGATCGAACTACCTATGTATTAAATTTCAATATTTTCTTCAAACAATTACAACAAAAAAATTATCAAAATTCAATATACCTATAGGTATTTGTTAAAAACATATGAAAGAAAAGGGCAAAATTATTGGCACATCAACGAGAGTGGCGAAATTATTTTCACAAGTGCAATCATACAGGGTTGGAATCGCGTAAGATGAAAGTTGATTGTCACATTTTTGATCATCAAATTGATTTTTCCTTCTGCGTAGGGTGATCACATTCACCAATTCAACTCAATTCAACTTTGTTCAATTTTTCAGTGACATTTGTGAAAAACATTGCTGCCTTAGTCATATTTTCAAGTAAATTCATTGAAATTGTTAATTTGTTAGTTAATAAATGCAATAATTCTAAATTTAACCATTTATTTTCTATTGTTGTATACTCATATGGTAAAAGAAATATTGTTTTTGATGATTTGGTGACTAAAATTGAAAAAAAGTTGAAAACTTTATAATGTTTTGTATGCGTGTGGTAACTCTAGTCACATTGCCACAAAAATAAAAATGAAACGTCAATTTCATGAGAAGATGACTATCACAATATTTTGGTGATTGGTTTTTAGCTATCACTGTGATGATCACCTTACACAGACAGAAAGTGTAGATTTTGACTGTCACTTATCACCTAAGCCGATTCCACCCCAGGAAAATGGGAAATTAACCGCGCATTTTGTGCTCGCAGCAAAATTTTAGTTTAAATCTTGTAGAGGAATTCTTCCTGAGTATACAAAAATATTTTTGGGATTAGGGATCGCTCAGGCGGCCATTTTGAAAGTAGTCTTACTAGTCTTAAAGCCAATGATCTCGAAAATCGTTAGTCCTACAAGAAATCAGACAAATACAAATTTGTGGAAGATACAATTGATACATTGACTTTGAACATTTTTTCGCAGTATTATAAAAATTTAGCAGTAGTTTTAGAAAATTAAATTTGGTGTCGAAATAAAAGGCAGAAATATCGTTATTTTTATACCTAGGTTAAAAATAAAAAAAAAGGAATTGGGATATTTATCTAAGAATGGTTTGTACCAAGTTTTAAAAATATTGGCCCAAACGTTAAGGCTGCAGCTGTCGATAAATTCATACAGACAGACAGAACTGTCGTACTTTGTTCTCTATCATCGTAATGTCATGTTTGATTGTTATCTGAGAACTTTTTTTTTTACGAATGCATAGCTTGCCTTAGCTTGCAATTTGAATAGAAATAAACCGAAGACTCTCTCCCTGTCCTTTGATTTCTTAAAAACTGGCCTGCAAGAAGGGTTCTGCTCGATAGTTTAGTTAGTTGTGTATGCATAGAATAAATTAGAACATCATCTCAGGAGGCTCCAACCACTTTTGCCTACAAACTTTCAAAACTGTCAAAATTGGCTAAACAATACATTCTTACAATTTTGTATTTAGTTTTTCACACGTATTCACTTAAAGCGCGTGAAAAATTTGTTTTCTACGGGAGGAAACGGAGGAGTACGTGTTGATGACCTGTGTGTCTATGGCTGTATGCTCGTATACCTATATAACAATGATGTTATTTTTGTAGCTACATTCACAAATTCTAATTTGATGATTAATGAATAGCATATACCCTGTTTATTTCTATCTTTTGCAAATATATCCAACAAGGGTGTAATTTCTTTTGACCTAAAATCATAAATTGGCTTAAAAATTAACAGTAAAAAAAATCAAACACGAAAAAGCAGTAAACTCACTTGTGCTTCATTTATTTAAGAAAAAAAAAATTAAATTGCATTGAATTTATAAAAAAAAAGAAATCCATAAACAACAGCAGCTAAGTAAAAAAAATAATGAATAAACATTTTCAGAAGTAAAAATCGAAATAAAAACTTCTTTGGCGCCCACTCTTTAGTATAAAATAGTCCACGGATGAAGTGTATTTTATTTTTCTTTATTATTCAGACATCATTCTTAAAAGAATAAACTGACCTATTTTCTTCTGTAAGTCAAAGCCACTGAAAATAAGAAAAAAAAAAATACTGGCGCCTGGTGCTTATACTTTTCTCACAAACAGAAGGCGTACATCAAAAATCGAAAAGAAACATCCTGACTAACGCCAAAGTAATTTTATTTTAAATGCATTTCAGCGTTTCGTTCCCTTCAACTTTCAAGTGGAATATTTTCACGGCAATTATCCATCCATTCGTCGATGTAGAACACAGAAACTCATTACTCCAATCGTCCTCGTAGGCTTCCGCTTTATGTATATATGTATATGTATGGAACACTGCACCTCGTCTATCATCTCTTATGCACATCTATACTTTTAGTTAAATGGGTTTCCTTTGCGTTGCTTCATCTATTTACACTGTAGTGGTGTATTGCTCTTAAGTTTTAATTAAAATTCAAATAAATAAAAAAAAGTAAACTCAATGTTGAACATAACATCTGCATCAATTTATCCTAACATTTGGGCTCTCTTGGTTGTGGTTGTCCTTGCACTTGATTTTATTTTATATTATTTTTCACTGACAACAACTTATCCTTACATGGATCAGTGTACAATTATTTAACATTTTTGTTCATGTTTCAATGTTTTAAATTGAACTGAATATGTTATGCAAAGGTTATGTTATGAGTACCATTTCCATTGCCAAAAAATCTTGAATATTTGAATTTTTCTTAGAAATATTTCCTCTCAACGAAACGGAAAAGCCGAAAATTAAAATAAAAAATAAATAACATATAAAAAAAATTATCTTATTTTCATTTTACGATGTGACTTGAAAAAAAAAAATAATATTTTCTCCAAGGACATTTTGTAATTTTATGACCAAAAAAAAAACATAGACAAACACATTTGTACAAAAGTCAGTCATTATTAATGCACATCATAGTGTTTCCAACTGTGAGAGCTGAAAACTTTACGAGTAGGCATGTTGTCCTTAAAAAATTGTTAAAGGCTTTATTAAATTTTATTACTCTTCGTTAAGGTTTATTAAATTTGCATGTAAATTTACGGAGTAAGATGTAGAAAAATAAGGCAGAAACCAGACTGAATCATAATAAAAGTATAAAAAAACGTGTTTAATGATTTTTTCATAGTTTTGGAAAAAAAACAAGATGTCTAGGTATTAATTGGGTAAGGCTACAGCTTAATAAATACAATTTTATGTATATACCTACAGATGAATTGGTTTTCAGGGTTATTCTTTTAAAATTGCGAATTCAAAAGGAATGTTTATTGTTTATTGTCATCTATATTTATCTTTTCTTATATGTCTTCAAATGGAGATGCAAAAAGCTGGAAGTATGGATCACATCAATTTTTAATTTCAATATAGTGTGAATCTATGTGACCGTCTTTAGACTGGGAAATTTGAGTCTGGCGTGGTGGAGTACTCTCGTGATTACACTGGTCCTCAATTGAGGACGCATCACTTCGAGCGGGTGGAATTTTTGTGAAGTGAGACAGTAGTACTTATTATTAATGCTTCTGTTTGTTTCCTTTTCCAAGAATTCATATTCTATCACTCTGCATTCAGCTTAATTATGAAAATACTGCGATGTTAACACATCGGCAGTCAAGCAGATAATGACCTAATTGGGAAAAAAACTTGAATTTGGAATTGGAACAGTACCTACTCACGCTTCCGATGTTTATAATTTGAAGCTTCTTCACGAGAGTACTCACCCCTCATCCCTCTCGCCTACGAACTCTCATCGTCAGTCCGGTCTCAAATTTCTAAGTCTAAGCACGGTCTATGGGTGATTCTATTATAAGAGGTAATGTGCGCGGCAGTCATTATAATATTTATTTTTTTTATTAAGGGTTGTATTTTTTTGCAGAAATCACAGTATCATTGAAGTCCATTAGAAGTTAATTTTTCTGAAATTCAATATTTAAGCCTAAAAATTCATTTACCCTGGCCTTTCCCCGATATTATTTCTCATAAACTAATATACATTCTAGCATCGGGTTTCAATACTGTCAATACTGTAAACAAAGATTACATTTAATAATGCAACATTTTACAAAAATTAGATTTTAAGAAAAATAAATATTTATTTTTAGAAATTTTGACTTTAAAAGTCTTGTTCTCAAAAATTATTCGTTAAAACAGCATTAGTCCAACATAATACAAAAATGAGTTGTTTTTACTTTAAAAATGCTATATTACATTACATTACCAAAATGTGCTTTGATTGATTTTGAGTGAATTGTTTTGAATTTTGAGTCAATTTCGCCCCTGCTGCCTAAATGGAGGGGGGGGGGGAAGACACCCCTAATTTTTTTTTTGATAACTTGTTACTTGCGATTACAGGTACTATAAGGCAAGTTCAAACATGACATTACGATGATAGAGAACACGAAAAAAGTAGGTCGGACAATTCTGTCTGTCAGTCTGTCTGTCCGTCTGCTGGATGTATCGACACCTGCAGCCTAAACGGTTGGGCCGATTTTCTTTAAACTTGGTTCTCTGTATTATTAGAGTAATATGCCTAGGAGTAATTTTAATTTTTTCCTAGGTCTGAAAATAACGGTACCTGCCATAGAATCGTAACAGATAATTCAAATTTTCTCGAAAAAAATACGATCGATTTTGATAAAATTTCATATGACTGCGATTTTGTGCTAACGGTGATATTTTTCAACAATTTTTTTTAGAACTTAGTTTTATAACGGTACCTGCCATACAAGCGTTTTATACAATTCCATTTTTCTCGAAAAAAAAAACGATCGATTTTGATAAAATTTCGTATAAAAGGTATATACGGTACCTGGAAATAAGCATTTAAGATAATCCAATTTTTCTCGTAAAATACATATGATCGATTTTGATAAAACTTTATGAGACTGATTTTTTCCAAATAAAAGTTTTTTGTTAGAAATTTATTTTCAAAATCACCTTATTAACGGTACCCGCCATATAAATTCTATAGAAAATCCGATTTTTCTCGAACAAAATACGATCGATTTTGATAAAATTCTGTGTGACTCACTAAACAGAGTTCAATACAGTATACTCACCCCGAACGTTTTGCTACAATTTTCAATGAGCGTGGTCACCGGGAAACTGGCAGTTTTTTATATTTTATAACGCGGGCTAATCCGAAATATGTTAACAAACAAAAATGTCATGTGTTAAAAACCGCGAAAACCTTAAATGTAAATACTGAGTTTTTTGTTAGATTTTTTTTTCAAAATCAAGGTACCTGCCATTAAAACGCTATAGAAACTATTTTTACTTGCGATTATTTATTATATTTTCTTGTTTAGTATCCTTAAATCAGTAGTATAATCTGACACAAGAGCAAGTTTGTCCGACCCAGTCGTGCCTTTTATTTTTTTATTATATTGTTCTATCTTACTTTGTTTATCCTGTTTTCTTATGAAAATCCCCATAACCTACTACGTTGATGTTTTTCCATTGTTACTTTTTATTTTTATAAGGTACTAACACTATAATTTATTCTATCTTTTCAACAGTCAGTGATATGATCAACTATGATTCATGGGGAAGTGAAACTGACATATGGTTACATGTAGGGTTGTGAAAAATGGGAGTGGATCGAAATTTTGGTTTCAAAATCCTGCTGTTCCAAATTCTGCTTTAAAAATCCGGGGCCAAATTATCGCATACATTCCGTTCAAAAAGCGAATTTTAAGTTTACAATAATAAAACCACAGGTATCAATATTCAGACGTTTGTTTTTGGTTAGGGTGTTGACGAAAACTTCTTTCTGTTTCAATATTCGAAAATTTGTTATTTGTAAACAACGTCCATCGAAATTTAAAGACTACGTTACTACCGTATACAGTTATTTGGCCTCTGGATGTCTTTCATCCAAAGTTAATAGGTACCTAAGTGCCAAGAAAAAAAAAATACTTAAAATCTTTCAATCAGTCTTAAATATTCTCCCTACACTGCTTCCCTATTAAAGGTACACACAAATTCATCTCAACACATAAACCTTCCGCTTTCTGCACCTATAAATCTACTCAATTTACAATCAATGCCCACAATATTTTCCCCTCTGTTTCTCTGTCTATCTCTTATTTTAATCTCTTGGGATTTTACCCAAAATGAAATACAATATTATTAACTTAGTTCCAGAGTACAAAAAAAAAAATAAAATCCTTATTGATATCGGAAATTGAACGAGAACAGAAGACGCATCTCTTTTGCATAAATCACGAATTATTGAAATCAATTGATTACCAAGGATTTCTTCGTCTCTTGTGCGTGTGCATATTGTGTATGTTTATATAAAGTGTATGTACAAGAGTGTGTAATATTATATTACTTGGCCTACATGAGATAGAAAATTGGCCTACATGAGATAGAAAATTGATTGTTTTACTCCAGTTGGATATGAATGAGTAAAAGGGAGCTAAAACGATGACAGGTTATCAGGATTCATCAGATGTTCAGAAAAAACGTATTTGATGAAAAAATCCTTAACATAAAAATCAATAAACCTTACCAACCGAATATACCGGAGAATAAATGATTGCTTGCTGGTACTACTTTCCTGGTCGTTATTACCTCAAATATCACAGTGATGGGTCCATTTCATTTATCAGGACTGTCCAATGATGTCTGGCGGGCCAATTTCAAGAGAAAATAGAGAAATCTGATGTCTCTCACGTGTGACAGAAGATTATAATAATCTATCTGACAATGTTGCACAAACCTTCAAGATGTTCAGAGAGTAAATCATTTGTCTTCATTGTTTGATATTCAAAACAACGAAGACAAAAGGATATAGGACTCAATTGACATATTGACTTGATAGTTTTGTCCTCATTGTACAGCGTTGACCTAAAAATTTTCTTAATTTTAACCATCAAGTTTGCTCAAATTCATCTTTCAAGAATTGTGTCTTACTTCATAAATTCTCTTAATTTTGAATACTTAAGTATGGTCCGCAAACAAACTTTCTCCCAGCCCTGTTTTATGTGAATGAAATTGCAGCAAGGATGCCCTTTTTCTAACTTAAATGTTTTCTAACTTAAATGTAGCAACTATGTGAAGGAACAACTGGACGAACATAATATTCATTCGTATTTTATATATATGTATGTATGCTTGCTGCTGCCTATTTCATTTCGAATTCAAGTTTGAGTGAGTGTGAAGGACAAACAAAAAAGTACAAAACTAAGGATAGAAATTTGAAAGTCAAACGAAATCACATGTGCGCACTCGATTAAAGTTCAATGGAAAATTTTCATCAAATTGCCACCTGAGTGGTGGGGAAAGTGGTCCTAATCAAAGTCAATTGAATTGGAAAAATAGAGATCCTTGATCCTGTTTGTTTTGAATTAACTTAAAGGTAAAGATATACTATTAGGTAACTTTGAATCAATATGACTTAAGCTAATCGAGAAGTATATCACAATGATGTTACATGCATCATGCATGAGTTAACTTCAATTTGTAACAGATAATTTATGAGAAACGTTTGTTTCGTTTAGGGAAAGATTTTTCTCTTCTCGTCGTTTAGAATAAAATTTATACGTAGACACCCATTTTCATCTTGTTGATAAGAGTTGTGAAGGTTAATCTGTTCTCATAAATTTCCTATATCTCTTTAATAACGACCTCCTTAATCGGTGGTCTCTTATGAGTACCTAATAAAATTGAGGTGATAACCCTAATGTCAAATAATGAAACTTTTAGATAAAAAATATTTGAAAAAGTTATGATAACAATGGAAAAAGTCCCTAAGCAGCTAAAGGATTTTTATTTAACTCTTGTGAAATTCCCCTGAGAGTATTTCAAGAGGTTATTTTATTTGTCAACCCTTTTTCAAAAAACAAAAAAAAAAAAAAAATAAAAAAACGTGAATATTTATTTCATTTTGGATACCAAAATTTATTTCAAATGCTTTGATATATTAACAGATTGATATTTTGAGATTCGGCACTATTCTGCTATTCATCGTGGGGAATTTTCATTGAATTCTTACTATGTAGCTAGTTACTATTCTGCTATTCCATCGAAGTGAATGTGGATTTACGTTGGTAATGTCGTTAATAAAGTGTATAGTATTCTCTTATTCACGTGAACTCATTCATTCTTTACATTTAAGATCCGCATATAAAGTGTTTTGAGTTGCAGTTTCATAACATCTTTTATTGATTTTCTTATGTTTTTGCGAAATTTTTCTGTTTATTACACTGTTTGGAAGTTTTTGTTTCTCTTAATTTTTAATACAATAATCAACTAAAACAATTTATTGAAACAATTCAGCTCAAAAAATTTAAGTTATTTCTCAGTGAATTTATTTCCCTGCAACCAGAATGAGCTTGTTTTCACGTGAACAAAATCATGACTCTTTTTTTATATGTGCGATGGCTGAGATTAAAAAATAAAAATCAACGCAAATTATGTTCATCTTGCTATTATAACAGCTTTTCCAGCATTTATAATATTTTTATGTTTTGTTATATATGTTCTTATAATTTCTTTTGGTAAGGTCGATTTGAACCCCTCTTGTCATATCCGTGAAAACTTGCGAATAGACTCTGTAGAAATGTGTTAACTACCATCAATGACTAAAAAAATTAACGTCGTATAATGTGACGCTATCCAGCATGGGTCTGTAAATAACAGTAGGCTTATATGGCTTTCTGTAAAGCCATAATAAGCTTTACAGAAAATTATATTTTTCGCGAAAAAAAAATACGATCGATTTTCATAAAATTTCTTATGACTGATTTTCTGACTACGGTGATGTTTTTCGTAAATTTTTTAGAACTAGCTTTTTAACGGTACCTGCCATACAAGCCTTTTAATAAATTCCATTTTTCTTAAAAAAAAAAATACCACCGATTTTGATCAAATTTTGTGTGATAGGCAACGGTAATGTCTTTCATGTTTTAAGAATAATTTTACATATTAACGGTACCTGCCAATTAAGCCTTAAAGTAATTCCAATTTCTTTTTTCGAAAAATGTGCGATCGATTTTGATAAAAATTAGTGTGACTAATTTTTTGCCAATGATGAAGCTTTTTTTTAGTTTTTTTTAAATCACATAATTAACGGTACCTGTCATATAAACGTTATAGAAAACCCAATTTTTCTCGAAAAAAAACGACCGATTTTGACAAAAAATTGTGTGACTGATTTGTTGCCAATCACGGAGTTTTTCATCAAAATGTATTTTACAAAATCTTCTTATTAACGGTACCTGCCATATAAATTCTAAAGAAAATCCGATTTTTCTCGAAAAAAGAATGATCGACTTTGATAAAATTTTGTGTTGCTAATTTTTTGCCAATAATTTAATTAGTATCCTTAGCCAAAGGTTAGTAATCCTAATCTGACACAAGAGCAAGTTTGTCCGACACAGTCGTGTCTTTTATGTTTTTTTAGTTTCGCATATCTACCGTCGTTTTTCTTTTATGTGCGAAACAGATTAAACCAACGCGCGACAGCACCAGTATCACCGTTCGACATTTCATACTTATCAGTTTAGTATCACTAAATTTCGTAGTGGGAAAGTTGTCAGCAATGCACTATAATTCGATTTAACGAAGCTGTGATAAAAATACATTATTGGGCACTATATGCTTATTTTTCCAATGTACAATTATTTAATTAGTTGTTATTATTTTTTATAAATGCACCCTGTAACTCGATAAAATTTATTTGCCAAACGATGAAAATAAGTATCTTAAAAAAACAACAACATTCCATGTCTATGTATACGTATACTGGACATCACACCATACCTATATAAACAAAAAACCATGTTTGCCTTTTGCTCACAATTTAATGACTTTTTAATTGTAAATATCAAACACATCCTCACATTAAGCTATATATGAACTTCCATTTCAACAACAACAAAAACAAAAAGAGAATTTGCAATCTCATTATCATCACATGGTGCTCCAGAAATTGGCCACCACCTGGATGTTGATCTCCAAGAAAATAAATAAACGTTCTGTTCTGAACTTGGCATTCTACCAAAATAACAGGTGAAAAATAAACACAAGGTATATTGTATCTGCATCTACTGCGGGAGAGCTTGAATGAATGTGTTTCTTTAAAAAACAGTACATATATTAAAACAAAAAAAAAAAAAAAAAAAACAAAAAAAAACATGCACATACATTGAATGAAATCACCTTCACACTTTTTTAAATAAAGTATAACTAAATATTTGCTAAAGCATAATGTTTACAGAAATTAAATATCTTCATCTAACTACGATTAAATGTTTATATAGTCCTAACACCACAAAACACAAATATTTACACACATTCAATCTAAATTGAATTCAAACGATATCCGAACAATGAACATGGACAATGGACCTATCGAATTTTTATATACAGATCGAATCGGATGAGTAGTTTTTTTTTTGTTTCTTTCACGGAAATAAAAGAAACTTTAGTTTGGTCTATTCTTGTTTTTTTTATGGCACACTACATCAATATTGACTATGGGAATAGTTTTTTTTTGTTTCTTTGTAAATATTTAGACAAATACAGATATAGAAAGTTTAAGAGATATTTTGTTCAGAATCGAGAAAAAATCGAAAGGCAGACAGCCTCCTATTTCACGAAATTACATCAATGGAGATGAAACCGCAGTTGCAGTACATTAATGTGACTTGTTTTCTCTAACCCTGAATATTGATATAATCATTTACTGTTGTTGACATATTTCAAACGTCGGCGGTTATTTTTGATATTTTAAGAAAATATAAGTATAATAAATGCAAAAACAATGATACAAACCTAACTATGGGTTATTATCAAAAGGTTGAACAGTTACGATAATAATTATTTAAAAAAGAAAAATACCGCAATGTTTTTCAAAAATAAATAAAAACAATACACTAATTTTTCCTAACCTAACCCGGTGTCCCCATATCCATCACAACCGTCTTAGAATATCGCGCCATTTTATTTTTTCTGGACATTTGCAAATTGTTGTCAATTGTGTTTTGCAGAAATTTATTTATGGCCAGTTTCTCCAAACACTAATAAATATTTATTGTGTTGTTAAATCTTAAAATGGTATTTTTCATTTGCACCAACCACTTCCAGTTTTAAAATTGTCATGGCCAGTTTCTCCAAACACTTTTAAATATTTATTGCGGGTTTTTAAATCTTAAAATGGCATTTTTCGATTTCACCAACCATTTTCATTTTTAAAAGGGCCAATAAACTAAAGTCCCATTTTGTTCCAAATAAATTTTAAAGGCGTCTTAAAATGCAAGACAAAGATAACGTTGAAATTTTTCGATTGATATATGCTCTCCTCTCGCTTGCTCTAATGAAAGAGAGCCATGAGTGGTGAATAAAAATCCGGGGTTGGCATTAAGTTTCCTCATTTTTAAAAATTCACCTTTTTACATTGGTGCAAACCATTTTAAGCTAAAATGCCAATAAATTTTATTAGTCCGTTAACTAAAATGCTTTTAGGTGTATTTTGGTGAAACTGGGCATCAATAAACTAAAGTCCCATTTTGTTCCAAATAAATTATAAAGGCGTCTTAAAAATGCAAGACAAAGAAAACAATTGAAATTTTTTGATTGATATGCTCTCCTCTCGCTTGCTCTAATGAAAGAGACCCATGTGTGGTGAATAAAAATCCGGGGTTGGCATTAAGTTTCCTCATTTTTAAAAATTCACCTCCTAATGTTAGTGCACATAATTTTAAGTTAAAATGTCAATAAATTTTATTACTTTCTTTTAGTGCAACAAACCTTGTGCATGGACTATGAAATAAAGATTCACACGAATGTCCGATAGGTATTACTTGACTGTAGTTATGTATTTATGCCCAGTTGCCCTATAAGCTGAATTTGAATATTTTTTTGGTTGATAAATCTTAGAATGGTATATTTTTATTGTACCAACCACTTTCAACCACCAATAAATGAAAACTTCATTTTGTTCATTAAAAAAAATCGTTAATGAAAAAACAATCGGCATTCAAAATCCAAAATACTTATAAGACAGAGAGAACATTGAAAATTTTCGATTGACTTGTTCTCCTTTCACTTACTCTCATAAAAGATATAGTTTGTAAATAACTTGACATTATCTTAATAAAGGTTTTTTTAATAACAAACTACTCGTGTAACTTTAGTGAGGCTACCTATTTCATACACTTGAATCACAAAAATGACAGAGACAAATTTCAAAGAATTTCCAGGAAACGCCCATAATAAAAATGATTATAATAGATATTAAACAAAAGCAATCGATCTTTTTTAATTTTTGTTTTATAATTGTTGTGAAAAAAAACAATGTAATACGGTGTCATCATGTAAAATTAATCTGATTTACTTAAACCAATCTCGTGGTCGTGATAGTCTAAAAATAATCTACCATATAGGAACGTTTTGTTTATATACATTTTCTGTGAAATTCCGAGTTCTTACTTGTTCACGTTAAAAGTGGTTTATTTTTCGATCACCAAAATACTCATACATATATATATATATAAAAACTAATTTTAAAACAAACCGCATGTAATATTTGTTCGCCAAACTATCTTGAACGCATTATATATTCTGTTTATTATAAATTTTTATGGATTTCTTGTGGTGTACGAGAAATGCAAAAGTTCTTGAATAATGATAATACAGATTTACATTCTTTTATATGCATAAAATATCTACAATAAGATATAAATTATAATTTATCGCCTGATCAGTCCATAGATTATTGTAGGAATAGTCTTAGTTGATTCGATTGATTTATTTAATCGAATTGAAACATTTCCTATTTTTAATTTGTTTAAATTTATCATAACTGAATGAATTTTCAAAATGTATATAGGGGTTTTGAATCGAACAACAGAAAATTAACGAACTAGCTACCTAACCTTATTGATATGGCTTTGGAATGAATATATGGGTTAAAATTAGTGAAAATATTGCTTAATCCATGTGAATCATCCTTAAGTGGATTTTGACCTTATATGCTTTGAAAGATAGGGAAAGATCTTACTTTTTCCGCCATAAAGTATTTTTTATGGTATGGATGGATTTTTTGTTAAGTTCTTAAGATTTTTGTAGTTTTTTTTTATTGTTAGCTAAATATATAAATATTTTGTATTGGACATTCGAAATATCTTTCTTTATTTAACTTGTAACAGTTAAAAAGTGCGAAAACAACCGACGCACGGGGCTCCTTCGAATAATTAAGATGGTGACCCTTTTAATAGTTTATTCAAAAAGTTGCTTAAATCTAAATAGCTTCACTGTCCGATGTATCATATTTGATTCACCGCACTCAATTTGTGTCTGATTTTTACCGTGTGTGTTTCATATATATATGATCAAAGCAAACATGAAACTTCTATACAAATCTTTTTTTTAAATCCATAAGCCCCGAATTTTCTTTTGGCAGAACTTAATTTGTACCTGTTTTTTAGCGTCCGTGTATCATATATGATCAAAGCGTAATACAAGATACACTTTACCATATTCCCATAAAAAATCTGATTCAGGCAATTTGATTCACAGCATTTTAACTGTTTTAACTTGTTCTCAGCGTCCATGAGTCACATTTTATACAAACTCCAACTACAAACAAATCTTCTATATATTTCTTTCTAACTTTTTTAAGTATGTAGTAGAAATAATCCAATAAGAATTAGAGAAATTGAAACTGTATTAATTTAATGACCACTAACTTTAGCATTCATATTTCGTATTTTTTTTTTTCTCAATCAATTTTCAATAATTTTTGTAACTTTTTTATTTGTTGAACTTTAATTTTTATTTATTTAACTATGGACATTATACCTTTCAATTTTTTGACTGCTTGCATTAAGCAGGCATCTATCTATCTTCCAACGATATTCTTTTAAAAGTGCCTATACGACCTGCAACATAATTGCGGTCGTGCTCGATGAAAATGGACCCCAGTGCGAGTGGTATCTGGGGGGGAAAGAGGGGTGGGATAAATAAATTAAAAAAACTCACAAGGAATTAAAGAAATTTTACTTTTATTCCCCTTCAAGTCAAGTTTTTCTACGCGTTTTTTACAAATCCTTGAAAAAACTAAAAATACATATTTTCAAAAAAATCACAAACTTCGTCAAAATGTTAGAAAATAATTTAATTTTAAAATCATATTTTATAACTATTAAAAAAAAAACAAAACAACAAAAATGGATCTTAAAATCATTTAAGTCTTTTCTGGAAACAATCAGAACAGTATTAATATTAAACATGCGCCAATCAATTTCTGAACCAGTTAAAGAGGACATGCACAAGTCAACATTTTTCATTTTTATTGTCGATGGCGTCAAGAAACTTTTTTTCCAGATTGTAACAATACATAGTCCATTACCGACACATTAAAATCAAAACTTTGAATTTATGTGCATTGCGCATTTATATGAAGGAAAGTTTTTGATGGGGCTTTTCAGTTCAGACCATTTACTTCTCTCACTCTACTTTGAATTTGCTTCTTCTACTCACTATATAACAACTATAAACTACAAAACTTCTTCCTTGCACTTTTTGAATAACCAGCATTGCATTAATCTGGAAAGATAATAATAGTGTAATAAAAAAAAATCCTTCCAAAATATGCTTGAATATCAGGGTATTCGCAT
Organism: Baccha elongata; assembly: GCA_951217065.1. Lineage (NCBI taxonomy): Eukaryota > Metazoa > Arthropoda > Insecta > Diptera > Syrphidae > Baccha > Baccha elongata. The sequence goes on from OX578272.1 coordinate 249,170,126, forward strand.
ACATTTTACGATCTCGAATACTACTTTGTGTGTCCTTCACTATAGGACGAGGTTTCTTTCTGCCAACACACTTAACCATAGTTGTTGGTTGAAAAAATTACGAGCACATGACCAAGGGAGTGGATGTCCTTCTTGCCATTTCTAAACTGTTGCTCTGATTTTACTCGACGTCTCTTATACATACTTATATAGTTTTATTTTTTTACTTATTCCTTGGCTTGCATTCTTTATACTTTATGCCAGCAAGTAATCGGAAAAGTTTTCATCGGAATAATGGAAAGGGAAGACGCATCCTTCGAGTAAAATGTTTCTTTGCTTTGTGCAGAAATGTACTATGTATATATATAGCTTATAGCTATGTATATATATTTGGTTTCATTTTCCTTTGTAATTTTGTATTTCGAAATAATTTGGAATCACATGCATTTTTGCTTTCTTTAAGGTGCGTCTGCGATTATTTATTGCTTTGTGTAAAAGTGTATGTGGGTTGGAAAAAGACTCAACAATTATTTTGGAGAAATAATGCTTCCATCAGTACTGAGTTCTGCTGAATAAATTGATTATGTGATCTGATGCGTATTAAAGTATTCAAATTATTCCTTTTACAAGTTACGCATTTGAGATTTCTTTACGAAATTTCTTGAATGTACAGGAATAATTACAGTTTCGCTCTTAAAACCCTCAGATTAATAAACTTTGTGGTGTAATAAAAATGAATGAATGAATTTTTGTGACTTTTCATTTTACCAGTAACAAAAATTTGATCTGTTGAATGAGTTTAAAAAAAACAAATATAGATACTACTTTTTTAAGGGTTGGTCACACTGCAATGAGCTGTTTTCGTTGTGATTTATTTAAATATAATAATATGCGTCTTCACAAAGCACTGCTTTTGTCCGACTGAAAATCCGAGAAAATTGACATTTTATTTGATCTAAAAAGAAAAAAAAAACGTAAAATATATTTCTTTTATATCTGTCAGACTACAATGTGTCAAAATGCAATTTTCCTGTGATTTATAATTTAAAAAATTTAAAAAAAAAAATCAAGTTTTATGTGTCAAACCACAAATTGTCAAAAACCATTTTACCCTTGACTGGAGAAACTCAAATATCTACATACATAAAGGGGCCAGGAGCTACATACATACATATCAGTAAAAACCATCCGTAAATGATGAAATGAATGAAAACTGAAGATATTCAACGTATGAGCGTTTAAAGTAATCAGTCAAAATATGTCAAAAAAAGGCTGTTCCACTTATAGAACTGATCTTATGGATGCAAATTGCTTCAGTAAAAATTCAAATTCAAACTGCTTCAGTAAAATATTGGAACTCACATCATTGGAACGATTTGTTTCATTTTTGTATCAGCTGATACGTAAAACCAATTTTCATCAGTAAAATAAATAAATCACTTTTTCACAAATAATATGTATGTATGTATATGTATGTAAAAAATAAACTTACTCAAATAAGGGTTTTCTTCCGAACAAAATTATTTTATGTTATTTGTCATCAATTTACATCTTTATTTTGTCTCAAATAATACGCAAACATAAAAAAAGACAAAAGAACATTTTTACTGATGCGTTTTACTAGGTAAAGCTAGCTGGACCCAAAGATGAAAATCTGAAAAACTAATTTGTCAAATTTCATAGAGTCAAAATGTAATAACTATGACCCTGATTAGACCAATCCTTTTTCCGTACGTTTCGTTATACGTCTTTTTGACATTTTGGGTGAGGGGTGTAAACGAAGGAGGAAAGAAGTAACGAAAGCACGTATAAACATTTTAAGACTTTTTCTGGTTAAGCTTTGACGTTTCTTGTTTGACGCCGGAAAGCGAAATTGAAATTTTTAGAATATTGATCATTGCAATATTGTTTTGATATTTTTTTGTTGTAAATGTGAACACAAATTGAAAAGAAACTATTAGCAATGATATTTAACAATAATATTTTTTTTTTTCAACAAAAAACTACCACAACTTTCATAAACTCGCTTTCCGGCGTCAAACTTTGCTTCCCGGCGTCAAAATGACGAATGGAAAAGAGCAAATATCAACGAACCGTCTAATTACCATAGTACGTACCTGTCAGAAAGACGAAACACGTCACGTACGAAAAAAAGGACTTTTGATGTATTATTTAAAGATGTAGATTATTTAAAGATTTTTTTATCAAACAAAAGACATTGTATATAAATTTCTATAGTACAACCATGGAGCAGCGCCATCTAAAGAAAGTTGTTAACTGCACATTTGGAGGTTCTTACAGTGTCTAATCTGTTACCCTAACAATAGTCGTCTACGAAACAAATTAATTATATATAATGTATTTTATTGGCTCTAAAATCCATATTTGCTTGACAAGAGTCGTAAACAAAACAAAAATAATATATGTTTACGACTGTTGTCAGGGTTACAGAATAGACAACTATTAAATGCACGAACCTTAAAATGTGTTTATCACACGTTTCTCAAGATGGCCAGCCGGTGATTATTCAGCATAAAAATACTATAGAAATGTATATACAATGCAAAAGATTTGTTCTTTCTGTCAAAAAAAGAATGGTCTTTCCAATATCGTCTGAGATTCTACAATCACGTTTCCATTTACTTCTTTGCTGGCATTCTTTGGGTGACAGCTTTTCATGTAATGAATCTGGATTTTCTGGTGGAGTTCCTACTTCTTCCTTAAGAATTTAGTGTTCTTTCTATTCCCTTTTGTTTATAATGTGCATTAGAATAGCTCTTCTATGTTTGCTGTTGGATACTACTGGAAAAATTGAAGAAAAAGTTGTAGATTGAAAATCTGCCAGTATGCATCAGAATGTAATCAGCGGGTAGGCTTTTACCTGCGGTGCTGGTGGGGCAGTTGTTTCATACCTAAGGCCTTAAATTGCTATAATAGAGAACCGCGCTTTGTATGGAAAAAAGTATTGTAATCTTTTTTATAGATAATTTCACGGTCTACAATTTTTTCTCATGTGATGTTCAGAAGTAGCTAAAAAGTCCAGTCGTGGATTGTGATTAGACGTTCGCTGTTGAAGTAACTTAAAAAGTCTTCCCATTATAAACTTCCAACTACAAAACCTCAACCAAACATTGGCGGCTCTTGCTCAATTCAACAAGCACCATAGTTGATATCACATTTTTCCAAGCTTTTCCTGTTCGTCGCATTCCTATAGCAGTTCTGGATGTCAGTAATGTCCAAGAGGCACGTCAACTGAACTGGCCAACCTTCTTTCCGCGCCCAAAATCGTTTTTGTTTCCTCTATATATCCATGAATACGTGTGAATAGATGCTAAGGTATGAAAAATGGAATGACAACGGTTCACAGACTTACAGAAAATATTGGGTTATTAGGAAGTTTATTAGACAAAATGGGGGGATATAGTTTCCTAAGGCTATTCTATTTACTTTTTATTCTATAGTCCAGGGCATCTGCTTGATGTTCGACTGCATGTGTTCTATTGAGAGTGTTAGCATTTTACGTGCAGAACCGAAGCTCGTTGTCTATTTGTCGTAAGCCAGGGTCGTCAACAATAAATCCGCCCATATCAGTTGTAATTGGTTTTTCCTGATTTGCTGATAAAATTGCAGCCGCCTCCGTTATCTCCTTCCTAGGAGCTCTTTCGCCGCCTTCCTGATAAAAAAGGAAGATACCTACCCATACCCCTTCTCCTTCTCTCGTTATAGGGACCACCAAAAATCTCCCAAGGGGATTACCCATCAATCTCAAATTTATTGGGTACTATAAGGATTAAGGAATCACAGTGTTAAGGTAGGAGTTGACATGACTTACGTTAAGGAGGAAATGTTTATGTTTCTATGTTTTCACCACGTCTGTCCATTTGACCTCCTATAAACTGTACTCCCATCTAATATTCTAATATACATTACATTTTAGAACATAAAATGTTATAAAAACACTTAAAAATGAAGACAAAATGAAAATATTATGAGAGTAGAGGCAGTAAATACAATGATTTATTTGTGAAACAAATATATCGTTTCCGCAAGCAGAACGAAAAAAATTGTTTCTAATACAAAGTCCATAGAGGGTTATTTTTACAGCTTTTATTTCCGGTTCCAAAAATAATAATTTAAGCTTTTATTCTCAAACAATAAAGAAGATACATTTTTTTTATCAGTTTTCGTTGAATGAACTTAAATACATTATTCATAATATGGAGTTCATGATTATTCAATCGACGAATGTATTTCGGAAACACACATTTTCAGCATTATCGCCTAACGTGAATAGCCATAATTTGTTATCAAATGCATTTTATCAGAACATTTTTGCTATATTAAAAAAAATATTTAGGTATATTAGTCATTCGTTTCATTGGATGTTTTATTTTATTTACGAAAATTTATGTGTTTGTTGACATGAAGTCGTTAATATTTTATCGTTTGTAGCAAGTTATTAATTTTTGTTTTATTTCAAAAGCACATTTTCAACTAGGTATTCAAAAGAAAGACATTTAAAATGTTATTAACACGCATGTCATTATAAAAAAAAAATATATTATATTGTTCTCACTAAGTTACTGAAAGATATTTTTTAATGTTAGAGTATAGTTCCATACATATATTAAAACAATTTTACTGTAAAAAATAATTACGCCTACGCTATGCATTCACTCATTTTGTGTTTGTTTTGCGTTTTGTACTCACAATGAATTTAGATAGAGTCGTCCTTTTTTTGAACAAACTAATGCCCAGTTTCACCAAAATACACCTAAAAGCATTTTAGTTAACGGAGTCATAAAATTTATTTGCATTTTAACTTAAAATGGTGTGCACCAATATTAGGATGCGAATTTTTAAAAATGAGGAAACTTGATTCCAACACCGGATTCTTATTCACCACACATGTTTCTCTTTTATTAGAGCAAGCAAGAGGAGAGCATATAAATCGAAAAATTTCAACGTTCTCTTTGTCTCGCATTTTTAAGGCGCCTTAAAATTTATTTGGAACAAAATGGGACTATAGTTTATTGGCTCTTTTAAAACTAAAAGTGGTTGTGTATTGAAAAATGCCATTTTAAGATTAAACAACTCAATAAATATTTAAAAGTGTTTGGAGAAACTGGCCATAATTGTTTTTTTATATTTTTGTTTTAATTTTTTGATATGTCAAATATGAGATACACATATTATATACATATGTATATGTATATACATATATATATATATATACATATGTTTATATATATATATTATGTATATGATAAATATACCTGCGGATTAATAATAAACTACATACTGTTTGGTTTGGTAATATTTGTAATTTTTTTAATTGTGTGAAAAAAAAAATAAAAAAAAAAAATAATTGAAATACCGCGATTTTTAGGAAAAACTTGGGTTGAAAGAAATTATTTTTGAAAGTTATTTTGTTTGTTGTAATTTAATTTTTTTTTAAATTTTTATTTGTCATTTTTCAGGGGGAATTGTCGTACGAAAAATAAAATTCTATCAGGAAAATAAATAAATGCATTTTTTACAATAAATAGATATTTGTTCAACTCAAAATTTCATCATCACAAAAAATTCCTTACAGTTTTTTGCTATCGTAAATTTATGCTGTAAATCGAATGATAACATAATTATCGTTATCGGTCTGAAAAAATGAAAATTTTCCTTTTTCGTTTTCCTGATTGCTATAACCGGCCCCTAACTTGCTACAAAAGCAAGTTTGTGTGACCCAGTCGTGCCTTTTAGTTTCACATCAGTATGTTTTTGAATAAATTTTTTACTTGCGATTATAGGTACTATAAGGCAAGTCTTGGATTCGTGCACAAAAGAGTTTTGAGATAACCATCAAAAATGACATTACGATGATAGGGAATAAAGTGGGTCCGGCGTTTCTGTCTGTCTGTCGGTCTGTCTGTCTGTCTCGCCACCTACAGCCTAAACGTGTGGGCCGATTTACTCCAAATTTGGTAGGTATAGTTTTTAGGGTAATATGCTCAGAGTTTTTTTTTGTAGGTCACTGTAAATCTAAAAATAACGGTACCTGTCATATAACGGTTATCGGAAATTGTATTTGTCTCGAAAACGGCTCTAACGATTTCAACCAAATATCACTTGTGTAATAAGGTGTAGAAGGTCTAAAAACTAGTGAAAATATCAAGAAAATTTGTTTAACGTTACCTGCCATATAACGGTATTTTAAAATTTCGACTATCTCGATAACAGCAACTCAATACTGTAATTGTCCTAGCTATTTAAAATAATATGGCATAAAATTATTTTTCAAAAATGTTTTTTTGTTAAGTTTTAAATAATTTTTGTAAAACTATGAATTTAATATTACTACGTGACGGATTTTTATGAAATTTAGTTTTAAGGTGTAATAAATTGAGTTTAAGAAATCTGCATACTCACTTTTTTTTAGAAAAAAGTTTTCGAAAAAATATTTTTAAGAAATCGATTTTCTCGAAAACCAGTCCAACGATTTTGAAAATTTTTTTTTTCTTAAACTCACATTTAGTACCTAAAGAAAATTTGTCGTATACTTTGATTTTGGTTTGAATCTATTTAAAATATGGTTTTCAAACTTAAAAAAAAAAAATTCATTTTATAGTATATTCCGATTGTACTTTAAACCCTCAGGTAACTTGCCACAAGAGCAAGTTTGTGCGACCCAGTCGTGCCCTTTATTCCCATCCGTGTGAAAAGTGCTGTGTAAAGATAATCTTAGCTTGTGACTCTTGTGAGTCTTTATTATGGAATGGTCACACTTTCCCATTTAATCGCACGGAGCATGCGCAATGAATGGCAAACAAGAAATAAATACATTTAGTGGCACCGAAAAAACAAATTCTTAGCTGTTAGTTCTACACTCGGTTCTACAGGATCTTAGGGGACCTACAATAAATTTTCTTCGAATTTTAATGACTAGGCTGAAACGTGAGATATACTCTTGGAGGATTTGTCATTTTGCAAGAGGCAGTGCCCCTGAATGAAAAACATTAGGTGTACTCAGGGCTCAAACCCAGATCTCCGGCGCGATAGTACGACACAGTAACCACTACGCATTTACTTTACGAGTATTTTCTATATAAAAAAAATACTTTTTTTTTGTCCATTTCGGGATACCCGGGCCTGGACTATCCATATAGGCAGCTGACAGGGCGGCAGATTTTGGGGGCGGCAAATTGTCAACGCTTACACTAGATATAATGCTACTTTGGCTGTGGAATATGCGTCAGCAGCAATCAACTCGGTCTTTTTGACTTGTTCACTGTAAAAGATTGATCATTGCAATCAAACAAAAACAAACCAATCAATCTTAATTTCGATCGTTTCGAAATGAACGACATTGAACACAACCTACTTATTTCTCATTATGTACTTAAGAACTTTTTGTTTGACCGAAACGAATCGAAACTGAAACCAACAACACAACATTTGTCAGATGGTGGTGCGTGCCATGGCGCGTTACTGGTTATATTGGTGCGATATTTGTGCATAGGATTACTTCTATACACGCATTGTTCCGATTCTATCATGTTTCGGTTTCCTACCGAAATTTAATTCTGTGAACAACAAATTCCAATCCACACAAACTAACTTTAGTGAAGTAGTTCAGTTGTATACAAGTCTCGAAACTGTGTGTAATCCACTTGACGACTTTGACTACTTCAAAAAAAAAAAACATTGTATGTAGAGTAAAACGATGGAGTCAACACATCAGTCACACACAATGTTATTTTTGACAATTTTCTGTTTGATTTACAGGAAAAATTCCGCAAATAAGAACAAATCTTCGAAAATTCGGTGTTCTTATTGATTTGCTTAATTTGGTAAACGCTTATATTCGGAAAAAAGCAAAAAATTTACAAGAAGCATTCAGACATGATTTAGCGTTCAATTTTAATGATCAAGGTGTAAGAGTGGCGGCAATTTACGATCTGCCTAGGGCAGCAAAATGTCTTATTCCGGCACTGGGGATACCCTTTAGGTATAGGTATATAGAAATCGTTTAATTTTACAATAGGTATAGGTATTTTATTTTCTTTGAAGTAAATAGATTCTTCAAACGAATATGTTTCCAAGTCCATTAGTATTAATAGTTTAAAAGTCTCTAATGAAGAAACTTTCTTTACTTAAAGAATCATGTAGGTATGTACATATTTTCTTGCAAAATAAAAAAAAAAGATTTAAAAGCTCTCCTTTTTTTAACTATTTTCATTTTCATTTTTCTTATATATTTTGTAGCAAATTAAGCATTAAATTTAAGGCTACTTTCTTTTTAACATTGCTGTGCTTTAATTTTTAATTTTAATTCATGTTTTTATTTTCAATTCAACTTATAACTAACTTAAATGCTAGACAAAAACCTTAAAAACTAGCTTACAGAATAACTTAACTAACTTACTGGCCCCATACGGGCGCTCTAAATTATACTATAACTATATATTAAAAATGCCTTTGGGCGTAAAAACTACTTAAATTAAAATTCAAAATTACTTAAAACTAAACGAGAAAATTTTTTTAAAACTCGTTTTTCAAGACATTTATTTTATTTTATATAAAAACTTAAAACTACCCTTTACCTAAATAAAACTAAATTAACCTAAATAAAACTAAAATATACGTAAATATACGTAATTAACTTAAACTACTTAAAAATACTTAAAATAACTTAAAACTACAACAGCCACCCGCAGCGTATTTTTTTTTTTTTTTTTTTTTTTTTTTTTTTTTTTTCGCAGCAGCTTATGCAAATGCACACACACCCACACATATGCATAAATGAATATATATGCATATGTACTAGCGCCCAATGTACATATCCACAAGCAAATGCAGTTTTTATAATTTTTTTGGTGCCACCACTGTCCTACATAAAATAAAAAACCTATTAATATTTAAAAATACGTGGGTCGGCCAAGGCAACAATTTTGACTAACCATCAATATCAAGGTGGTCACCCAACCACCAGTATTTTTGAACTTGCTTGTAACAGTCCTTTTTGTCCCGAAGGGGCACAGCTCTACTGAACCGCAGACGCTCTGCTCCGTTCCCAGAGCCGACGTCTCGACCATACAGGATTCGCCGATCCACAGTTCTACGGCCGACGTGGTAGATTAACGGAACCGCCAATCTATCCTGTATCAGCCCCCGACTGTCTAAATAGAGGAATGTCTCGGGCGGGATGAAACCGTTAAGACAAACGCTCTCACTATATTCTTCATTGGGGTAATAAGCCCCGAAAATAAGTCCATTGGCTGAGGTCATCGCTCTTGCAATGTGACCCCGAATCAGCTTAATTAAAAAGTTATCTATCCTGTTTATATTGGCCCCGTTGTATAAGACCTCGTTGGCATAATAATGTTTGTACTCCGACTCTGGTGTTCTGTGTAATCCAAGACAGGTCCTAAGACACTGCCTCTCAAACACCCGAATCTTTTCCATTTGAGATGGGGCAACGTTAAACCACACAGGGCACCCATAGGCAATCATCGGCCGGATGAGGGCCATGTAGCAAATCACCTTCACTCTGTTTTCAAGGCGGCTGCTATAAAACAACCGTCTTGTCAGAGCAAACGCTCCCCTAGCTCTGGTCAGAGCAGCATCTATATGTCGATTGAAATATAGATACTGATCTAGCCAGATACCAAGGTACTTTACTACATCTTTACTCGCCAGTGGATGTCCACTTGGTCCAACGATCACTAGATTTCTCCAGTTCTTTCTTGTATCCCTAGAAGCCCTAGACAAAGGGGTTCTAAACAGGATAGTTTCTGATTTCTGAAAGTTAATTTTTAACTTCCAGTCATCACAATATCGCTGAATCTTGTCGAAGTCACGCTGCAAGAGAATTCTGATGACTTCAACTTTTGGACCCGTCCTGTACGCTACAAGGTCATCGGCATACGCAATCGCATGAGTGAGACTACCTATCAGATCGCTGGTGTAAATACTAAAAAGAATCGGCGAGTTCACAGCTCCTTGCTGTAGACCGTTTTTAATATCAAATGTTGTGGTAGAAGTTACATTGCCACTTTTGACAACAAACTTTCTACCATTGAGCATGTCATGAAGCATATATAACAGTGGTTTACTTATGCCAAATCTAGTTAATTTCAGATAAAGACCCTCTAACCATACGGTGTCGAAAGCCTTCTCTAAATCAACAAGAACGGCACCCGTGCATTGATTTTTCGCTTTGTTCCATTGAAGATCAGAAACTAACTTAGACGCGGCATGAATAGTGTCATGTCCCGCCTTAAAGCCAAACTGATTGTCTGGAATAATATTCTTGTCCTCAGCCCACTTGAACAGAGCTCTATTGAGAATCTTTTCGAATACCTTACTGATACTTGGAAGAAGACTTATCGACCGAAGATTTGCCGGATTGGAGCTGTCCTTTCCCTTTTTGGGGAGAGGATGGACCACAGCTGTCTTCCAACTCACTGGATAATATGCATTATTCAGTGCGTTGTTGAACAGTGTGGTATAAATGTCTATGGCTTCCTCAGGGAGATGTCGTAACACAATGTTGGGTATACCATCGACCCCCGCAGATTTTATTTTCTTTAATGTTTGAAAAATTAAATGAAGTTCTACCTTCGAAATTAACAATGAACTGGGTCCATTTTGCTCGGCGATGGTGGCGTTTGCCAAATTTTCGTCATTGAACACGGTGAAACCAGTATTCTCAGATCGCCATTGCGTTATGTTATTTCCAAGATAGAAATTGTGCAGCAAGGCTCTGTTCTCCAGGTCATGATTCGGACGAATGCTAGCATTCACCTTATACACTTGCTGGAAAGCAGCCCCTACAGCTTCTACCTTTTCCTGAGGATCTTCTATCATATAAAAATTTTCATCGAAAACGGCACCTTCCGGATCAATTCCCGCAATCGTTAGTACGTCTTCGTTATCTGTTGTCCTCTGGAGTTTAAGACATGGAAGATCGTTTTGATCATTTCTTCTAAATATCTTATTTATTTGGGGAAACATACTAGGGTCGCTAGAATTAACAGCCCGAATTCTGTTATCCCAATATAAATTAATAGATAATCTATAGTTTTGTCTAATCAGAACGTTAATGTTTTTGATCGACGACTTCAATGTCCTAATCTCCAGATCACGTGTGTCCGTGAAACGTCTATAAAGAAGTTTCAACCTAGTCAGCAGTCCACTTTTTTGTCGGTGTAGTGCGTCGATTGTCGCGTTCTTGTATAAACCGTTTGGGTCTTGTTCCTTATATTTTGGGAACATTGCTGTGCTCTCCTCTGGGGTGAACCGCAGACATTTTGAATAATAATCATTCTCATTGAAATAGAAAGAGAAAATATAAAGAAACGATAAAATTTTTGACAGCCAACGTTCCATCTCATTACTCAGTCATTTGAGTAATCATGGATGAATAAAACTCGAATACAAAAAAAAAAAAAAAAAAACAAAGATATTCAACTTCAAAACGATAAGCAGCCTTCAGCTCAAAAGATATACACCAACAGTATCCTCAATACAACCACCGCCTTTTATCCTCCCACGATTAATTATTATTCTATATAGACACAGAACAGAATGTATGTATCTTTTTAAAGTAAACTATGGATATGCTTAGAGGAAAGTGATAAAAATCAATACAATTCATCAATAGATGTATAGATACACTTAACAGAGTGTTGGAAATTTAAATCGAACATAGTAGATCCACCGAGTGTTTGTCGATGAAAAGATGAAGAGACTGTGAATTTTTAACAATCCTTTCGATTGACATTCAACAAAAAGAAAGAAGAAAAAAAAAAAACCTAAAATAGTCATAACTTTTAACAGCATCTATCACCACGGGATTGTTCAAAGAGGAAAACTATTCAACAGTCATTGTAGTTTTTGAAGCGGTTTCAATGAAAAGAGTTTTTAAAGTACATTATTTTGAGCCTTTGATACTTTTAAGTGTTAAGTCGGTTTCTTGTTTGCGTTTGAATAAAAAAAAAACTTTCTTTTTTCTTTTATCTTTAAGTACAAAATCGATAATGTTTACCTGTAACCACATATTGAAGGACGATTGTGGAACTGTTTTTAAGTTACACATGATGGAATTTTTTATGCATATATTTGGGAAGTTTATACCATGGAAATATGGAAATCATTTTCCATTACATTCATTAAAACAATTTGTTCTCTTAATTTGAAGTACCTACGCCAATTTTAATTTTTTTTTCGTTTTCAAGATCTTCTTCTTCTTTTTCGTTATGCTCTGGGATGAATAAAAACTTCCGACTTCACTGCCTTATCACCTACTGATTTGTTTGTTGAGTTCATCGTATTGTCGTTAGAAAATATCGGGAAGCTTCCCTGTTATGGATTGTTTCATGTCTGAGGCGAACTGAATGCTGGTGTCGCTGAATTCTTTCCGGCCTGCCTTTTTTAAGATTGTATCGGAGTGACTCAGAAAATGAACAGCATAAATATTAAAATTTTTTGGCTTGTTCGAATAGTTCGATACTAATTTTCTTTCGAAATTGCTCGTTGGGGAAAGAAGAATCTTAAATAAACTTATCATTGCTCCATCCGCATCGTCAGCAAAGAAGAACTAATTCACTTACGTGTCCCTCTCCTTATACCTTCAAATAGATAAACTGTAATATAGAGCAAAGGACTCAAATCGGTTCCTCGGCACACCAAATTCGATTGCCACTAACTTCGTAAAGGCCCTAGCTACATTTTCATTTTTCGGAAATAAAAAAGAAAACACCAAACCCGCAATAAAGAACACAGAAAATACCCAAAAAAAAAGAGTCTTTAAGATAAAGTTGTGCTTTATTTTTTCTATATGATGGGTGATTCTACAAACGATGGATTTTCGATGTCCGCTACAATAATTTGGAACCATTGCATTCATGGTGCAGATCGCAGTTTTTTTTTTCTTGCTCAAAAATTTTTTCAAAGGGTCCCTCAGTCCCCTGGCATGTCAGAATCTCAAATAACAAAGAATTGTTATGTTAAATATTATTTCGCAATGCATTTCATTGCGATAAAAAGTCACTAAACTTTGTCCTTCGCATTTCTAATCAGTCAAAAACGTCAAAAATATCGATAACTTCTATATCGATCTAGTCGATCTAGTCTCATCTTATGGAATATCAAGAATCGCGTCTCGCTGTAACAAAATTGGGTTTACATCTCACGTCTGTCTGTTAGGTCACTTTTAAAAAAATACATTTGTGGGAGAGTTCGTGGATTAACCATTTTATTTATCAGTCCCCTGGTGAGTATTTACATATAATTTTTGTATATAAGTTGGAATATTTGTAATTATTATATTATAGGATAAGTAAAACCATAATATATTTTGGGTTCTGTATTCTTTCAAATTTAACATTTTTATGTATTTTGGTTAAAAATTAATAAAAAAAACTAAGTCCCCTGGCAGTTTTTTGAAACAAGATACTATAATTCTATCCAGAGGTTTGAGAAATTTTCAGAAGATGATGCATTTTAACGGGTTTTCCCGATCTGCATAGTCTTTAGTGAATTGAATCACTATTTACAATATAGTTTGTCTTTCGTTCTCACTATTTTCCTTTTTGTTGAAAAAACCCAAACCCTGTATATCTTGCATAATTCATGTGACCAAAAAATCAACACATAGTCCAACTTATATCCATCCATACACATTACACAATACACATATATGTAGCTAATAAAGTATGACAAATACTTCATTTAAATGCAAGTGATGATGGTAGGTGTTTGGGGATAAATAGTTCGTACAAAGTTTCACAAAAGTTACGTACATGTTTAGTTCACAATTTGTAACATACTTTCATCGTCCTCTGACACTTAAAAATAATGAACAAGTTTATGTGTTGTTGGGCAACATCATAAATGGTCAAGGGAGCAATTTATTCAAAAACTTATACAAAAGTATCTCAAAGTCTTGACGAAATAAATAAATGTGGTTGTACAATGTACATACATGCACTGAAATTTTTTAAAGTAATTCAAACAAGTTCTAGTCGTGATGGATTTAAGTAAACCTATAGTCTGCAGACTTATTTTCGTTACAGATTTCTTTAATGAACACCCAGGCAATTCAAAAACGGATTTGGTATTTCAAAATGGCTTCGCAATATAAAAAATATAATTTAATTGGAAATTTAGAAAGGAATACATTTTTGAATTGGGATGATTCGAATAAGTCTCAAGATATCGTTACTTATTCTTATGTAACCATTGAGCAAAATTTCATTTATTGCGGATGGTTTTGGTTTTAGCTGGAACGAAATTTCAGGAAAATGTCAAGGAAATTATGATTTTGATTCAAAGCCAGCTTCAATTTCTTCACCCAAGGGTCCCAGGTTAGCGTAGGTAATTTTCAACATGATTCCATTCTTCCCTCAAACTTGGCGTGAAATACAATACAGGTTGGTGCTTCGATGTTCATTTGCTGTGCCCAGCCACTTTTAACGTTAACCACCCTACTCTTGACGTGACATTGTCTCTTTTGTCTCAGATTAGACGATTGTAGGGAGTCCACTTCGAACATCTTTCTGTTAAGCAATTAACATACTGTAACGCGTAGCATTTATCTAGTAGTACATATTGACGTAGTAAAGAATATCCCCAACCCCTATCTCAAAAACCTACCAAATTTGAAAATTTCCAACAGCTAATTTTCTTACACTCTTTTTCAGTGTAAATCAAGAAACAAATATACACCTATAAAAATCGGTTCAGATTTCAAGAAGAACCGCAACGTTGGTAGAAAGCTATAAAATATCCTCGCATTCGCTCCAATGAGCTTATTCAATAAATTCCCAAAACAAACGAAAGCTTGAACAAAAACAACGCCCTCTAGGAGAAAATAAATATAGCCTTATTCCATAACCGAAAAGCTATAATGGTAAAACAACAATACGGGAGCCGACATATTTGTCGCCAAAAACCACCACCACCGAAAGAGCGCGAGTAGTTACCCGAAAGGAAACAAGGTAAAGTAGTGCGGACATGAACGCATCCAATAATCTTAGCCGTACCCATTAGATCGAAACGAAAAATGTATCAATCAAGTAGACTATTATTCTAATTAGTAGATATAGATAATGCAGGAATAATAAAATAATGTAAAATGCATGGAAATGAAAACACAAACTTTTTATCATATTGTGGAATAAACAGTAGTTTACACGACCAATAAGTTGCCAAAGGTATTCAGCGACATAATATACAATAGGCTGTGGGCTAAATAATCGTTATTGTAAGATTGATCATTATACGATATAGAAAAACAAGTAACAAAATTCAGTAACGTTAGTTGTTAGTATAATAAACAGATAAAGACTTTTTACAAACAATGACGTGAACGAACACAACATTCTTACAAAAATCAAGACGACTTTTTCTAGAACATTCCAATTGTCAAAAATCTCAAATGATTAATTGACATAAAATTCTTATCATACTTAAATACATACTTACCGAATACTTACCAATACCGAAACGACAGAACGAATGATGAAACTTACTCTTTCACTTGTATCCACAAATCGAACAGAGATATACGCAACGAAATATCGACATAGAAAATGTCACCAATACATCCTACTCGGATGAAAAAGAAACATTACGCACTAAGACGGAAAGAACAGAAAAATAAAGAAAAAGAAAAGAAACGACAAACTATAAAACCTACAAGACAATTTAATACTTACCATACCTAAAAACAGACAGGCCAAAATACGTACCCCACTGTAAATGCATATCTGAAAAGAAATAAAAATATAATACTTACCATAAAATACTTACCATCAGATTTAAACAACTTAGTTAGAAAGAGAAAATCGAAAATTACTTCAATTCATATCGGTAATGAATTATAGTCGCGATCAAGAAAGAAAAATCCCATGGTTAAGCAAGAGCCGTACGCCTCAACTCAATCCTGACGGGACATACTCTTTTTCAAACGCAATCATAACGCAACGTGACAAAATGAAATAGCCCAAAGAAAGAATACTAAGTTGATAGAGGCAACCTGAAATTGACCAATTAGGAAATTACGCGCTGGCAATTTCACCCCTGCTCAATGATTTGAATTCAGATTGGACAAAAGCAAACGAATACGCGACGTAAGCCAGAAGAAATATTTCATAGCTAAAGTCTTTCGCATCGAGTCAGTCACAAAGTTAACTACATTTTTGATAAAGTATTAAACAAATTAAAATCGAAGAAATACTATTGATTAAATCAATAAGTAAATCAAACACGAACGTAAAACAATTAATTTTCAACATTATACAATCGTAAGTTGGTAAAATAAGAAAATTGAACAACCTTATCCTTGGTAGAATATTCAGAGTAAATTTATTTTCAACACCCCAATCAGGTACAGAATATTTAATGGCAGAACAACCAAATAAACCATTTAATCCGAAGATAATTTGTATGAAAGACATATCAGGGGGTGAAGACTTACATTTTATGTATTCTGAAGACACCCCCAAGTCTCCAAAAGCAGTCAGAAAGATATTCGCAAAAGGAGACAATTTTGTAGTAACTCGGAAAGCCAGCAACATTCAGTTGAAACCGGCGGGACTTTCCGACGAAGATTTCCTGAAAACCCAGCAATAAAATCTTACATCCACAAAATAACTTACCAGGTAACATATTCATTTTCATATATATAGTAGAGGTAACTTACTAGAATATGTCACTACACCTTCCAAAATAATTTTAAAAAGGAAACCGACATATTCTAATAAGAATCCTGAGCGCTAGGAGCAGATCCCTGAAAAGAAAAAAAAAAAAAAAACATAATTAAAAATTTTCCTTGAAACAAAATACTAAAGTCTTCTTCTCTTTAGGTAGCATCAACGGGTTGCAAACGAACTCACCAGACAAAAAAAACAGTACGCAGGAATCCACTCCAGGAGTGGACTCGACTGCGCAAAGATTTTCATCTGAGAGTCCTGCGTACAACATTTGTCTGGGTACATCAGTGCACCCCAACGCTACCTGGTTTTTTTCATATACCAATATAAATATATATATTCATATATATTATCAGTATTAACACCAGTCAGACCATATACATCCGTATAGTGGTCTATCATGACTTAATCAGGAATCGAGATTTCCGACATCGATCCTGATCATGAATGTTATGTGAAGATACAAACCTTTTTCTTATATATATACCTCATCGGAGCAGATTTACCGGTACGAAACTGTTCGGCCACTGCCAACGAGGGATTAATTTTCACCTTCACCTATTACACGGTAAATTCAAGAACCGTTGGATTACCTATAAGAATTTTTATTCAACACCACAACGATGCTGTATGTATTTTTGAAAAATTTTCACCGGATGCTGTAAGTGATTTGTTATATTATATATATATTATATCTATGAGTAGGATTACCTATTTTTTTTAAATCCTATAGTTATATGATTGAACTATATTGTCCGAATTGACCGAGGTCATAAATTAGATCCTCAAGCTATATTGAAAAGAAAGATTTGTCAAAACTTAAGTGTATATTAATTAATGTGTGATTTACCTACGTATGGTGAAACAATTTATAAATGCCTAGAAAAAAAAAGTGAATAAATGTTAATAAGATACTTCGGTTAAATTTTTATAAAAAAAGATACTTACTTGTAATATGAAATTTTCCTGAAAAGAGAAAAAGATACAATATAAAGAATTAAATAATTAACAATTCAATGCCAAGGGAACTCTGTAGTTAAAACCACAGAGCTCAACCAAAGCTAAGTTTTTTTTTGAAATAACGTACTTACTTGTTCACAAGATTCAATTTAAAGTGGGAGTGTAATACTTACCTACGATAAGTTTGTCTATACGACTAATTAAATAATAATAATTAACATTTTAAAACTTTTAAAATTTTCTTTTGTTTTGTCCAACCGGAAGAGGTTGATGAATTTGATTTTAATAAAATAAAATTTGAATGTGTATCTATACACTTAGGATAAAAATAATTTTGTTTTGTACCTACGTACTAATATTAAAGTCAAACTTGAAGTACTTACGTATAAAGAAAGATTAATAAATAGTTGTTTTTAACAAGAAATTAATCTAATTTGGATAACTTGATCTTTTACCGAGTCTTACTCAAATTTTTTTATGTAAAGGAACTTATTTTTGAAGATTAGCAGAATCGTAAATTCAATTTAATTAATACTTACGTTCATTGAGATACGTTTATCAAATCCGTTCCCGAGTTCAGATTTGTTCAGATATTTAACCTTTTTAAAAAAGGCAAGACAAGATAAAAGTACAGGTCGCATGTTTATGAACTCGTCGCGTAATTTTTTTTCATATTTGTCTGAAACTAAAAGGAGAATATACTGAGAGTACCTACTACTAAAGGTACACGCACACGGTTACCAGTATAAATACATGCAATTTTTTTTTTGTTTAATACGGCTTTATAGTCACTAAAAAAAAAATATTTACTTCACTGTGGAACCTATTTAGCTGTTGAGTTCCATAAACAATAATATTTTTAAATTATTGTCACGCATACATATTTTTTTCGATCCTATAGTACAACGATTTTACGTTTGTTTTCGTGTTTGAATGATCACACTCGAAAGATATACTCAGCTGAAATATTAGAAGCTGATGATTGGAAAGAAAATCCTCATTAAGAAAAGAAGATTAGTGCGACTTTCACTAACTTCAATACGGTACTTGCGGTAAATTTGGATAATACCTACGTCCTAACACCTACACCTTACAAAAATAATTTTTGGAACCCATGTCTGTCACCGAATACAACCCTTAACTTATTTTTTTTTGGTAAAGTCTTTAATATTATATATTAGAGGCAAGATGCATCTTATCTTTAAGTATATTTTTTTTAAATTTTTTTAATTATATTT
Organism: Baccha elongata; assembly: GCA_951217065.1. Taxonomy (NCBI): domain Eukaryota; kingdom Metazoa; phylum Arthropoda; class Insecta; order Diptera; family Syrphidae; genus Baccha; species Baccha elongata. Next base: position 249,189,015 of record OX578272.1, read on the forward strand.
GATGAAATTATATTTTTTATTATATAACATTTTGAATATATTTCCATAAATAAACCTTATTTACAGGTCATCGATAACACTTACTTATAAATTTTTACCTTGATAAAGTTGACCGAATTCTTTTTGTTTCGAGTCACATTAACGATTTTTTTTTGGTTGTCTTTGGGGGAAAATTGGTGGGAGTGCCTTGCACTTTAAACTCTAATTGGTTTTAGTTTATTAACCCCGAGGTGAATTTCTTCAATCAATATTGTTGAACATCGAGAGGAAAAACAATTTTAACAATCCTTTTATAGTTTAGTGATCACTCGTCGTGTTTCGTGTTAATATTGAATCTTTGTTTGAATACGTAACTGTTTTCGGATTACCGATTGAATAGTCGATCCGAAATTAACTAATACTAAGATCGAGTGGTATCGAAGTGATAGTATGTTATCCGTCCATAAGTCAGTTCGAGAAACGAATTATCATTTCGGTTACTGTAATCGGCAGATTGTTAACGAGACGGTTTAGAATCGCTGAGAGGAGTGAACGATATTCGCTACCTACGTGTGAGACATACGCTTTCCTACACATTCGGTCATTCGATTTCGGTTCATTGTTGGAACGTATGAACTGATACTTTTTGATTACATTGTCTTTCGTGATTTCATTGTAAATATTTTCCAGTTGAATTAAAGGCAAAGGAAGTAAAGTTTTTTTTTATCTTTGAAATTAACGCTTTGTAGAATTTTTAAAGAAACAACAAAAGTCAGTTCCTAGATAAGAGTTAGTAAGTTATTAGTTGAAGAAGTTTTTTTTTCTTTAATAAAATTTTTTTTTATAATCATACAAGAGTTCATAATGAGATCCTAGTTTGTATAGTTAACGAGTTTTAAGGAGGAAATTAATTTGAATAAAGATTGTTGTTTGAGATTAAGTTAGATTAAGTGATATTAATAAATTTGTTATTAAGTTGAAAATTAACTCAATACGTTTTGATTTATTGTGTTTTCTATCAGAGATGGGTCGTTTGATGGGAAGTTATTTCTCTTCTTTTTCCCATTCAGGTTCGGATGCAGATACTGATTAGTAAGATGCAATGCTAAAGCAGTAGGTAGAGGGGTCGCGGCTGGAACCATTACCTATCCAATGTAGGTACATCATCATCATCATACGTTAACGGAAGGAGAAGTCCTTCCGTCTTCATGAGGGAGTTCCTAGTTTTAAATTACGTGCACTTAGGAACCAATAAGGGTGATGAGTAGAGATTCTTTCGGTTAAGGTCTTCTGCTCATCCAAGGTAGGGAAGTTACGCACTGTGGGGTTTCACCAACATCTGAAATCCCCTCATATGTTCATCGTGATTCTTTACTTTAGTAACGATGAAAAGTTAGGTAGGTAGAGTAAAGCTAACCTATAGTGGTACAACATCTAAACTACTGTCGATGATTTATCCATGTCTCTTTTTCAAGTTTCCCTTTTCATTAGTCAACATTTCTATCGGGTCCAAAGCAATTTTATAAATCTAATAAGTTATTAACAACTATACTTCAGGTCTGAAAATTTGTGACACTGGTCGTTTTTCGAATTGCAAGATCCTACCCCACAACTCGGCGAGCTAAGCAATGGCAACGAGCAGACCTGGTGCAATGGTAGAATGACGACCGCCCTGACTTCTACGGGCGTGGACGTGCCTTCATTCTGGTGAGGATAAGGTACTATACGTCTTTAAGGAATCAGGTGTAGGATCCTTCGGAGGGATGTTACTGTTACTCGCGTCGTTTTCTTTTGAACGATCCAGAAGGGTATCTTTTTTGATATCAGGAGGGATTAAGAACTTCTCCTTTTTAAGTTTCTGGCTAGAAAATAATTCGAGTTAGTAACATTTCCCTTAAGTGAAACACTTTATTTATCTTTTCGTCTCAAGTTCCCGATTTTCTTTGAAGTCATTGGAGTCGATAAAGGACTCGAATTAAGTCGGAGAGTTTTCCGGAAAATCCTGATCAGATGTAAGGTCGAGGTTTTCTAGTGTCAGGAGAAATCCCATACATTCCATCTACGTATGATAGTGTGTCGGTTGTCGGAAGGGTGAAGCCAGGTATATCGCATCCAAACAACGATATGTGTATGATATTGGGATACGTTATATAGACCCTTCTACTCTTTCGACATTCAGTTTCACTTCTTTTTTTTGTTGGATCCGATCCCTATCCTTCTTCTTATTAGACAGTTGATGTTGGGTTTGACTATTGTGGAGACTTTAGTCGGATTTTGATTATAGATGATAGTTGGAATCTTGGCACTGTCGGGTTTTTGTTAAAGTCAAGGCAATAGGTCGAATCAAGCCTAATGAGTTGAAGGCTAGCGGATTTTCATTAATTTAATATTTTTTCTTTACATCGCAGAACAGCACGCTTCATCAACATTTATCATAATGAGATTGGAAAATTTAACAACTACATTTTTCCCTTCTTATATAAAGAATTAAATTCTCAATCAAAGTTTTCTTTCGTTTGATTTAAAAAGAATTTCGATCTTTTACAATGTGTTGCAATGTAATGAAAGAAAGAATATTTTTTTTTGTTTCCGTTACAAAAATGGCGCTCAAACGTGTGGGGCCTGAATAGAATTTAGATGTTGATTGGTTTAGAGAAATTTGAGAAAGATTCAGAAGATTTGGTTCATGTTCAAGATTTCCTAATCGAGAACATGATAGTTTTTTTTTGTGGTTTTCTTGTAGTTGAGAATTTTTGTTGAGATTTGTCATCGGGAGGTGAGTGACTTATGTGTCGACCGATGAGTGGTGATTTTTTTTTCCTATTTATGTCCGTTGCGACAACCAGATCACACATCCTCTCACACTCGCAAAAATTATTTCGATCCATTATTATGGGTAACTTTCGGTCCGATGTCCGGATTGGCTAGTTGAAGCCAGTTGACTGTAGCTTTGGAGGATAGTTATTCAATTTGTTTTGTTCGAAGTCTTTAGAAGAAAGGACGTTAGATTTTTCGACCGGGTGAGTGGTGGAAGTTGTCCCTACTCAGGTCCGTAGCGAAAAACGATTATGTTTTTTCGAGGTAAAGACGTACCAACTCAAGAAATAGAACCAAACCCTTTTTAAATAACAACTTTTATGATAGAATCTTAAGTTTTTTATTGTGTTGAATATATCTTGAAGTAGTCTGAGAGGCGGTCTTAACCTACTGTCCACTAGGCAACGATGTCTTCTTACCTAGGTTTGTAGCGGTAGTATAGATCAAATGTCGAATTACGGATAGGTAGTTTTTAGATGCAGTGATGGATAAGTCGTGCGATCTAAAATAGAATTTGGTTGAAAAATCAAAAATTTTTTTTGATGATGATGATGGAGTTACGATAGATGATGATATTCTAGTCGCGACTCCGAGCCGGAATGATTAGAGAGAAGAATATAAGAGATAGAGTTTATATTTTTGATAGTGATTTATAGTTTTGAAATTTTTGTTTTTTTTGAAATTCAGATATTTGGTTTTTCTAAAAATTTAAAGTTAAACATTTTTAGAATTTGCCTGGTGGCGTTAAAGAGTTAGCAATTCTTGCAAATCCTCGTTTGGGTTTGAGAATTGGAGTGCCTGGTGGCAATAGGAGTTAGCAATTCTTGCAAATCCTCTTTTGGATTTGAGAATTGGAGTGCCTGGTGGCAATAGGAGTGCCTGGTGGCGATAAAGTAACATTTTCTTTTGGTTACAGTTTTTAGATTTTGCCATAATTTTGGAAAATTCTAGTGTTGGTCAGAGTGTAAAGAATCACTTCTGAAGTTAGTAATTTAGTTAAATTTTTTTTTTGGCAGTTTTTGAAAAATCCTAAAGCGTCAGGAGGTTGAAGAGGATTACTCCTGAAGTTTTTAGCCTTTTTCGGTTAGTTTGTTTTTGAAGTTTTGAAGTTTTTTGAGGGTTTACCCTATAAAAGGAAATTAGGTTAAGTTAGTATATAAGTTAGGTTTAGTAAATTAGTTTTAAGAAAAAGTAGGTAGTAAACATAGCAGCGTAGAATTAAGTTGAATTATTTTTTTTTGTAGGTTCTCATACAAAACAAATACTTTGTTTTAAAGATCATTTCATTGAAATCTTTATCTATACGAACTATTAATTACTACCGATCGTACGAGAAAAATTACTCAGTCTTATGGGGGGTAGAAAAGATAAGAACCCTACCGCGGAAGAACCTAAAAAGAAAAATCCTAGAAATCCTAGTACCCCAGGGGAACATCTCACGAGGTATCAGAAGGCGTTGAATCCGGCACGCGATCTAACGATGGACGCTGGAGAAGCGATTGACGAGAGCCAAGTGGAAGAGATTCCAAGTACGTCACGCGAGCATCATGCCCCTGAAGAAAGTCCACGTATGGTGGAAGAAAATCGTCCATCTACTCCGGAAGTACTAAGACAGAGAAGACTGGAATTTTCAACAGAGCGAGAAGACAGAATGCAACAGTATATCAAGGAGGTAGCATTAGCTACAATTGGATTCAGTCGGGCCGAGGACAGGAAGAATTTGCAGGAGACTTTAGCGGCAAGTCAAACGCAGATGCTAGACAAAGTGAACGAAGCGATTCGTACTGCACTAGCGATAAATTCACAAAATACTCAACCGTCCCGACCAGCAATGAATCTATGCGAACAACCTACTCCAAGGATATATCCTGCAGAAAGAGAACCTCCAACTATACGACATATACCTGACACACCGAACTTTCCACACGATCTTCCTAGACACCCAGGAACATATCGAGCAGAAACTTCAAGAACACAAGGAGTGGATTTTTACGAAAGATTAGATCGAATGACGTTCGAAAATCCTTCGGGACATGATCGAACAAGAGTACCGTCACCGTCACCTGCGGGCTCTTATTCGAAATTTCCACATTACCACAAATGGGGAGTTAAATTTAATGCAAAAAACATGACCGTAGATGAGTTCTTGTTCCGCTTGGAACGAATAAAAGATAGTTATAATGTTTCATGGGAAGAGGTAGTAGCGAATTTCCATCACTTCATAAGTGGAGCTGTTGAAACATGGTTCTGGATGTGGTTGAAGGAACATCCACACTCTTCATGGGGATCCCTACGTTTAGGCCTCATTGAACAGTATCGTGGATTAGAAACCGATTCAGAACTGACTCGTCAAATGGCAGAACGTAAACAATTGCCTGGCGAGAGTTTCGACACGTTTTACGAAGACATACTGAGGATAAACTCCAGAATGCGCACACCTCGACCAAACTTGGAGATCGTGGAGATAGTGAAACAAAACGTGAAAAGACGAATGGGAGAATTGTTACTCACGAGTAAAGTTAACAAATTGTCAGAGTTAGTACACACCTGTCGGGAGATGGAAAAATTTTTGAATCATTACGATCCAAATCGTTCTCGAGCACCACCACCTTATATCGCTCAAGCTAGAAAACAGGTCAGCGAAATTGAAGTTCAAACGGTAGAGACTACACCTCCAGAATTTTCTAACGCACTTGAAGCTTACAATCCTCAATTTAAACGCGAGAGTAAACCCACTTTCAACACTGACAACGTAAAATGTTGGAATTGTCGAAAGATGGGTCACTCGTTTCGTGATTGCACAGACACACAGCGAAGACTGTTTTGCTATAAATGCGGTTTACCTGAAACTGTAACACCTAACTGTCGTATTTGTTCGGGAAACCCACAACGGAGCCAGCTCTCATCCGAGAGGGATCTGGTACGGACGGGGGACTCGGAGAGTCCGTTGTAAAAGATAAGAACACTGAGAAGATTACCATTTTGAAAAATCCTAATCTGAATAAACCCCATAATGAAATACTAAATTTACCTTCTAAAACACCCATATTAAGACCTCTTAAACCTTTGCATGTTAGACAGGTTGAATATAATCTAGCAAGGCAAAGAATATATACTTACCCTAAACATTTAAAAAAAATTGAAAAATTGAGAAACCGTTTCACTAAAAAGCGAATAACTTATAAAAATATAGCTGCCACCAGAATAGCAATTAATTCGGGCGATCCTCGTCCATACGTTGAAGTCAATTTCTTTGACAAAAATTGGCTTGGTTTACTGGACTCGGGTGCCAGTGTCAGCTGCCTCGGGAAGGGAGCAGTTGAATTTATAGAGAAGTCAAACATCCCATACAAAAAATTCACTACAGATATTTCTACGGCTGATGGCCGAAAACAGTCAGTAATAGGAGTGGTAAGGGCTAAGATCCAGTTTAATGATAGACTCCTATCTATGGATTTATATTTAGTACCTACTCTCTCTCAAGAATTATATTTAGGAGTAGATTTTTGGGCTCTGTTTAAGATAGCGCCAAATATAATCTCTTCATTAAGCTCCATTTCCGAGGTAGTTTCCGAACCGCCAAAAATTGCGGAATGTGACTTGACATCCGAGGAGTCGGATATATTAAGAGAAGTAGTAAAGTCTTTCCCATCTTTCGCTCTAAAAGGACTCGGAAGGACTCACTTGTTGGAACATAGTATCGATACGGGAGACGCGGCACCAATTAAACAACGTCATTATCCCATATCGCCAGCAGTACAAAGCCTAGTTTATGCGGAATTGGACCGCATGCTTTCTTTGGGTGTGATCGAAGAAAGTTCAAGCGCATGGTCCTCACCTGTAGTGTTGGTGAGGAAACCGGGAAAAAATCGCCTGTGCTTGGACTTTCGGAAAGTCAACAGCGTTACCAAGAAGAATGCGAGTCCAATTGCTCACATCGAAGGACTGCTTGCACGACTTTCAGAGACACGTTTCATTTCGAGCGTGGACCTGAAAGATGCGTATTGGCAGGTACCCCTGGAGAAAGACTCACGGGAGAAGACAGCGTTTACTGTACCCAATCGACCTCTGTACCAATTTAAAGTGATGCCTTTCGGTCTTTCCAATGCAGCACAGACCTTAACCTACTTAATGAACAAAGTAATTCCTTCAAGTTTACGTGAAAACGTATTTATTTATCTAGACGATTTACTCGTCGTATCATCATCATTTAAAGAGCACATTTCAATTTTAAAAATCGTAAGTAAACGACTACTGGAAGCAGGACTTACGATAAACGTCGAGAAGTCTCGATTCTGCTTCCAGGAGTTGCAATATTTGGGATACGTTGTCGGTCAAGGCTGTCTAAAAGCTGATCCCGGCAAAATTTCAGCAATTGTTGATTTCCCGGTACCAACCACAGTTCGTCAAGTCAGGCGGTTCCTAGGAATGGCCGGTTGGTACCGTAGGTTCATCGAAAATTTTTCAGGAGTAGCGGGACCGATATCGGATACGTTGAAGAAGGGAACCAAATTTGAGTTTGGAGAAGAGGCTATAAATGCTTTTAACAAAATTAAAGTAGCGTTAACTTCTGCTCCTGTACTTCGTAACCCCGATTTCAGCAAGCCATTTATCATCCTTTGCGATGCATCCGCTACTGGAATCGGGTGTGTATTGTGCCAAAAAGACGAGTCTGGAGCAGAGTTACCGATCTACTACTATTCCCAAAAATTGAACTCGGCCCAACGAAATTACACAGTCACTGAACGTGAGTGTTTGGCTGCGGTAAAAGGCATCCACAAATTTAGACCTTATATCGAAGGATATAGATTTACGGTTATAACCGATCATGCGAGCCTGAAGTGGCTCATGAGCTTGAAAGACCCAACTGGTAGGTTGGCTCGATGGAGTCTCAAACTCCAAGGGTTTGATTTCGAGGTTCTTCACAGACGTGGAACTTTGAACGTTCTGCCCGATGCTCTATCTCGTATTTATGAGGTAGAGGCAATAGCGTCAAATGTTTCCACGCCGGTATTAACTTCAGCAAACCCGTCTGAAGTGTTGTATGTAGATTTAAAGGATCCGGCCTTCCAGTCGGACGAATACCTTCAAATCATTGAACACATTAGTAAAAATAAAGAACAACTTCCAGACCTACAGGTATCTGAAAACTTCATATACAAGAAGGTCCGACATGTTACAGGAAATCCAATCCAGGATGATGAGTCGTGGAAACTTTGGATTCCTTCGAGTTTGGCTGAAAAGTTGATAAGTCAGGCTCATGTACCACCCAGAGCTGCGCATGGAGGTATAACCAAGACGTTGTATCGCTTACGTCAGCGATTTTATTGGCCGGGAATGTCTTCTCAAGTTAAGGCATTCATAGGTAATTGTGACACTTGCAAAATAGTCAAAGCTCCGAATATCACATTGAGGAACGAAATGGGGAAAGCCTTCGAGGTCGAAAGGCCTTTTCAACACATCTATGTGGATTTCTTGGGACCCTACCCGCGTTCTAGAAGAGGTAACACCTTCATTGTGATAGCTTTAGACCAGTTGACAAAATTCGTGTTAATTAAACCTCTAAAAAAGGCAAACACTAACGAACTCATGAAATTTTTGGCAGATGAAATCTTTTTATTATTCGGGGTACCCGAAACACTTTTATCAGATAATGGATCTCAGTTCTTGAGCAACGAATTCATTAAATTTCTTAACAATTTTGGCGTTAACCACGTCCGAACAGCTGCATATGCTCCTCAAGCAAATGCCAGCGAGCGAGTTAACAGATCGATTTTGAGCTCTATAAGAGCATATATAGACGAGAAACAATACGACTGGGATGCTAATTTAACATCCATAGGTAGCGCATTACGCACCACTATTCATTCCGTTATAGGAATGTCCCCATACGAAGCACTCTTTGGGCAGCGTATGATGGAACATGGGGAGGATTATAAACTACTTAAGAAGTTGGGAGGATTGAACCAATCCGAAATAGATTGGATACCCAAGACAGCGAAAATGAACATAGTTCATAATTATTTGAAAACTGCCTTGAACCTAGCTCATGAACAGTACGAAAGAGTTTATAATCTGAGAAGTAGAACAATCCGGTATAATGTTGGTGACATAGTGTTCAGGAGGAATTATATCCTAAGCGATGCTGCAAAGCATAGGAACGCTAAACTGTGCCCTAAATTCCTTAAAACCACTATCACAAAAATAGTAGGAAATAATCTTTATAAAACTAAAGACGAACGAGGTTTCGAGACGGTAGTACACACGAAGGATCTGAGAAAATAAAAATTTTTTTTTGAATTGAATTCAGAGTAGGCACCGGCAGTCAGCTGAGCATGAGACACAGCGGGTCGTGGGTGATTATCGAATAAGACTAAAGTTTTTTTTTGAATTAAATTTCAGAGATTATACAAAGAGTGGCTCCTTTCCTCCTTCGTTGAACAGGCTTACGCTCTATTAATCGAACGAGTTTTGTAGGGAGTCCACTTCGAACATCTTTCTGTTAAGCAATTAACATACTGTAACGCGTAGCATTTATCTAGTAGTACATATTGACGTAGTAAAGAATATCCCCAACCCCTATCTCAAAAACCTACCAAATTTGAAAATTTCCAACAGCTAATTTTCTTACACTCTTTTTCAGTGTAAATCAAGAAACAAATATACACCTATAAAAATCGGTTCAGATTTCAAGAAGAACCGCAACGTTGGTAGAAAGCTATAAAATATCCTCGCATTCGCTCCAATGAGCTTATTCAATAAATTCCCAAAACAAACGAAAGCTTGAACAAAAACAACGCCCTCTAGGAGAAAATAAATATAGCCTTATTCCATAACCGAAAAGCTATAATGGTAAAACAACAATACGGGAGCCGACATATTTGTCGCCAAAAACCACCACCACCGAAAGAGCGCGAGTAGTTACCCGAAAGGAAACAAGGTAAAGTAGTGCGGACATGAACGCATCCAATAATCTTAGCCGTACCCATTAGATCGAAACGAAAAATGTATCAATCAAGTAGACTATTATTCTAATTAGTAGATATAGATAATGCAGGAATAATAAAATAATGTAAAATGCATGGAAATGAAAACACAAACTTTTTATCATATTGTGGAATAAACAGTAGTTTACACGACCAATAAGTTGCCAAAGGTATTCAGCGACATAATATACAATAGGCTGTGGGCTAAATAATCGTTATTGTAAGATTGATCATTATACGATATAGAAAAACAAGTAACAAAATTCAGTAACGTTAGTTGTTAGTATAATAAACAGATAAAGACTTTTTACAAACAATGACGTGAACGAACACAACATTCTTACAAAAATCAAGACGACTTTTTCTAGAACATTCCAATTGTCAAAAATCTCAAATGATTAATTGACATAAAATTCTTATCATACTTAAATACATACTTACCGAATACTTACCAATACCGAAACGACAGAACGAATGATGAAACTTACTCTTTCACTTGTATCCACAAATCGAACAGAGATATACGCAACGAAATATCGACATAGAAAATGTCACCAATACATCCTACTCGGATGAAAAAGAAACATTACGCACTAAGACGGAAAGAACAGAAAAATAAAGAAAAAGAAAAGAAACGACAAACTATAAAACCTACAAGACAATTTAATACTTACCATACCTAAAAACAGACAGGCCAAAATACGTACCCCACTGTAAATGCATATCTGAAAAGAAATAAAAATATAATACTTACCATAAAATACTTACCATCAGATTTAAACAACTTAGTTAGAAAGAGAAAATCGAAAATTACTTCAATTCATATCGGTAATGAATTATAGTCGCGATCAAGAAAGAAAAATCCCATGGTTAAGCAAGAGCCGTACGCCTCAACTCAATCCTGACGGGACATACTCTTTTTCAAACGCAATCATAACGCAACGTGACAAAATGAAATAGCCCAAAGAAAGAATACTAAGTTGATAGAGGCAACCTGAAATTGACCAATTAGGAAATTACGCGCTGGCAATTTCACCCCTGCTCAATGATTTGAATTCAGATTGGACAAAAGCAAACGAATACGCGACGTAAGCCAGAAGAAATATTTCATAGCTAAAGTCTTTCGCATCGAGTCAGTCACAAAGTTAACTACATTTTTGATAAAGTATTAAACAAATTAAAATCGAAGAAATACTATTGATTAAATCAATAAGTAAATCAAACACGAACGTAAAACAATTAATTTTCAACATTATACAATCGTAAGTTGGTAAAATAAGAAAATTGAACAACCTTATCCTTGGTAGAATATTCAGAGTAAATTTATTTTCAACACCCCAATCAGGTACAGAATATTTAATGGCAGAACAACCAAATAAACCATTTAATCCGAAGATAATTTGTATGAAAGACATATCAGGGGGTGAAGACTTACATTTTATGTATTCTGAAGACACCCCCAAGTCTCCAAAAGCAGTCAGAAAGATATTCGCAAAAGGAGACAATTTTGTAGTAACTCGGAAAGCCAGCAACATTCAGTTGAAACCGGCGGGACTTTCCGACGAAGATTTCCTGAAAACCCAGCAATAAAATCTTACATCCACAAAATAACTTACCAGGTAACATATTCATTTTCATATATATAGTAGAGGTAACTTACTAGAATATGTCACTACACCTTCCAAAATAATTTTAAAAAGGAAACCGACATATTCTAATAAGAATCCTGAGCGCTAGGAGCAGATCCCTGAAAAGAAAAAAAAAAAAAAAACATAATTAAAAATTTTCCTTGAAACAAAATACTAAAGTCTTCTTCTCTTTAGGTAGCATCAACGGGTTGCAAACGAACTCACCAGACAAAAAAAACAGTACGCAGGAATCCACTCCAGGAGTGGACTCGACTGCGCAAAGATTTTCATCTGAGAGTCCTGCGTACAACATTTGTCTGGGTACATCAGTGCACCCCAACGCTACCTGGTTTTTTTCATATACCAATATAAATATATATATTCATATATATTATCAGTATTAACACCAGTCAGACCATATACATCCGTATAGTGGTCTATCATGACTTAATCAGGAATCGAGATTTCCGACATCGATCCTGATCATGAATGTTATGTGAAGATACAAACCTTTTTCTTATATATATACCTCATCGGAGCAGATTTACCGGTACGAAACTGTTCGGCCACTGCCAACGAGGGATTAATTTTCACCTTCACCTATTACACGGTAAATTCAAGAACCGTTGGATTACCTATAAGAATTTTTATTCAACACCACAACGATGCTGTATGTATTTTTGAAAAATTTTCACCGGATGCTGTAAGTGATTTGTTATATTATATATATATTATATCTATGAGTAGGATTACCTATTTTTTTTAAATCCTATAGTTATATGATTGAACTATATTGTCCGAATTGACCGAGGTCATAAATTAGATCCTCAAGCTATATTGAAAAGAAAGATTTGTCAAAACTTAAGTGTATATTAATTAATGTGTGATTTACCTACGTATGGTGAAACAATTTATAAATGCCTAGAAAAAAAAAGTGAATAAATGTTAATAAGATACTTCGGTTAAATTTTTATAAAAAAAGATACTTACTTGTAATATGAAATTTTCCTGAAAAGAGAAAAAGATACAATATAAAGAATTAAATAATTAACAATTCAATGCCAAGGGAACTCTGTAGTTAAAACCACAGAGCTCAACCAAAGCTAAGTTTTTTTTTGAAATAACGTACTTACTTGTTCACAAGATTCAATTTAAAGTGGGAGTGTAATACTTACCTACGATAAGTTTGTCTATACGACTAATTAAATAATAATAATTAACATTTTAAAACTTTTAAAATTTTCTTTTGTTTTGTCCAACCGGAAGAGGTTGATGAATTTGATTTTAATAAAATAAAATTTGAATGTGTATCTATACACTTAGGATAAAAATAATTTTGTTTTGTACCTACGTACTAATATTAAAGTCAAACTTGAAGTACTTACGTATAAAGAAAGATTAATAAATAGTTGTTTTTAACAAGAAATTAATCTAATTTGGATAACTTGATCTTTTACCGAGTCTTACTCAAATTTTTTTATGTAAAGGAACTTATTTTTGAAGATTAGCAGAATCGTAAATTCAATTTAATTAATACTTACGTTCATTGAGATACGTTTATCAAATCCGTTCCCGAGTTCAGATTTGTTCAGATATTTAACCTTTTTAAAAAAGGCAAGACAAGATAAAAGTACAGGTCGCATGTTTATGAACTCGTCGCGTAATTTTTTTTCATATTTGTCTGAAACTAAAAGGAGAATATACTGAGAGTACCTACTACTAAAGGTACACGCACACGGTTACCAGTATAAATACATGCAATTTTTTTTTGTTTAATACGGCTTTATAGTCACTAAAAAAAAAATATTTACTTCACTGTGGAACCTATTTAGCTGTTGAGTTCCATAAACAATAATATTTTTAAATTATTGTCACGCATACATATTTTTTTCGATCCTATAGTACAACGATTTTACGTTTGTTTTCGTGTTTGAATGATCACACTCGAAAGATATACTCAGCTGAAATATTAGAAGCTGATGATTGGAAAGAAAATCCTCATTAAGAAAAGAAGATTAGTGCGACTTTCACTAACTTCAATACGGTACTTGCGGTAAATTTGGATAATACCTACGTCCTAACACCTACACCTTACAAAAATAATTTTTGGAACCCATGTCTGTCACCGAATACAACCCTTAACTTATTTTTTTTTGGTAAAGTCTTTAATATTATATATTAGAGGCAAGATGCATCTTATCTTTAAGTATATTTTTTTTAAATTTTTTTAATTATATTTGATGAAATTATATTTTTTATTATATAACATTTTGAATATATTTCCATAAATAAACCTTATTTACAGGTCATCGATAACACTTACTTATAAATTTTTACCTTGATAAAGTTGACCGAATTCTTTTTGTTTCGAGTCACATTAACGATTTTTTTTTGGTTGTCTTTGGGGGAAAATTGGTGGGAGTGCCTTGCACTTTAAACTCTAATTGGTTTTAGTTTATTAACCCCGAGGTGAATTTCTTCAATCAATATTGTTGAACATCGAGAGGAAAAACAATTTTAACAATCCTTTTATAGTTTAGTGATCACTCGTCGTGTTTCGTGTTAATATTGAATCTTTGTTTGAATACGTAACTGTTTTCGGATTACCGATTGAATAGTCGATCCGAAATTAACTAATACTAAGATCGAGTGGTATCGAAGTGATAGTATGTTATCCGTCCATAAGTCAGTTCGAGAAACGAATTATCATTTCGGTTACTGTAATCGGCAGATTGTTAACGAGACGGTTTAGAATCGCTGAGAGGAGTGAACGATATTCGCTACCTACGTGTGAGACATACGCTTTCCTACACATTCGGTCATTCGATTTCGGTTCATTGTTGGAACGTATGAACTGATACTTTTTGATTACATTGTCTTTCGTGATTTCATTGTAAATATTTTCCAGTTGAATTAAAGGCAAAGGAAGTAAAGTTTTTTTTTATCTTTGAAATTAACGCTTTGTAGAATTTTTAAAGAAACAACAAAAGTCAGTTCCTAGATAAGAGTTAGTAAGTTATTAGTTGAAGAAGTTTTTTTTTCTTTAATAAAATTTTTTTTTATAATCATACAAGAGTTCATAATGAGATCCTAGTTTGTATAGTTAACGAGTTTTAAGGAGGAAATTAATTTGAATAAAGATTGTTGTTTGAGATTAAGTTAGATTAAGTGATATTAATAAATTTGTTATTAAGTTGAAAATTAACTCAATACGTTTTGATTTATTGTGTTTTCTATCAGAGATGGGTCGTTTGATGGGAAGTTATTTCTCTTCTTTTTCCCATTCAGGTTCGGATGCAGATACTGATTAGTAAGATGCAATGCTAAAGCAGTAGGTAGAGGGGTCGCGGCTGGAACCATTACCTATCCAATGTAGGTACATCATCATCATCATACGTTAACGGAAGGAGAAGTCCTTCCGTCTTCATGAGGGAGTTCCTAGTTTTAAATTACGTGCACTTAGGAACCAATAAGGGTGATGAGTAGAGATTCTTTCGGTTAAGGTCTTCTGCTCATCCAAGGTAGGGAAGTTACGCACTGTGGGGTTTCACCAACATCTGAAATCCCCTCATATGTTCATCGTGATTCTTTACTTTAGTAACGATGAAAAGTTAGGTAGGTAGAGTAAAGCTAACCTATAGTGGTACAACATCTAAACTACTGTCGATGATTTATCCATGTCTCTTTTTCAAGTTTCCCTTTTCATTAGTCAACATTTCTATCGGGTCCAAAGCAATTTTATAAATCTAATAAGTTATTAACAACTATACTTCAGGTCTGAAAATTTGTGACACTGGTCGTTTTTCGAATTGCAAGATCCTACCCCACAACTCGGCGAGCTAAGCAATGGCAACGAGCAGACCTGGTGCAATGGTAGAATGACGACCGCCCTGACTTCTACGGGCGTGGACGTGCCTTCATTCTGGTGAGGATAAGGTACTATACGTCTTTAAGGAATCAGGTGTAGGATCCTTCGGAGGGATGTTACTGTTACTCGCGTCGTTTTCTTTTGAACGATCCAGAAGGGTATCTTTTTTGATATCAGGAGGGATTAAGAACTTCTCCTTTTTAAGTTTCTGGCTAGAAAATAATTCGAGTTAGTAACATTTCCCTTAAGTGAAACACTTTATTTATCTTTTCGTCTCAAGTTCCCGATTTTCTTTGAAGTCATTGGAGTCGATAAAGGACTCGAATTAAGTCGGAGAGTTTTCCGGAAAATCCTGATCAGATGTAAGGTCGAGGTTTTCTAGTGTCAGGAGAAATCCCATACATTCCATCTACGTATGATAGTGTGTCGGTTGTCGGAAGGGTGAAGCCAGGTATATCGCATCCAAACAACGATATGTGTATGATATTGGGATACGTTATATAGACCCTTCTACTCTTTCGACATTCAGTTTCACTTCTTTTTTTTGTTGGATCCGATCCCTATCCTTCTTCTTATTAGACAGTTGATGTTGGGTTTGACTATTGTGGAGACTTTAGTCGGATTTTGATTATAGATGATAGTTGGAATCTTGGCACTGTCGGGTTTTTGTTAAAGTCAAGGCAATAGGTCGAATCAAGCCTAATGAGTTGAAGGCTAGCGGATTTTCATTAATTTAATATTTTTTCTTTACATTGCAGAACAGCACGCTTCATCAACATTTATCATAATGAGATTGGAAAATTTAACAACTACATTTTTCCCTTCTTATATAAAGAATTAAATTCTCAATCAAAGTTTTCTTTCGTTTGATTTAAAAAGAATTTCGATCTTTTACAATGTGTTGCAATGTAATGAAAGAAAGAATATTTTTTTTTGTTTCCGTTACACGATCAGGGTCAAAAGGCCAGTTAACAGGTCCGCAATTTGTCACTTCCTCACAAGAGACAGTAGTGTAGTGCCCCTGAAAAATAAAATTAGGTCAGGGCTTGAACCCACCCCTCTGGCGTGATATTCCGACACACTTACCACTACGCCACGGGGCAAACTTCTTTTTTAAAAGCTTGTCTTATCATCGCTTTTATATGTTAAAAAGCTCTTTCCCCCAAGTTATAACCATCAAAGACCGTTTCACTCGTGTCGTCTTAAATAATGGCTATTCGTCAACATTTTCATAGTATTTTGTGATCCACCTTTACCTTCAGAGCAGTCACCAACAACCAAAATGTGTGTCGACCGTTGAATTAGCTAAATATTATATAAAAAAGCCCCACGTTGGGCGCCATCCGAGCTTGTATTGTAACATTGTGACGTTAAAATTAAAAATAAAAGTTTATTTGACCTATCACATTGTTTGATTTGGTACCACCGGAACCACATTTTTTTACAAATCCATAACTTGCCCTAATCATACTTAAATAAAATAAGCTAAATGAAAACCCAAAAGTATCCTCTTTAAGATTTAACACGTTTTCCTTTTGATTACTAGCGTAGTAAAAATTCGCACTCTCTTGCGTATATTGCAATGAACGTTGTCTAAACAGAATAACGAGTAAAAAAAAGTAGCATAATGATAATAATAAATGTTATGTAGGGAAAAGCAACCGACACCACCATTTCGCGCAAACTTATAGAATATATGTATTTATATAAGCCAACATTATAATACGTTTAGGTACAAAAAGTATAAGCGTGTACCAGAGTACCTTTTCACATTACTTTTACTTGAATAAACTAGAGCTGTATGAGTTCTTTTGACGACGGGGAATTGGATGTGTAGTTTTGTGAGAAAACAAAAATGACTTCCACTTATAAGGTGAATAGGCATACGGAGCCCTTGACATTGGCACCAGGAATTTAATAGCATGTTTATCAAAAAATGTGGTATAATAAAAAATAAGTACATAACTTTTTCAGTGTAATGTTATACTTTTCTAAATAATGTTTTTTGTTATAATACAAATTCTATATACTATGTATTGAAAATATTAAATAATAAATAAAAAATAATTTCAACTAAGTAGAAGACTTAGCATTAAATTTACTTTTCTGTTAAATTTGTTATTAAGAGGAGTAATTGCTTGGATATAGTAGAGTCATATAGATAAACAACAAATTGAAGGTAATTAGTTTGAAAATCAGGAACTTCTCCAGTTTGTCGTTCTAGATTGATTTTAAGATTTTTTTTCTAGAATAATGTTTTGTTTTGTGACAAATTTGTTCTGTGGGTATGGTTAAGAATCTCGGTTAGATTTATATGGAAATGATATTTTACTAGCAGTCCAAATCTACATTCATCAAATTTTTGTTTTCAAATTACTTATTTCTCCAATCAACTCTGGCAACTCTCGGGCGCAATATTTGTGGGTTGTCAGACTTCAATTTCTAAAAGGTGTATCACACAAAACTCAGATATTTGTTTATTATACAACTTTTGACGATAAACATCTCTAGCTCTCTGGAATATTATTAAGTGAGCACTCCATTTATGGATCCTTTGAGGCTTCTTTCATACAAGTAGATTATTAAAGAAAATCATATTAAGTCATCTTCAAATATTTTGTTTTTTTTTTTAATTAGAAACACAACCATGAAGGATACGCTCATTGTAAATATTAAATTTTTTTTTAATGTTCAACTTAGGTTTGTATGCAAACATAATCTTACAACAAAGATTTTGATTAGCTTTTATTACTTGTATATGTATGTACATGTAGGTCCTTTTCATTTATTGTTTAATACTTAAATTGTATGCATAACGATAATGAGAAATGTACCTATACTTATACCTAAAAATAATTGTTATCTAAATCGAACACTGCCAAAGAATAAATATGTATAAAATAATTACACAAGCTGAATATTTTACAATACCAAAAAATCATTACCGAACATTCTTCATTCAAGATTTCCAATTAACAATTTAACTGTTATAAACTTCTCCCCGCTTGTTATGCCGCACTGCCTGGTCCTGAGTGCTTTATACTTCAAGGGCCCCTCAAGTAAAAGCGTACTTTTTAACCAGCATTCGTGTTTAATTGATCTCTGCGTTGGTACATATACATATATACTTTTGTATCCTGTATAGTTATATTCCTAATTCCCACTCCTGTCAAAGTTTTGAAAGTAATTTTATTGTAGAAGGAAGAACGTACATTATACAGAATTGTGGTTTATGAAGAGTCTTTTAGACATTTTGATATATAATAAAATTAAAAAGAACGAACATTTTCGTGTGGTTTAAGTAAGATTGTCTTTTAGTGTCTTCCCTGGAGCGGTATTTATTACAGTATTCCTTCCGGGACTAACTGCTTTATAAAAGGAACACCAGAAAAGTTCAGCTTATATTTTTTTGTCGGCATCTTGCAATGTTCATAAATACAGCAAAGTAGAAGAGTGGCGGCACAGAGTGCAATAAAAATCATGTAAACTCTTTTCTTAAAAAACAATCATGCAAATGTGATTTTCTTGCTCAATAGGGCAAGTATTGGTTTCGTGTAAAAAATCTATTTTTAAATCAAAATTGACATTACAATGATAGAAAAGCTTAAAAAAAGTGATTCTGTCCTGCTGTCCGTCACAGTGGGGCAGAATTCCCTTATAAACGAACGGCGATAATTATAAATGTTTTTGTAGATTAAACTAAAATATATTTTTCGAAAGGTTTTTGATGTGTTGAATTCGAATTCAAGTAAAAAATTCATTTAAAACATTTTTAAAATATTTTGCATGATATTAATGTGTCTTGTCTTGATGTTTTTCGACTGAAATGCTCTCTGTACTTCATGAAATACTTATTCCGTTCTTCTAACGATCAAATTTAAATCGAATTAATTCTTTTTTTTAGGTCTGACACGTGACTTTCAGAGCAATTTGTCTTTGCTATTAAAAATGTCTCAATATCTTCAAACTTAATGTCAATACTTTTAAATTTACTATTAAAAAAGATTTCGCAGAGTTCTTGCCTTTTGCAGGAGAAAGATTCCATATTGAGACCTTAAATACAATTAAACTGAATAAATTGAACCATACTTATGAACACAAAAAAATTAAAAAAAAATATTTTAGGCAAATATTTTTTATTTTTAAATTCAGTTCCTATAAAAGAAAAGATTTAACTAATAAAAACACTTCAAAATTTTTAATGTTTGCCTAATAAAAAAGTACCGTTATTTAAAAAAAATTACTTTCTATCGTTTAGTTTATATATATTTTTTTTTAATTTGATAGTCGAGTAAAAACTAATGATATTTAAAGAACATACCTGGTTTAACATAATCTATATGCAAACAAATTTTATTAAAGATTGATTTTCACTATAATAATGGACATAACTTATTTTAATGAATTTCGCCCAGACCACAATTCTAGCTAAACTTTCAACTTTGATGCCGAATTGTACCTTGATAGAACAACTAATGGAAAAAAAAAAACTCCTGAATCATGTGAGGCATATTATCATTTAATCAGAACATTTGATAAATAATGTATATAATATTAATAAAGGAAATTTTGTCTAGTTTAATTATTTCTGCGTTCTTTGGCATCATTTATTTTTACTTTTATATATTGGCAGTAGTTGAAAAATAGCTGGTCAAAATTCAATCAGAAGTTCGAACCTTGTGACCTTGTAAAATTCATAAGGAAAGGAGTGAAACAAGTATATTTATGGTTTTTTTTTTTAATATGAGGTGTTTATTGTGATTTGAATAAACAAACAAATATTAAAGAAAAATTAAAAATAATTAGTTTTAATATTTCTGTTAAAATATATAATGATTGTGTATTAAGCTGTGTTAACAATTGGAACAATAATGATTGAGATAGTTTTCAAATTATTATGTTAATTTTTTATTTCACTGAATTGATATGAGCGAAAAATGTGGGCTGTTTCCTTAAAGTGCCAATGATTCGGTGGTTTACCCTATTATTTTTTTTATCTAAATTCTTTTGCGAATTGTATCTTAAATATCTCAGAAACTACGTGATTAAGCGATAAATTTGTTTGCCATTAGAAAGTTGGTACAAAAAGCTTTATAAAATTACAATTGGACCATTAAATATTTAGATATAACTAATTGAAAAAAAAAGTCTTGAATCATGTGAGGCATATTATCAGTTAATCAGAACATTTGATAAATAACGTATATAATATTAATAAAGGAAATTTTGTTTAGTTTAATTATTTCTGCGTTCTTTGGCATCATTTATTTTTACTTTTAAATATTGGCAGTAGTTGAAAAACAGCTTGTCAAAATTCAATAGGGAGTTTTACCATCTTGTCAAAGCTCACACTATGGTGAAGACAGATTGAAATATGTATCGCGCTTTTTTCAAACTGTCAAACTCAAGATCTTGAAGAAAACAATTTGGAAATAATTTTTAAATGCGGTATTCTTTTTTGTGTGAAATTTGTGATTTCCGTGGCTTAAAAATTTATTTTAATTAGCAAAACCAACAATTTTCACAATTTTCGCGCACAAATCTTTAAAATTCCCGCTTTTGTTTTCAATCAATTTTTCAACAATGATAAAAAAAAAATCAGCTGTTCACCATACTGCTGTTTTTGACAATTCTGTGAGAACGAGAAAGAGATATATCGATGTTACCTAAAATGCCCTATCAGAAGTTCGAACCTTGTGACCTTGTAAAATTCATAAGGAAAGGAGTGAAACAAGTATATTTATGGTTTTTTTTTTAATATGAGGTGTTTATTGTGATTTGAATAAACAAGCAAATATTAAAGAAAAATTAAAAATAATTAGTTTTAATATTTCTGTTAAAATATAATGATTAGGTATTAAGCTGTGTTAACAATCGGAACAATAATGATTGACTTTCATATTATTGGGTCACCCCAATCATTGGTAAGAGAGCCAATCATTGGCTTGGTTCGCACTATGCCAATCGTTGGCTACCATTCCAATCATTGGTAAGAATACCAATCTTTGTCACTATTTCAATAATTGAGATAGTTTTCAAATTATTATGTTAATTTTTTATTTCACTGAATTGATATGAGCGTAAAATGTGGGCTGTTTCCTTAAAGTGCCAATGATTGGGTGGTTTACCCTATTATTTTTTTACCTTAAATTCTAAACGATTTGTGTAATTGTATCTTAAATATCTCAGAAACTACGTGATTAAGCGATAAATTTGTTTGCCATTAAAAGGTTTATACAAAAAGCTTTATAAAATTAAAATTGGACCATTAAATATTTAGATATACATACTTGGAAAAAAATCGAACCATTTACCGGTAATGTTTTTTAAATGGCACCAAAACAATCATGATTTGGACCACACGTGACATGACACCGGCATTGTTATAACCAAACTAAATTAAATTCACCACTTCGTCGCACGAATTCGATCTTGTGACGACCATCTTGGGCTAGCACCTAGACTAAAAGACTAAATATGTAGGTATATGTATACATTTTTCGATAATTGACACAATTTGACTCAATATCAATACAACAGTTGAATTTATTAAAGTTTCGTTTTAGTTGTTTTTTGAAAAAAAAAAAAAAAAAAAATATTTAGCCCAACTAGAGCATGTTTTTTTCCTCCCATTAAAACATTCTTTCTATTTTGTTCTTTTGTCCTCAAAATCCTTGTAATCTAAATGAAGGCTAATTCCTTTCCTGCCTTAGAATTATAATTTTTGTAATTAAAACAGAGCTTGAATTTGTGTTTCTTATGCAAATAAAACAAACAAAAAATTCGTAAGGATGTAAGGAAGAGATTGGTGTATCCTTTTTATTATTCATTAAAATGTAGACAGGAATACAAAGTGTTCAAGAGGAGTAATTCAGTTTTTTTTTCGTCTTTTGTTATTTTCCTGTCTCGCTATTTAGATTAGACCTTCTTTTTTTTTTAAGTAAATGTAAGTAGAAAAAAACTTAAATCCAAGGAGGGGTAACGATAATGACTTTTCACCTGAGGCATCTCGCGGTTGTGCAATACAGAGGTATTTCAGACAGGTATACATATTTGGAATTCTATTTCCAAAGCAACACAGATAAGCGTGGCACACCGCATAGATGAACTATTTCAACAATGATGCTATTCTTAAGCCCCCGGAAGGAAGTTCCTTGAAATATCTGGTTTAAAATGAATCAACTGACACTTAAGATAAAGTAAGGAGATTGAATGTAAGTATGCCAGGAAGCAGGTTAATTTCAGGGTTGAGTACTTTTTAAGATCGTTTAAGTATATTACGTGTTTTTTTTTTTTTTTTTTTGTTTCTCTTAGTTTTGCTACAAAACTTCATGCTTCGTTAGGTATTTCTGGTGTTTAATAAAATGTGATGGTAATTTTAACAAACACGTTATGGTGGCACGTTGCCAGAGTTGATGAGATTAGGTTTAACTTGATTTATACAAAAGAGCTGATCCTGATAGTCCGGGCATAGAAGGCCAGAGTTTTTATGTGTATGTGACGTCAAGTTAATGGAGTCTCCAAATTTGTATCCAATTTTTGTATCTAATTTTATCATGGGGCGGTAATTAAGTTAAGTTAAGTTAATTAAGCCGTTATTCATATTTTCGATGAGATAATACAAATAATACTAACATTTTTATTTCAATGGAGTATTTGTTTTTGTTTATTTTTGGCATTTTCTATATACTACTCATAAAGAATTTTTCGTTGAAAGTATGGACAATCCCTTCCTCAACCGGAGATGACACACCATCACGAGACACAACCAGCAGAGCCAATGTCCGCAAAGTCATTAAATAACGATGCAAGATCCCAGATACTTAATTTTAGCTAATGTTTCAACTTAGTCCATTTTCTTGTAGTGGACCTATGCAGTTGATATCATGGTGTAATTTATTATTAAACATTTTAAGATAAGAAACGGGAACTACGTAGTTCTATACCATATAACTGTAAAATGTTTAGATGTGAACCCTAACGGCCATATTATTCAGTAGTTTAAAACTTAAATCCAGATGTTAACAAACAATATTAAACTTGGGTAAGGAATGAGTAAAGTGAATATTTAATTATTGGATTTAATTTTACACTTGGATTTAACGAGTGAATAATATAGCCGTATAAGTGAACTATTGAGCTAAACCAATCATATTAAACGCATAACACGCGTTTATGGTGAATTAATGTGTATGTTTACCAAAATTCAAATTAAACACCGTTTTTACCTATCATCGGTCTATTACTAAATCTATTACATTCTCTGTCAAAATAACAGCTGTGATGCAATGATAATTGTGTTATTTTGAAAAAGAACAATCAAACAAAAGGAAATAAAATATTAAATTAATTATTTTATTAGATATGTAAATATTTTAATTGAAACCTGACTTAACTCAAATCAAATCCCCAGCACAGATACACTGAACAAAATGAATTGATTTGTTTGACTTTGAGCTGTCACAATGACAGACAATCACAACACAATTAACAGCGATGATAAATATGCCTTTCTTCACTTCCAAAATTAAGTCGACGTGGCGCCATTAAGATGACTAAAAAATATAATCATGCGTATTACTGAATTCGCAAAATTTCACTCCCAGGGAGTCGGTTGGATCCCCAGTGGATTCGCACTCGCATAAAATTCTATTACTGAATCTGATGAATGAGCTGCATTATCGATCCGCGAACTACTTTTCCATTTTTGAAACTGTATTATCATGGATGTCAAAAGTTGACATTGGCCGCGTTCAAGTGCACACGAGAAAAGCAATCTAAGATACTTTAGTATCGTAAAATATCTAATATCGAAATATATACCTTTTTTAATGATTTTAACGACCAATCCTAATCCGTCTGTGTTTCTGCAATCACTGGACCCAATTGAAAGGTAAATATGCTGTTGGATAGAGGAAATGTCAAACTTAGTGAAGGCGACTATATTTCTGTACAGATTTTTACGGTTTGGCCAAAAAACGACACCAAAATTGTACTTTCTGAACTCGAAATAATAGGGCATAAATTAATTATTTTGAGTAAAATAATTTTTTTAGCGCAAAATAAGCCTTTTTTAATGATTTTAACGACCAATCTTAATCCGTCTGTGTTTCAGCAGTCACTGGACGGATTTTCAAGGTTCATTTGCTGTTGGATAGAGGAAATGTCAAACTAGGTCGTGGGGACTATATTTGGGGACAGATGTCCACGGTTTGGCTAAAAAACGACACCAAAATTGCATTTCCTAAAAAACCCAGATGACGTTTTCGAAAGCGCTGAATATGTATGATATTTATATGGTATTAAGAGTTCAATTAAATATTTACGTCACGTTTAAGTTTGATTATTGGGTAACCTCCATTATTACCTTATGCTCTCTTCCATTAAAACGAATAATTTTAACATGAATTATCAGTCTATGAGCTTCATTGCTTTTCAATTGTGTTACTTGTCTTGGTGATTTGGCATCACTTTATTGAAAAAATAAAAAAAATCAACAGATTTGACCATCGCGACACGGTTGTTACTTACAGAACTGGGACTGTTCAAGTGATCGTTAAAATGCTTTTTGTTTTTCATTATATTCCTTTTTTCTTTTTAACATTCGACATCTTTTGAGAAATTCTGTTCACTCAACCAATAACCCAGTTCTTGCCACAAAATTTAAATAAACTGAACAAATAAAAATAAATGAGATGTTAAAATAGTGAAAACCGACTTAATTTCCCATTTTTATCTTTTAGGAAATCTGTTGCAAACTAAATAACTTTTTTTTTTGTTCTCAATTAAAAAATAAACTGATGATGGCTTCAAAAGTCTCTCTCTCACTATACCAACCTCAGCGCTTTTAATTCATGTCCAATTAAACCTGATTGCTGCTTCACCAATGCCACCCCCCCTCCACTAAATTAAAATGATTTATCGCATGACATCCAGGATAATGAATTCTGCACATCAAACACACAGAAAATGAATGAGTCTCATCGTCGTTGTCATCGCCCAATGGAAAACACAATACCTACTTACACTGGGGATGTCTACAAAACAAAAATATTGAAAAAGGCAACCCATCGTCCAGTAGGACCAAAAGCTGAAGACCGCCATCACTGTACAGCAGCAGCAGTGCCAACCGGAGTCGCTATATATAGTTGATGGCAGTCGGCACGGTAGTGAGTAGCTGAACAAATGATGTGCAATGAATAGACGAGATTCATAAATCGGGTCACGTTTCGGTAGATGAATTTCCGCTGTTGATTAGGTAGCTGTTGGATTCAATTTCGAACATTTAGTTGTGGTAAGCATGGATGAAGGATCGCTAGGATATACGTGGTGGGATAATAAGGTTTCGAACAATTAAACCGAATTTACCATAGCTGGAATCTTTCGATGTAAAATATGAATTTATAAATGAAGTTGTCAACAAGACCTGTGCATTGAAATGTCTCTGTCATGTCATTTGCAGGAGGTAAAGTGAATGTTTATAGACACGTCACTTTGACCCAATTTATTGTTTATGTGTTGAAATGTTTGTTATGCGTGTATAATTGGAAAATGTTCGTATTCTGTCAAAAATGACGAATCTGTCAAAACAGCTTAAAAGCATTACCATTCTGATGGTTGTGTGTCAAGTGCAATACATGTCAACACAGAAAATCTGATTGACAGAAATATGTCAGAAGCATCTATTTAAAATTTTAAGTCGTGACCATTTTTCCCTGTGACATATCTTTTGTATAGGTATATAAATAATGTTCAGTGAAATTAAAATAGATTTAGCGAGAACTTATTTTAAGCTTACGATGTGTAACGCTATTGACAGTAAAAAAAACCCTTTCATCATTTCTATTATAAAACATGGCATACATTTCTGAGTTAAACGTGTGCAGTTAAGTCAAGGTTTCTTTCATTCAATGTATAAAATTCCCCGACAAGCAGGCTTCCCACATATACGTGAAATGGTGGAATAAAAGGGTGCTATAGCACATATGTATGTTTACAGTTTACCTATAGTTGCTCTTGTACCTTTAGTTGAAGGATTCTATATCCGCCATGCTAACAATGAAGCATTGTGTGGCCGTAGTCGTCGAACAGATGCAAACTATAACAAAAGTGTGTGATTTTGCTTTTTTGCTCTATCTAAACCTATATTTGACTTGACATTCAAAGAATGTGTACTTCCCTCTCTGGATACCTTTAACAGCATTGTCGATGGTTTTGCTTTAGCTCTCGAATAATGCAAAATTCCTGTTAAATAGTTAAATAGATTTTACACGATTTAATACCCAGTTTAATAAAATAATGTTAATTCTATCAGGAGAGTCAGGAAAATGTTTTATTCTGACATAAAGAAGTAAATAATTGTTGGATAGAAAGAATGATTTGAAAGATTGAATACAATTCCAAGGCTTTTTTCTAATGTGTAATAATGAGTTTTATAAGAATAAAAGTATGTAAAGGGTGATCAAAATGTATATAACCATAAGGTCGCTAGTAATTTTGTTAATGGCAGCAACTGTCAGTTTGTTTTTGATATTTGTGAAGTAAAGAGATCGAACACCGTGTCGACAAGCCATAAAATAGTGTATGTCGAAAGTCAAAGCATACAAAGCTATATATTCCTCTATATTTTTGTACGCGGAAGTGTGTGCGAAATTTGATAATCAACCACCCACCGTCGCGAGCCGCAGTGTTTCCGTAAATACATTTACAGCACCGAAATTGTAGTATTTAGTAATATACTAGTTCGAATATGATTTCAACATATTCCAAGATCCTGCAAAAGTAGTTGTTCGCCACATAAGCCACAACATTATCCCGTTAAAATCTCTAACTTTATGTCTTAAGTCAACTGGATTATGATATCTTTGAATTTGCTTGTTTTCTTTGAATCGTATAGGACTGTGAGAATCAGGAAATTTGCAACTTAAGAATTTTGTACTGTGTTTATACGATACCCATTTCCTTGCGAAACTTCTTCTTCTTCTAAAGGACATTAGACGGCTATGGAATCTTCTTTAGCATACACAAACTTTGATTAGAAATATTGTTTATATCACTCTTGTTCAATACAGATCTGCTTTTTCAATTTATTCAGATTTGTGGGTTTGTCTGGACAGAGGGGTACAGGTCGTTAGTCTTATTCTACAGAATGCGGCATCATCTCAAATGAACGGTAATTGATACGGAATCTGTTGAAAATGCATAAATGCATATATGTAACAACATTTTGTTTTGTGTGACTGGTAAAACGGCTAAGCGTCAATCTTCCAATCCCATATGGAATCAGTATGCACCTAATCGACTTTCCCAACCCATCCTGTATTGGTAAAGGATTGTGAATTCCACTTATTGTATCAAATAATTTCCAATATTTTCCAAATTGATTGTCAATCAAAAAATCAAATTCATTTCTCCAACATAAACTCTAAAATGTTTCATTGAAAAAAAAAGAAAAAAAATATAATTAATTACATTCTCAACTCCCAATAGACCTAACAACACACTCCTTAAAATATTCCTTCAAAATCTTCACCTTCATGCTAAAAATCAGCATTATTGATTAAAAATCTTCCCTCCCCCAAAGGACGTCAGTGCAGTACTACCTATTCCTCTTCAAATCACTAACCAGAACCAGATAACGACAGTCTTGAGTCTTCCCTCTTCATCGTATGGTAATGTAGACCACGTCTATATCCTTCGACATGAGATCAGTTGCATCCTCTTTAATTTTACCAAAAACAACAGGTGACGGTTGTAGTAGTAGTTTGTTGCTTGCAGCAGACTGTCTGACTATAGAACAACAGAAACAAAAACAAAAAGAAATCAGCAAGAGATTCAATTTAACTACCTCTTTCCACCTTCTTTACTATAAATTTATTCAGTATACAAGTAGTGCTTTTAACAAGAGCTCTTTAAGAGGGAATTCATTATTTTGTTTTTGCTTATATTTCGAAATAACTTTGAATATTTGATGGAACTAAGTATTTTTCTTTTTTTTGCAGGAACAGCTGATATTCGATGAAATAGAAGGTAAGGGAAAATGAAGCAGTCAGTTTACTTAATTAAAAAAACAAAAATAATAATTTGTAACACGTAGTCTATTCTGTACATAAATTATTGTGTGATATTCTGAGACCTTTTTTTTTAAAAAACTAAGATACATTCTAGCACCTACGGTTTGTTGTATTTGATTGAAAATTAATATGGGCTTTGAATATGTACCGGGAAAAAAAAAGAATAATGCAATATTTTATAAAAATTAGATTATAAAAGACAAATATTTTTTATAGAAATTGTGACTTTGAATTGTATTTACTAAAGCATTATAAAGCAACATTTAATTAAGAAATGGAATTCTTACTTTAAAAAAAGCAATATCACATTGCCGTATGTACTTTCGTTGATTTTTAGTAAATTAGTTTCCAATTTAAATCAATTATTTTAAATCTAATGCAAATCACCACAGCCTAACCATACGTATAGATGTTTTTTTGCACTACTACTTTTCATCTGTTCACCAGTTTACATTATGTTCTCGAAGTAAATTCGATTCTCTACAACATTTGCATTCATACAACCGTATAGGAATGCAGGTACCCTTAAAACCCTCCACTCCATACATTTTCGAATAAAATTTAACTAAGTACCAGAATTCTTTGATTTCTTTGAATATTTCAGGCTTATTTTGACTGGGCTAGTGCCCTATATTATGTATGTGAATAAATAAAATAAAAATAATTGGATCCATTTTTGTTTACTTGTTTAATTATTGTATCTAGAATATCTTAGAAAATACCTTATATGACGAAACATATGTGCCTTAATGAAATGTACTTGCTTTTAAACAGTTAGTAATGGCGGTCAAACGACCATGATTTATAGCATGTGACAATTTTTTTTTAAACCTTTATGGGTTTTAAAAAAAGCCCCATGACAAAACTTAGGGGACATTACGACACATGGGTCACAGCAGGCGCGTGGTGGGAACAAATTTGCTACCGGGATTTCAAATCAAAAACGCTCCCTTTCCCTTGCTTTAAAAAACACAAAAATACCAAAAGTATTTCATAAATTTTTCAAAATAGTTCGGAACTACTTTCGCATAGTTTTTTTTATAATGGCACATTGACATTCATTGATTTCTAAAAAGATGTCTTTTTTGCAAATCATTCAATGCTAGGTGCTAAAATCGCCAATTATTTTGGGTAAACTTCCAAATAAATGAAAAAGGACTTAAAAAGTTCATGAAAAATCGCCTAATTTTGTACAGTTTAATCAAATCATCACGAAACGGAAAATAATCCAAAATATAAAAATTAGAGATCGCCATAAAACGGTTTGGCGATTTTTAATTATACAAGCGATTTTTCAATTTTTGCGTTTTGGCGATTTTTTTTTTTAAGAAAAGATAAGAAGTAGGTAAATGAAATAAATGAAAATTGCAAAATGACATACCTTAATTATGCAAAAATGTAATACTTATTTATTTTCTGCAACCCCACTGCCTGATCTGAAATAATATTTTTTTTAAGTGTAAGTTTACAAGATAGGCGGTATAAAATATTCTTTCCAATCTAAAATTTAACCATTCACAACAAATCACTTATACCTACTCATAAAATTTTATCAAAATTGTTTGTTTTGTCACATTTTTTACAAGAAAAATAGAATAAAAAAAAACTTTTCAGAATATACCACTTTTTTCCAAAATTTTTGATTGTAGTATTTATTGAACTTAGCAGAACTTTTTTAATATTATATTTTGTCAATATCAGTGCAGCCATTCAAAATTTAAACAGTATCAAAAATGTACAAAAAAAAGTTCGATTAAATATTAAATGAGTGATTTATTATTTCTGAACGGTGATAGTTTCCATTGGAACAAATGTTTCGAAAAAAAGTATTGTATTTTAGTATTTACACCATTTACCTTAATTATGATACCATTCATTTTGTAATGATAAAAATACTTATTTATGTAGATCGATCCAAATTGAAGTTAAAGAAAGTTTTTTTTTTCTTGAATACAAAACAAGAGTCTTTGATTGGTCTCGGGACTGATTTGTTTAATGTTATTGAATTAATATTTAAATATAAATGTAGGTTCTATTACCTATGTACCTATTACCTATTACCTATCAAATTCAATAATGATACCATTTCTAATATATCGTATACGATATACCTACGTACATTTTATTGAGTTTTATAAATACACATTTTAGAATTTTTTTAAAGACTTTGTTTTTCGAAATGGGTACTATAATTTTACAAATATGAACGAAAATCCCATATGAATTTTGGTAAAATTTCTTTAAATAATGTCAGAAGTCAATATCAGTTTTATAGTTTTTTATATAACATATAGGTAGGTAACTCTGGTACATTAATATGTAATATCTACTGATGATACCATAACCATTGACAATAGAGAGCAAATAATTGTTGTTCGTCTATTTTCATCCTGGGTATATCCTCTTTTGTAAAAAAAAAAATCTTTTTTGAAATCCACTCCAAGCAAATAAAAATTGAATTGGTTTATACATATATAATGTATCAGGCCGTATTCGTTATTGACAGTCTTTCCGATTCCAAGTAAAAGACAATAATACGAAATCTTTTGAGAAAATCGTCTCATCATCTCTCTGTTGACGAAATCATCCTCCCTATATCCCTTTCTTTATAGCACACAACCTTTGAATTGAACCATAACAGATCAACTTATGTAGACATGTTCATAACCCGTCCTGGCTCCTTTGGTTTAACTATCAATTTACGGATACACACTAAATATATTCTTCACGAGCCAATTGTCACACAAACATACATGTGAAAAGCTATCATTCATGACTTACTCAAGCACGAATCCGAATGAATAGAATAGACTATAGAGGAAAACAGGAAGACAAAGTCACAAACACAAACAAATATACATATTTTTATTTGAGTATAAGAATATATTAAGTATATCACCAAGTCATCCTAAGCCCCAAGGGTATTAAGTTCCTATATAGGGATGCAGCGATTATCATAATCGTAAAATACTACGATTAACCAAAAGTGATGGGCAGGCATGTATAAGATTGTTAGAGAAATAAAATTTTATTGTTATAAAGATGCTCCTTTTCTGTTTGACAATCCTAAGGATTTTGTCTAGAAATTAACAGAAATATAAAAAAAGATGTCTTTGCCAATGGCAAAATGGATATCCTGGCCGCCTGGATTGCACAATAATGAGAAAAGGAATTTAAAATAAAAAAGGA
Source organism: Baccha elongata (assembly GCA_951217065.1). Taxonomy (NCBI): domain Eukaryota; kingdom Metazoa; phylum Arthropoda; class Insecta; order Diptera; family Syrphidae; genus Baccha; species Baccha elongata. Next base: position 249,220,555 of record OX578272.1, read on the forward strand.
TCGAAAAAATAATAATAAACATAAGATGGGATCAACAATGGATGTGGTAATCCTTAATTTTCCATGACATCCTGAAAGTGGAACTTGTTGAATGGCAATTTATACTTTTTTTTTATTTTAATCTAAATAATTCCTTGATTAAAAAACTTTTTTCTTTATTGAGTGGAAATTTAACAAAGATTTTAATCAGAGAGTCATTATATAGAAAAAAATATATCTCCTCTAAAAGCCCACACACACACACACACACTAACAAAAGTCGTCAATTTACTTAGTGATATATGAACGCAAATTGTTACGGTGAGTTAGATTGGACTTCTAAAAATGTGCTTAATTGCTGGGTGTCTGCATAACACGAAGAACAGCTCATCATACCCTATAACATTACATTATATGACTCGTTTTTGTTCTCTTTGTAACGAAAATAAACTGATGGACATTGCCCTTTTGTATCCTTGAACATAAATATAGAAGTTATTTAAAGGACTATGGCCAGCAGACTATAGTACTTGACAAAGTGGAGTAATGCTTATATGTGGACATAGTCATTAGGGGATTTATTTAGGAGTTATACACTTTGAGGTTAACAAACCACAGTGACAACACTTTTTTATGAGTTTTTGGAGATGAATAATGATCTTTAATATTAATATAATTTTTGCATAACTTTTTTTAATTTGAAAGTAAAAATTAAAAAAACAATCAAACCATTATAGTGATAGAGAAGATGAAAAAGTAGGTTCGGGAATTTCATCGGGGCTTGTAAAAGCTTTAACTGCTCAATCGATTTTTTTTTTAAATTAACATGAGTGATACGTTTTTAAAAGCGGTTCAGATGGTTTAAAACGTATGTCATAGAAAATAGTTTATCGGTACTTGCCATATCTCATTAGCGACTCAACGGATCTTAACCAAATTGAATATCTAAGAAGGCCTAGGTAGCTGATAGTCCAGTCATACGGTAGTTTCACGTTACAAAAAATATACAAATGGGTTTTTTTTATATGTTTTTTGGGTCGCTGAATTCAAATCTGAAGAAATCCAATGCGTTTTGAGATATCCGTGAAAACCACGGAATTTTCGCACTTTTTTCGATTTTTTGCTAAAATCTCGGAAACTATGCGTCGTTACTGAAATTTCCTACAAAATTCATGCATATTGTTTATTTTCCAGGCGTGGCGTTAGTCCGTTAGAGCACGTTGAAACTTCAACAAAATTTCCTATTTCTGTAAAAATACAATTTGTTTTTAAATATGAATTTCAACGGTTTGTTTTGTTATAGAAATGGGAAATTATGTTGAAATTTCAACGCACTCTAACGGGCTTACGGTACGTCTGAGAAATAAACACTATATATGCATTTTGGATGAAATTTAATGGTCTTTAATTTTGTTGTGATAAATTTTCACATAAGACGCATAGTTTCCGAGATGCAAGCAAAAAGTCGAAACCGTGGTTTTTCGCGGATATCTCAAAACGCACCAGAAAATTTTGTTGGATTTCTTCATATTCACATTCAGCGATCCGAAAAACATACAATTCGAAAAAAAATAATTTGTAAATTTTTTGTAATAAAAGTTCGATTTTAACTACGCTTTGACTGGAATATGATATTAAAAAAATTTAGTTAATTAAAAACTTTTTTTTTTAAATTTAATAGGTACAGTAAAATTTCGAAAATATGAAGGGTTTTATATAACATAAACAACGCTTTTTTTCCATTTTTTTTTTGCCGGACAGAAGAGTACTTATGGAGTTGTTTCTTAAGAAACATGTATAAATAAGTTTTTTTTTAACTTCTATGAAGTATAATGTTTGTTATGTTTTATGTGTTTATAAAATTAATAGTTTTTTATGAATAACTACATGTTTTTAACATATTGTTGATTTTTGTCACCAGCTTTGTTGTAAATAAAGACAAAAAATATAAATTTAATTATTTAATAAAATTTATTTTATTTTAAAACCTCAGTTTTTTTTATTTTTACATAACTTAATAAAAAACGAGTTTTTAAAAATACAATAAATTCATTTTATTAAATAATTATTATTAATAATAATATTAACAAATAATTATAAATAATTTTATTAAATTATTAAATTGATATTTTTTTTATATTTTTTTTAAACTAATGTTCAATCCTTGAACTTGACCTTGAAAGATGAACAGTTCAAAAAGATGAACAGGGCTTGTTTTATATCTATGTTCATCTTTTCAAGATTCTAGTGTATTTTAAAAACTCTTTTAATTTTGGATTTTATGCTGAAGAAACTCAAAATCGTTGAAAGTACTGAATATGATTCGGAAGATGATTATATAAAAAGGAAAAGTTCCCAAAGACGAGCTTTTTACGAATAAGATATGACTACCCTAATTTTGGCAACTAAAAATCTTATAGAAAATGTTAGGTTTTGAGATCATCTTTTTCTATTTATTTCTATTTATTCGATTTTTTGATTTCCCGTAAAAGTATAAACTATCTGATAATGGTATTGTGTCGATCATCGATCACCAGAGTCACAGTAACATATCCTCTGCAACTTCTTCAGCCAGAAGAGCGATATTCTTATCGCAATGAGGCAAAAAAAGAAAACTGCCAGCGCCAGGGCCGGCGCTTCTTACAGTATCTTTAAGAAAAATTTTTTTAGAGAAGTATTTACAAAACTCTTCAAAACACAGTCAAAAGGTTTGTCTTTAAATTAAAATTAATTTATACAAAAACTTCTTTCCCATTGAGCACTCATAAGTTTGTTAAGAGATTGTACCCATAATCCAGATGAAAACGAGTGGTTTAATTAGATTAAAAACTTACTAAGTACAAACTTTATAAATCTAAATGGCAGAGTTTTATCATCCTGCCCAAATTACTGCGGGCAAACCCCAACATGTAATATGATTATTAATCGATGGTAGCGTCGTCGTCAGCCCAAACAGAAACCGGTAGTATAGCTATATGGTGACACATTAAGGTGGACCAACAAACACCAAGTAAAAATTTACGATTATGAAGTTTGCACTGCTGATCCAGGATTATCCTTAAGCAAATTTCAAACAAACCAAATATTTAATGTAAATTCTATTTTGACCCAATAAACTTTCTATAAGCACGATAACAGATATTATACAGTTTTGTAATAATAAACGTTTCTTCCTTTATCAACCCCACTATACCACTACTTTTTTCCCGTGTCACCGAACACATAAACGAATATATATACCCAACTTTCATATAGCAGCCTAGAGACGTTGTAACTGTTAGGCGTTTCATTTCCATACCACACGCTGAGTCATCTGTTTCCTTGATTTTGTTTGCCAGCATAATAGTTTCCAGCAGCTATATCCTGTTCGTGTTTTTCTTTCAGTTTTTTGTATTCCATCCCAGTTGCTGGTGCTTCTTCTGTCGTCGCTGCAATGCAATGCAAGGTCTGCTGCTATATAGAGTGTCTGCATTGAGAGCCCGGATAGTGTCACCTATGTGTGTATTTTTCAATATTTCTATATATATATATTTGTAATATCGTCCTTATGCACATACACGCAACACATTCCATATAAACTACAAACTCATTGGATGGTGATAATTGCACTTGACTCTTCGATGAAAAACGGTCTTCTACGATACGAAGTGACGACGCGACGACGGTCGCGAAGGTTTCTTTCATGTTGGTTGTGTGTTTTTTTTTTTGTGTACATTCTTTCATCTTTTGGCTCCGAGTTTTGCAGGATGTCCTAGCGTTAACTGATAATAGCTATTGTTTATGTTGAATGGTGTGTATACATTGTTGCTATAAATGTTTGCGTGGTTGTATCTATATGATAAATAGGATGAGAATAACTTCTTGAGTATAGTTTGTTGAAAGGAGCTATGATCAAAATTGATACACGAATGGAAGAGGAAACTTTTATTTTATTGCGACCCGGATTTTTTTTCATACACACAAAAAGAAAAACAGAAACAAAAATATAATGTGTGTGTACAGTATATGGAAACGTTCAAAAGCACTGCCGGAAGCAATTGGTGCACTCGGGCGTATGAGAGATAATTTAATTTGATTTGCACTGTGTGCATATCTTGGTTAAAGTATGAGAAAATTGCAAAGTACCTTTCGTAGTGCAAAAAGTAGATAACTCAAGAAGAAAGGATTGTGTTTATTTATAGAAAAGATGCCATGCAAGTTGTTTGCCATAAGACATACACATAAAACATTCAATTGCCAAACAAATAAAATACTTAGGATAACTGAAAAGGAGATATTTTTGAAAATGAAGGCTTTGATGTTTTTTTGACATTTAACTAATGGTTAAATAAATATAAACTAAATTTGTTTTGATTTAAGCCTTGTTGCATATTTTAAATTGGATTGTTTATTATCATCTTTAGTAAATCGTGATAAAATAAAATTGCACTCTATGTACCCATATTGTTTATTTGAAATTAAAATTTGGATGTTGTGTCATTATTTATATCACCTTTTTTTTTTCTTTTTCCCCATATATTGTGCACCTTCATAACAACTGTCAAAAACTTATATCCCGCATTCTTACAAATACCAAACCATGTTGTAAAATCGTTAACTCATTTTGAACAAGATTGCTTGCGTTAGTATAGAAATTATCGATTTCTTGTATACAAATTGACATACGACAGGGCCAACAAAAATTACCTTGACCCATTTAGTGCGGCCTTTATCTGCCATGGGTATATTGAAAGCTTTTTTTTCTGGACCACTTCTCACACACTGCAGCAATAGTTGATTGCAGATTTTGGAAATGATTAAATATCTCATAAAAAGCAGGAAAACATAAAAATACCTCTGTCATTGCATTGACAGAATAGGTTCTGGGTAAGAAACTTTGTCGATAATAAGTTAATATAGGAATGGTTATGTTAAAAATCGAATGTGGCGACAAGGAAATAACTAAAGAGTTTTCCAATAAGAGGTGTTATTTTGAATAGCACGCTATATCGGTAGCTGTCACTTTTGAAGCTGTCATTTTTTGACATTTGACAAGTAGAAACTACGCCATTAATAAAAATGGAACGATACACTCTTTAACAACGCATTGAAATTATTAAAATTCACTATAAAAATGGTGAAAATTTGGCAGAGACGGTTCGTAAAACTAAAACATTTTTGGGTCGTCGTGAAGCACTTTGTCGGACCGCAATACAGAAATTGGTGGACAAATTCGAGCTGTTGGGACAAGTTAGTGATGTGAAGAATAAAACCCGTGCACGTCGCTCAAGAACAACTGAGAATATTGCTGTTGTAGCCCAAAGTGTTGAAGAAAACCCAGGTTTGTCCATTTCTCGTCGTTCTTTGGAATAAGGCATTCCACAAACGTCATTACACCGTATTTTGCATAAAGACTTGGGTTTTAAGGCTTATAAAGTTCAGTTAACACAAGAACTCAGGCCGGCTGATCATCAACAACGTCGTTTCTTTGCTGATTGGGTCTTTGAAATGCATGAAAATAATCCGGAATTTCATCGAAAAATCATCTTGACTGATGAGGCCCATTTCCACCTCGGAGGCTACGTCAACAAGCAAAACCGTCGCATCTGAGGCTCGGAAAACCCAAGAGTTATTGTTGAAAAGCCTCTCCCTCCTCAACGCGTGACTGTTTGGTGCGGTTTATGGTCCGGCGGGGTCATTGGACCTTACTTTTTCGAAAATGAGGCTGGAGCAACAGTTACGGTCAACGGATTGCGCTATCGAGAGATGATTAATGATTTTTTATGGCCGGAATTGGATGGTATTGATCTGGACAACATTTACTTTCAACAAGACGGCGCTACGTGCCACACAAGCAATGAAACCATCGGTCTTTTACGGGAAAAGTTTCCGGACCGTGTTATCTCTCGAAGAGGTGATCACAATTGGCCACCGAGATCTTGTGATTTAACACCTTGCGACTTCTTCCTTTAGGGCCACGTGAAAAATTAGGTCTACGCTAACAGCCCAGCGTCGATTCAAGACCTCAAAGATGGAATTCGTGAGGCTATCGAGGACATAGGGCAGCCACTTTGCGATTTGGTTATTGAAAATTTCATGAAAAGGATATGGTCCTGTAAGCGTGGTCGTGGCGGCCATTTGACTGATGTTGTGTTCCATTATTAACGGCATACCTTCCTCTTTATAATAAAATAAACATCCGATCATTTATCTCAAAAAATGCCATTTTTTTTTGAATATCAAAATAACACCTCTTATTGGAAAACCCTTCAAAGGCTTAATAATGACTAAAATTTTAAATAATGGGGTAAGAAGAATAACTCCTCCACTTGTTTTATTAAAGCTAAACCTCCAAAGTGCTTAATCAATTAATATTAACGATTGATGTATGCTATAAAATCTTAATTTACTCAAAGATAGAACTCGAGCTGTTTACAAGAAAATAAACTTTTTCTATACTATTTTTTCATGATCTGGAATCTCCATTAAAATTAAAACTGAAAAATATTTTCAATTGATAGTTCTAGGTCAAAACAAAAATCAAATATTAAATCGACTGACCTCAAGCTTACATCAAATTCAAAATACATTATTTATTGGTTATTGGCATTAATTCCATCATCAACCATGAGATTACATTTATACGTTGGTATAATGTACATATTCAATTACGATATGTTCTAGTTGTGTGAATTCAAATTTCAATTACATTAGCTGCGGTGTAACAGCTGATGCTAAGATGCTTTCAATTTGCTGATATATATGCATCCAATTATTATAAAATCCCATTTTATTATTTTTGTTCATGTTCTCGAGCCAAAATATACAATTTAAAATCTTCCACACTTACGTAATGTAAAACAAATAAAATATTAAATTATCAGTATTAAGTACTTATGGCAATATTCCAGTTTCCGTCAGTTAAAATGATGAAATATGTATGTCCAGGAATAAATTGTTTATTAAAATAATCCGTGTCAATAAAGATGATGAATGACAATTCTACTTTGAGATTGAAGTATAAGAAGATTTTATATATAAAAAAAATAAATACTTTGTTAGTTGATTTGTGATGGTCTTTTATTATTTCAAAGAAATTGGGTTGATAAGTTGCGCTACTGCGAAACCAGAGGATATGGAAGTATAATACCATGTTCCCACTGACCTGATTTAACTAAATGATTTATAAATCATGAAGAGGCATTCCCACTGATTTATTTCCTGTTTTATTATGACATTTATGACAATCTTGACTCCTTTAAAACTGTTCTTTTTTTTTTGGTTTTGTCTTGAGACATTCCTGTAAAATAGCCATTCCTGCAAAATAGCTTTTAATTATAAATAATTAATAAAGACATAAGACAACTTACAATAACAATATTTTTTTTTTTTTGGGAACATTTAAATTTACGTAATATACGTAATTTAAAATAAAACGAGTCTAAAATCACGTAAATGTAAATCATGAAAATGTATGGTAAATCACATACATAAGTCGGGTTTCGTTGGTAATTTTTAGTTAGTCAGCACTGGAAAGAACCAATAAAACGCTATATTCACTTTTGTATCCACTTTTTTATTTTATTTCAAAGTTGGTATTCTTGACTATATGCCAAGCCGAACTTTTAAATAGTTTTATGGATGTGTCTGCAAAGTATGGCTGTTTGAATATGCCGAGTTGGTCAACTTGTACCCAACCTTCCACTACAGACAAATAAAAACCGGATAAATAATTATTATTTAGCTTGAATATTACCAGATTAAATTCCAAATCTGCTTTAACCAATTTTTATTTGTTTTTAAGAGAAAATCATCAAAACTTTTTTGCAACTTTCGTAGGTTGAAAGCTTCTTACTTCTTCCGCAAAACGCGGCCCTAAAGGAAAACATTGAACACAACCATTAATAATCATTGTACATGGAGTCCATGTCTTAAGCTGTCATAGGTGCCATCAACCTTTAAGCAAAAAATGTATTGACATTATATTTCGCGCCAAAAATTTCCAGGCATTTTCCAAGATTTTATCTTCACTTTTATGTTCAATTTAATTACTGACCAATTTATCGCTACTTTTCGTATTCCATACAAATTTTGCTTAAGTGACTAAACACTTACCAATAAAACACGCCTATAATTAATTACATGATTTAGCTAAATCACGTCGGTGGTAACATGGTATAACACACCAAGATAACAGCACTGAAAAATAAAGAGCACAACTGGGTCACACAAACTTGTTCTAGTGGCAAGCACAACACAAATGGAATACAAACAAACTTACGATGATATGGTTGCTAAATCGTTTGTCCAGATTGTTTTTATGCATTTTGGTTTTCAAAAAAAAAAAAAAAATAAATAAATAATTAAATTTTCAAAATGATTACAGTTATTAATAAAAAAAAAATATTTCGTAAACATTTTTGAAGCCGTTTAAATAATAGTCTATATTAAACAAAACTAGTTCTATGTAAGGAACCGTTAAAAAGTTACATTAAAAAATAAAATTAGATGAAAGAAATCAGCTTTTTGGCTACAAACAACTAGAGGTATACAATTTTATCAAAATCGATCGTACCTATTTTTTTTTGAGAAAAAATGAATTATTTGTAACGCTTGTACATTATATGGTAGGTACCGTTGTTCTAAGACGTAGGACAAAAATAATAAAAAGAAACAATCCGGGCATATTACTTTAAAATACTTTGTACCAAGTTTGATAATAATCGACCAAACCGTTTAAGTCGTCGGTGTCGATACAGACAAACATACAAACCATTCAGAATTTTCGGATCCATTTTTTGTCTTCTCTATAATCGTAATGTTAACTTGTCTTATAAGTAGTTGTCTTAATACAAATTTGATTTGTCTTAAAATCAAAATTTATAATACTGAATTCAAAGTGACTGGGATTTAAGCACGCTGAATTCTGAATTCAGAATAAATGGGATATAAACGCAACGCGAACTATGTAGTCGACAGTCGCATTTTTGAACCGATCCGAAAAAGTTAAATTTCAGAGTATTTAAAGCGGCCCGTAGACACACGCACACGGTACTAGTAAGTTTGGTACGTGGAAAACCCGCAGGCAGAGACAACAATTTACTCAAACTTCATCTTTATTTGTGCCTTCATACCGCAAAAACATATTCTTCGAGTTTTTACGGTTGATTGTTCAATTCTTGAATTTTTTATTATTACGTTTTTATTTTGAGTAAGCTGCTTGGGTATGAAGAGGACGAGGATGAACTTTGGTCACAATGTTAAAGAAAAAGATTTGGACAAAGGTGTGGCTAAGGAAAAGAGTAATGTTTACTCATACACATTTATTATCAAAAGAATTGAAAAGCTCGTCTACAAATGACTACAAAAATTTGTTGCGTATGGTATTGGTTAGTGTAAAGTTAATTGGTCGACTCTCAGTCCGATGGAAAGCACACAGTGTGAGCTGGGTTCTTCCCTTGGGACTGCGGGCACAGACCAAAAACTGATCCCCTTAGCTTAACAGTCACTTCCACTACATCACAAAAAATTAGGTCAAACGAGTTATAGTATCAAAACGGCGCTTTTCTGCGCTAATTGGGTTTCTTCGGAACAGTTGTTCTGCGAAACCGCCATCTTACCTACCTACCTATAGTATTGGTTTCTTGTAAAAAAAAATTAACATTACGATGATAGAGAAGCCAAAAAGTAGATTTTGTCATGCCGTCCGTCGGTCTGTCTTTGCGTATATGCATATGTACGTATTTTCGAGTGTGCGGTTGTCTATTCACCGAGCTACAGGCTAAACGGTTTTACGGATTGGCTTAAAACTTCGTGTGAAGCAATTTTTGGTAATTCTCTAGAGCTGGAATTCGTATTTTCGTTATAGCCCGGCTATATAACGGTTTTAGTTTTACCAAATTTTCTCGAAAACGGCTCTAACGATTTTATAAAAACTTAGTAAACGTTAGATTTGGAGTGATGTTAACATAACTGGATTTCAGGTTTTTGGCTAAGAATGCACATGACGGAGATTTGTTGTTTTTTAACTAAAACTGTTTTAGTTTTTAAAAATTAATTTTCAAACATAAAATTTTGAAGAAAAAGAAAGTTAAAAAAAAAAATCGAACTATCTATGTAATTTTGTTTCCAAAATTTTATGTTTTTAAGAAATGGCTGCTCTGTTTAAATGTCTAGTATTTTTTGCGAAAACTAAAAATAACAAAAACCGCCAACCTCTTTTAAAAAAATAGAAAAAAGTAAGTACGGGATAAATGCTATTACTTTAAAAATAAAATAAAAGAAGATTTTTTTTCTTTTCTAAAAGGTATATAAAATGGTGTTGTAGGTTTCAAAATGTTTTTTTAAATATTTTTTTCTTTCTGATGTAAGTCATTTTTCTTAGAAACCTGCCCCTCTTTTACCTAAACGGGGGGAAATATATCGCCTTCTTGTACGATTTTTTTTCTTGTCTTAACCTAACCAACTCGCTCTAGCTTTTTGGTGCACCGTATACCGATCACCCTGTATGTATAACAACAATGTTTTATAGACGAACTTACACATTTAGTAATATAAAGAAGAAATTGGACTTTTTAGCTAAACAAAATAACGGCACCCAACAATAATCGTTATAAAAAACAGTACTTAAATAACTCCAACGATTTTCTTGAACAAAGTTGTCAAATCAGATGGCGGAACACTTCCACATAGATTCGTTTTTTCTCTTGAACTTTCTCGTGAACGGCTTAATACATTTTTAATCTATATAACTTGACCAAATTTAAGGGCCAACATTTTACAAACAAATAGTTGGGTTTATTTTTAATAAAATTAATTAATTAATTAATTAATTTATAATTTTATTAATTCAATATTTGAAAAATGCATTAACTTAAACAATAAACATGACATACGATAAATGACATATGATAAACGATAAATGACATGTGATATGACAACCTGTTTGTTGTTTGATAGTATGCCAAAAAACGAATATTTTAAAGTTCAAATTATCGTTATTGTTTTCGTTTGGAAATTAAAATAACAAAATTGCCAAGTCCCTAAATTAACTCATACAAAAAACTTGCATTTTTATTATAAAAGGGTGTTTTTTTCGAGGTATAGAACTTTAAGTTGGCATTACTTTTCAAGACGACGACCGATTTAACAGCTGTCAAGTGATTTATTCTCAGTTTGGTTTGGCAATTCATCATGAATAGACTCACGCCTGAACAACGCTTGCAAATTGTGTCGAATGCGCCCAAAACGAGATGGCCGTTGTTCCAGATTTTCATAAGCGAATTTTGATTAGCGATGAAACGCACTTCTGGTTGAATGGCTACGTCAACAAACAAAACTGCCGCATTAGGAGTGAAGCTAATCCTCAAGTGTATGTCGAATACCGTTACATCCAGAAAAACTGACTGTTTGGTGCGCTTTATGGGCTGGTGGAATCATTGGTCCGTACTTCTTCAAAAACGATAATGGCCACAACGTTACAGTCAATGGTGATCGGTATAGAGCCATGATTACTAACTTTTTCATTCCTGAATTGAACAATCATGATGTCCAGGAGCTGTGCTTGCAACAAGACGGGGCAACATGTCACACAGCTCGTGCCACAATCGATTTATTGAAAGACACGTTTCGTGACACCCTAATTTCACGTTTTGGACCTATGAATTGGCCTCTAAGATCTTGTGATTTAACACCGCTAGACTATTTTTTGTGGGTTTATGTAAAGTCATTGGTCTATGCGGATAAGCCACAAACGCTTGACCATTTGGAAGACAACATTCGCCGTGTAATTGCCGATATACGGCCACAAATGTTGGAAAAAGTCATCGAAAATTGGACGTCCAGATTGGACTACATCCGAGCCAGCCGTGGCAGTCATATGCCAGAAATCATATTTAAAATGTAATGCCACAAGATTATCTTTCGAATAAATAAAAAATCAAGTCAATCGAATATTCCATCGTTGTTTTATTGCAATTTAAAGTTCTATACCTCTTAAAAAAACACCCATTACATGTTTTTATGACCTAATTATTGTATGAATATGTTTTATATCTATTAAATTTTTTTCTAACCTGATTTTTTTTTATATAATTTTAGGACATGTTCCTGTAGAAATGGCAAAAATTTCACGACGTTCTGTTGCGTCGAATTCCTCACCCGCCGATAGTAATGCAAATAGTATTTCATCGCCAACCAACGACAGCAGTGGTAACATCATCAATAAATCAACAAACACCAAACCGAAATTATTGTCAACGAATTTTTCATCTATCACCGTTAGCAACGTCAACAGTGGTATTCCATTATCATTATCCCGAACCACAATTCCAACACAAACTGAATCTTCAGAAACCACACCACTTGACGCATCGTTTCCAGATCCATTGCGTTCAAATGGCAGTCAATTTACTACGCGTACAATTCCTAATGGCCATCATAACAATAATACTTATGGATATTCGTCGACAAATCATCATGTTAGGTATATAAATTAAAATGCATCTATTTTGTGTCCTTGAAGGAATTTCATGCATATCCATTTTATATATAGTTCAAGCAGAAACGCTGATAGGACTTCTACCAATTATCGCATTAGTACAACACCATTACCATCATCTACAACGAGACTATTCGCAGGACATCCATCAATTATCGTTCCCTATTCAAATCTTAGCGACTACAATATTACCCAGGCCCAAATTTTGGCAGCCGAGCGGGAACGCATACGGGCGGAGTTCTTTGCTACCTATGATGTCATGACAGGGGTTCGGATAGCCGCAACTCTGGGTGGTTTCTTTAGTTTGATGGTATTTTTAATTGTCTGGAAGAGTCGAAGTCATCCTGATGACACACTAAGGGTTTTAAAAGTATATAAGTCCATTCAATTTATGATTTCGTCTTTGGAAAAAAAAAATATTTTCTTTTAGGATCCGAAAATTGCAGCTGTGGCAGCAGCTTGTATGCAAGAAGAAGAAGAACGTAAAATACAAGAAGCAATGGACGCAACTGGCATGTCAATTTATCCAGATGAGTACGACGCAATCCTTTATCGCAGACAACGAATGTTATCCTTGGGTAATGTGAGTGCACCCCCTGTTTTGCATCGTGGATATCGATTTTCTTCGATTGGCAAGTTCAATAGAATTGGCAAGAAGCAAATGAATTATACTGACTTTTTTTAATTTCAAAGGTGGTGGAGGTTACAGCAGTCTGTTGGAACCACCAAGAAGGTATTCCTATTCTTATGGTGGTGGACGACGTAAAAGTGGTTCTGAATCATCCAGAATTCTAACCAACTATCCCATGGGCAGTAGTTTTGGTACCGATGACTATTTTATGGAAACCGATGATGAGTTAGAAAATCCTGAATTTGAAGAGAATCATCGCAGGACTGATTCAGTTAAAGGACATGGCTTCCTCGAAGTACCAAATGGGGTAAGTAACCTGATAGTATTGTGTACCAATATAATTATTTTTTTTCATATTTAATTATAGACTGCAGAATCACGCCGCAGCAGTGCAATGACATGCTGCAGCACTGAGAGTTCATATCTTGAACGACGCGGTTCTGCACTCACACTAGGTTTGAGCAATCTGCCACCGTCATTGCAACGTAAACTATCCGCTACATCACGCACATCAAGTAACGACATGTGGGACTATTACTATCCAGATATCCAAGTGATTCAACCAACGCCAAGTGCTTCCCCTGGTCCCAGTGAACGAAATATCAACGATCCGGCAACATCGTCTAGTCATCCAACTAAAGAAGCTAGCGCTGCCTCTATCATAAAGACTGCAATAAGTAGTTCAACAACAGCTGCCATTACACAATCACAAGTTAAAACAACCACAGCAGCGACTTCGGTAGCTCCGAATTTTGTAAGGAAAAATAGCATAGCTCATTATGATCCAGAGAGTGGACAGTCAGGTCGTCAGAAGCATATTCATTCAATAAGTGCTGACACTGCTGACTTTCTCCCTTACCAAGTTACGGGAAAAGTCGTTCAGCTACATGAGAAGTATGATGACTTTAGCGAGCTGAAATTAGTTGTAAGACGAAAAATATCAGCCCCACTAGAGGGAACGACAAATGGCCGTATAATTGGCAACAGCAATAGCTACACATATGCTAATGAATTTGCAACCACTGTTGGTAGTGGTGGTGGTGCTGGTGCTGGTGGGGGTGATGGTGGTGGAGGCAATAATAATAGCATAGGGAGCTTGGGCAGTGCCGCAGATCTGTCTAAAAATATAACAACTAATGCAGGGCCCAAACGAGCACCGCTTGCCTCCTTAAGTTCCTTTAAAATCTCCTCTATAGATTATCAAGACTCAGAGATGCGTAGTCTTGACGAAGATTCAGTGTTTTTAGATAGCATAGCCGATACTGACGAAGATATGGCGCAATTTAGCACTGATAGTGATGAGATAAGTCTTGAAGACGATCACATTGAAGATGGGCCAACGAAGCTATCCACTACAAATACCATAGCTAGTCCAATTCAATCAAATCTTCCAAACAATCAAGATGATTTGCATTCGGTAAAAAGTTTTCCATTAATTACCCAATACCCCGATACACGGAAAATTGAAACAAACGTTAGCTCTTTCAAGCGTCCACGACGACCAATATTAGAACGCCATAAGACTATCTCTGCGGCACCTTCCACTGAGAAAATCTTTCTCATCGGTCATCAAATGAAAGATTTTTCTCAACAGCAGTCATTCGATTCCACAGATCGTGGACCACCACTAGAAACTCATTTTACCATTCTACCACGTCAGGACACAACCGAGTCTACTCCATCATCCCAGCGTCGACTTCTTATGAAGCCACTCCTGCAGCAACAAATCAGTGCTGAACAAACTACTGAAGAAACCACAACTAATACCACCACAACAACCGCTGAAACTTGTTCAACTTTTAACACCGAAATTCCTCAGGGCCAACAGCTATATGGTGGTCCTGATGAGATCGGCTCTCCTACCCAACATTCTCATCATCTGCCACTTATATCAATGCCTGTATCGCTGAAAAACCTTATTCGTCAAAACAGTCCTCCGGCTTGCTCTTCGGTGATTCTGGAACTGCCTCTGATCAAACTTCCATCAACAGACGAAAATAGTGACAACAGTTACGTAGACAACAACGATGACGACGACAAGAGTCGCAGCAAGAGCGAGGAATCGCGAGACCCAAGCTTACCAGGCTCCTCTCGCAAATGGTCCAGAGAGACTTTGTTCTAGCTAGACGCTAAACTACATTTAAGGAATCACGAATTTGATTATCAGTTTTTTGATGCGAATGTAGATGTCGCCATTGTCGTCGTCATAAATGCTGTTGTTCATGTTGCTTATGTTATTGTTGTTGACACGGAGTTTACTCATCGATTAGTTTATAAGTCTGATAAATTATAAAAAAAAAACATGTTAGAGACTGTTTTCCATTTTCTTTCTTTTATATTATTTTCTAGAATAAAAAAAAACTGTACACATCATGATAAAATTATTTAAAAAAAAACTGTGTGTTAGAAAAAAAAAAAACCTTAAATAATTCGAAAATTGAATGTTATTCAAAAAAGAATAATCAAATATTTTGTCAGAAAAGTTGAAATCTTATAATAGTATAGGTAAACGCGCGAAATTACCCTTTATTTTTTTTTTATTTTTTTTTGTAGTATGAGTTGTTAGATGTATTTAAATAGTTTACTTTTCAGTCTTCACTTAAAACTAAGTCTTGAAGGTACATATTTTGGGCAAGGCACTGAATATTTTCAGTTTCAATGTTTTTTTTTTTATAAATATAAAGACACTTTATAAAAAATCGTTAGATAAAGAGAATAGGTTCCCAAGTCGTGTCTGTTTGTTCATTTCAACACCTGGAGCCGTGAAGCCTTAACAGTTATTTTTTTTAACATTTGCTCTCGCATTTGCTACCTAGTTGTATCCCACTACATTCTTCATAGCAATAGGAGTTTCGAACTTGATCCCATAAATTGGCGCCCAACTCCCGTTAATACATTAGGGATATTATAAATAATTAGCGCCTCTGATTTTCCCTTCTTGTTTTAGTACAATTGAATACGCCTTTTCAATCGAAAGAAAGTTTTCATAATTTATCTCATTTATTGTCTTGCTTTCCGCATCAAACTAATGAGATTTATCTGCTCTCATCAAACAAACTTTGACAGCTTGTCTGCCGAATAAGAAACTTCTCGTTTCCGTCGTGTATCTCTGTTTCTTTGTTTTATAAGAAAATTGGTAAAACGTATTACTTTGGCATGAAGTGCCAACTTTCAAAATTAAAAACTTTATGAAATACCTCCTGGAACCTTTATTTCACTATGTTAGAAGCATTAGAAGCTGGCCGTTTTGCTCGTCGGAATGCATTTAAGACCTTGTTTTGTTAGATGCTTTCTTACCTTAGCTGGCCGTTATCTATTTAAGTCGAATTTAATAAATTGATCTACTTGGATTTCCACTTCTTAACTTTTTGATAATGTTACAAACTTTTGCTTTCTTTTTTTCGGCTTGAAACTGTTCTATAATTTTGTAATGAATGTGTTGTCCCTATTACAGTTGTCAAATATCAATTGTTTGATAAACGATAACATTTTTCAATCATATGTATGTGTGAACGGGCGTTTTGTTTGAATAGTTCTAATATTTTTTTTTTGTATTTGGATTTTGTTTTCTGTTGTTGTTTTAATTTATTTTCGTGTAAATAAAGTAAATATCATTATAGATTTAAAACTAATTATGAATAAAAAAACTGTCAAGAAAATTGGTGAAAATAATGAGACCTCGCAAGGGAATTATTAACCTCCTATGCGCACCAAGTAACAAAAAGGAAAACACATTTCCGTGGAAGTGAAGTTAAATAATAAAATATGTTAACCAAAATTCAAATGTATTTTCTTACAATAAAAACGAATTAGTTCTTCTAAAATTAATTATCAACAGCTAATTGCAATTGACTGAAAATTTGATGAAGTCTAAAAGAACTATTCACAATAGATCACAAATCTTAAGTGGCGCTCACAGTTTATCAAAAATTTTAATAATTGACAGTTTGGTTATCGTAATGATATTTGACAACCGTTATAGGCACTAAACCTTATCTAAGCCATTTTTCTTCATAATCAACGTATATTGAAAAACGTTTATATCTACATCGAAAAACCAAATATCAACATCGAGAATCAAAATCAATATTTCGCTTAGTTCTGCAACTAGTGCCAGGAGTGAAACTTTATAACTTTACCAGGGATGTTACAAAATGAGTTAATTTTAATAAATTAAATAAAATGATACAATTACTTTGAAAAGTCATACAAACTTTTGCTGTGATTAATTCATAATTCAAACTTTTAAAACTGCAAAGTTTTAACTCTGTTTGCATGCCCATGCATTTCAAATGGGACTGTCAAATTTAGCTGATCACATTCTAAAAATTTTGCATTTTGCTGATCCCACGTATTCACGTAGGTATAGAAAATCACGTGTTAACGGGAGGAGACGGAGGAGTATCAGTTGATAAGCTCTGGATTATAGTTATTTAAGTTATCTTATTATTAGGAGAGCTAGCGAACGATTTTCAAACATTATTTTGGCGCTCCTGAGTCCTGAATTTTTGTCCAGTTATTCCTTCAGGAAATGGTTACAGGAAATGCCCGGAAACCAATAGATACAGTCCTCCAAAGTCAAGAAAAAAATACTCAACTTTGGTATGTTATTTGGCACGAAAAAAATGTCCTCTAAAGTATAGTTTGAATGGTTTAAAATAATAAAGTGGTTGCCAGAGTGATTTTCCGGAGAAATTATACCATATGCTGGTATGTCAGTCGCATAAAACTCGTAACAAATTAACCATGACAGTGACAGTAGCGGACATTATTTTAGACCTAACGAATTTTAATTGTTCAACACATATAAGATTAGCTCCAGTAACGTCCTCACCATCGTTGTCGTTAGACTCGCCAAAATCCAAAATTTGCTGTTGCTGTGGTGCACAGTTAAGAGTGGTTTATAGCTGATATGGTTTAAGTTTATATCTCACCGATTTCAGCGTATTAGTAAAGTTCTAACGTGGACTTAAGCATATAAATGAATATAAGCACATTAAACTACTTAGTTATGAAGTCGAATTCGATCATAAAAATAGCTGAAACCCGATTTAAATATTTATGCAACTGGCCCTTAAAGTGGAACGATTCAGAAGACAGTCTGACTAACTACTTAATGTTTTTATTTTAAATCAAACCACACTTCCCTCTTCTCTTTACAATTTAAGTGTTAATATCAAAACATTTTCAATTTGGCCTTCCTCTATTCCCGAATATTCAGATTTATTGTTTTGCCAAAAGGATGACTATATGTATATGAACCCAGAATGTTCTAAATAAAAACTTTTATTTTGAAGATTTTAAAGTAGGTACCTATGTTTCAAATATGATAAAAAGTATTTATTCTGCTGGTTTTAAACTGCAAAGATTATATTTTAACCCTTAATTAAAATTACCTTAAATCAAAATTATATTTTCCTCATTCCATCCAAAACCAAATTTATAAAAAAAAAATCGTTAAGAACTTGTAGCTTAAAACTAATCAGGGTAAAGTAAATATTAAATAAAATAAAAAAAAATTAATAAAAAATACATGCAGTTTGAAAAAAGCTGACAAAGTAAAAAAAAAAGTCAAAATATTCCTAGATCAATGTAAATGTAAAGAATGTATATTTTAATGTAACAAAAAATGTATATCTTCCTGGGTCAACCTACCCACCTTCTCTATTTTTCTATTGAGATCATCATCAACAAGAATATAATCGTGATCACAGACTCACTTAATCGCAAACAAAAAACAAAAAAAAAACACACACACACATCCACATCTATATGCCTCATTTGTACCTATAACGCGTAAGCCTTTTTGTATTTAAAAATAAATAAAAAAAGAACAACAACAACAATAATAAAAAAAATCAAATACTTTCATAAAAATAAAATAAACTAAAAGTTATTAACTATAGATAAATAATTTAATAAAATGTATAAAAAAATGTTACAAAAAATAATTTCATTTAAAAAAATAGAAAAATAGAAAAATTAAAAAAATAATAGAGAGTATTAGAATATAAATCGCAAGTTAATTTTTAGGTGCATTTAAAAAAAAAAGAAAAAGCAAAATCGTTGAATGTGTATGTAAACGAAAAAATAAACTAATTTAAATTAAATTGAAGAAAAGATAAATGAACACAAACTTAAACTTAAGAGAAAAATAAATATGTTGAATAAAACAGAAAATATATACACATAAAAAGCAGAAAATGTGTAGAACAAAATATTGTTAAAGTTTAAATCATATAAAAAAAAACAGTGTTTAGAAGTTTTTAAAAATAAGCCCATCAATGAAACAAATCAAAAATGAAACATAATGTCAATGTAGATAATTGTCGAAATCTGAGCAAAGCTGAAGGAAGAAATAACATGAAATATGAAAAACAAAACAAGTTAAATGTTTAGCGAAATAAATAAAAAAAAGAAACATTCAATAAAATTAGTTGTTTTTCTTTTTATTATAAGACTAGGAAAAAATATTTGTTTACTTTTTGGGCCTTGATCTGCTCTGTCGTTAATAATTTCACTTCTAAATTTCTAAAAAGACCAATAAACTATAGTCTTATTTTGTTTAAAATACATTTTAAAAGCCTCTTTAAAATTAAAGGGCAGTTGATATTCAAATTTCAAATTATAAGGCAAAGAGTTGGTGCAAAACACATAATATGTAAATCTAACATTCCGATAAATTTTATGTTCCTGTAACTAAAATGGTGTTAAGTACGTATTTTGGTGCAGCTGGATTACTGGTTATATAATATAAATCCGTTTTCTGTCTTTACATGTTTAATTTTACTTAATTCGCTTTATAAAATGAAACTCTTTAAATTGACTTTAACTTTCTTTTTGATAATTCAACGCTTATCACTTTTACTAACTAATAACTGTGGCTCACACATTAAAAACTCAAAACTGAATAGCGGGTTTCATATTTCCATGCATGCAGATGCATGACAAAAAAAGGCATGATGTGCCTATTTTTGATAGTGTGTGCGCTTCATCAAGCGGCTTATTGTCAAGCTGAATGATGATTTTCAAGATATTTTTTTATTCTGCTGACCTGACAAACAATTTCATTAGTTTTAACTCATATTTGTCAAGCCAGAACAAAATTCATTGTTTCTTTCCAGTTTTCCAACGGATGTTTTTATGTTGATTTTTTATATAGAGACAAAATCCCGACTGAGAAAAGTATGAATAAAAATACATATGTATATTTTTAACAAATTAGAACAAAAAATTGTGTATACCCAAACTCACACCCAAATCATATAGTGAGCCCAGGCAGGTAGGTTGCACCTATATAACTTCTTTTCTCAGTCGGGATGACGTACCCAACGCAGATTTTTTACCATCGTTTACCAATAGATTTATTTGCCCAATTTAGAGCAATAAATTTCTTAGCAGTATTACTAGTAAAACACATAACAGTATTTTAGTTCTGGACGCAAAACACCTAAGAGTTTTTCCGCCACTTTGTTAAAATGTTTTGCTTCACTATCTATATGACAATAAATAACAGATTGTTAAATTGTTCCACTTAGGCATTGTTCACTTTTTACATCAACATAACAGTTTGGCAGTTTAATTGACTTACTCATAAATCAATACAACAACATTGTACTTCAAGAGCCTGATTTAGCTACAGGCACTCTATGCATCTTCTAATTCGTCCCCAATAAGCAACTAGATCTTCTACATTTAGGGACTACAAGTCTTTTGAAGTCGCTTTCCACAAATAAGGGATAAAAAAGAAAATTCAACGAAAAAATGAACCGACTGACAAAAGCTCGACTATTAAAATTCTATACAACACATATGTATATAATATATATTTAGCTTACATACGGTTGACAATGTTGAACGAATTTCGAAAACTATGAGAGTAAACTAACTGCAGCTTAAATGAAAATGCTTACAGCAGTGGTAATAAAGCTTGATCAAATTAGAAGTAAGAAGATTCGAATTCCACCGTGATCAAAGTGCACGAGATGATATGGTGACCTACTTTTTTCATACAACTGCAACAAAACCAGCATTCAGTGGCAACAATCTTGGAACAATCCAAAACAACAAGCAGATTCTTGAAAAGAAGTGGGAGAGTTGTGTTTTTATGAGAATTGTCTTTTTATATAAAATCATCTTCCATATACATAGAAGAACAACATAAAAAGAATGTCTCTGCGACTTTGTATGAACAATTAAAAAAAAAGTTTCAAGGTCATGAAATACTAGCCGATTCCAGAAAGCGATCTGCCGCGCTTTTGGTGACGAATTTGAATTTTCCTATAAAGAATAGCTTATGAATAATTAAAATCCACAACTAAAAGCTGAGCGGATCGCTTTATGGAATCGATTTTTAACTTTTCTCAGCCGACCACCACTGTACAAAACAAAAATCTTTTTCTGTAAAATAATTTATTCTTCACTTTTTTGAAAAATACTAAAAAGACATCAACCAGTCAACGAAAATAAATAAAATAAATTCCGCTCAAATGTTATAATTTTACTCCACGACATAAATGAAATTCGTTCCGATGTTCTGAATCTTTCCATTGACTTTTAAATTAACAATTTTCTTCTCTACGTCCAGAACAAAGACACCTTCGGTGAGTGCAATCTTTCCTGTTTTATAATCTTCAAAAGCAGGAATTGTTCTAGGTCCCATTACTGGATCTTCATAACGCCAGATTTTCAAAGCATTAACTTCTGCTGACATAAAAACAAAATTTGTTATAAAAGGCATGTTTTTTAATATAAAGCAAAACTCACCTTTCAGTCCAATGATTTTTGCCAATTTCTCGTGTAACGATTTAACGCCATCACCTTCAGATATGACAGTGTTTACACTGAACAGTCCCGATCTTTCAATAGGATTCGTTAAAACAACTGGAACATGAGGAGCAATTGTAAATGCAATAAATGGTGATCCTGGACGGACTTCTTCACGAGTCTTTTCCGGTGCTGATGGATCATCTGTGTATTTGATTTCTAGGCATTCCAACTGGAATAACAAAATAAACATCAAAGTCAAATGAATAAAAAAAAAACTTTGTTGAACTTACATCAAGAGTATTTTTCAAATATTCCAAATTATTCAACAGCACTTGAAGCTCATCGAATTCCAGCACCGTAGCCATAGCTGACAGACCCTTCCCTGATTCGACTTTTTCGCGAATCATTTGAGCAAAAGGCATTACTCGTTTCATGTATTTCTTCAATTCCTCCTTCCCTTGGAGGGTAGCAGAAATGATTTTGTTATCGGGCAGAACATTTTTAATAATGTAGAGTTCTTTAAGCGTGTCCAACACGCAACACTGCCATGGAGGATATGTCTTTGCAACCCATATAATACCCCGATTCGGCTTTAAACTCGCTGGAGCAATTGCTTTGTCTTTGCCAGCTTTTCCCTTTACTTGCAAGAGGTTCTTTAAACTCAAACGAAAAGAATGAGCAGCTTCCATAAGATACTCAGAACATTGAATATCAATTTCATTGATTTCCCCCACACTTGGCCAATTTGCATGTAAAATGCTTGTCTTATTTCCCAACAAAGACCACACATGTTCAACCACATGGGGGCAAATTGGTGCCATAAGCAATGCCTGACGACGGATGAATTCAAACACAAGATCTTCGTGCATTCCGACATTCGCACACAATTCACGATATTTATCACGAGCCAATTGGAATTCATAGAATCCAGATCGAAGAGCTTCCTTGAACAACATCTTTCGATAATACTCGTCTGTTTGTTTTGTTTTCAAACTCATTTCACTAATGAAAACTTTATCATTGAATGTTGAAGGAGTTCCTTTACGAAGCATCGGTCTCGACGCAAGCATTTCTTTTACCCACTCAATGAAAGTATACAAACGTAGGATACCCGCATCGGCAGTGCTAACAACAAAGTTGGCATCTTCAACACTGTCACCAGCATCGGCCAGACAAAGACGCATACCATCGGCTGAAAACTTATCCACAGCTTCGTAAAGTGTAAGGAAATTACCATCGGATTTTGACATTTTCAAAGAATTCAACAGTAGATGACCATTAACACGAACACCTTTTGGCCATTTGGTATCATCATTCGGCCAGATGGCACAATGATTGTATAACATGAACGTTAAATGATTCTGAATAAGATCCTTTCCTGAAACACGAAGATCCATAGGATACCAATATTCGAATTCACGACGCAGACAATCCAGATGCTCTTTCTTGATGGTTGTGCTTTTAGGAACTGCAGTTTCTTTAAAAAAGATATAATCCCAAACTTCAGGTGTCATATCTTTCGCTTTGATTCCCAGCGGACTTGGAGTCTCTCCTTTGAATGAACCACCTTGAAGCAAATGCACCACAGTATAGAAGGCCATATAGATGGTTGAGTCAGACAGTGATTCGATCAGCCACTGTTCATCCCAAGGTAGCTTAGTTCCCAAGCCGTATGTCCGAGAACAAGCATACTCATGCAACCAATTCAGACAAGCTTCGAAATTATTTCTAGCTTCATCATGGTAAGTTTCCATGTCTTTAAGAATTGTCAAAGCCTTTGATTGCCATTCAGACTCTCCATAGTTGAGATACCATTGATTACAAAGTGCAACAACACAGTCATCTCCTGATCGGGAAACAATAGATTTCTCCGGCTCGTAGTAGATTTCAGCATCTTTTGCGTCTACCAGCAACTTTTGAAGGTCTTTCTTTACATCTTGAACTTTGCGACCAGCATATTCACCAACCAATAACACACCATCATAGAATGCCTTCAAATAGACGATTTCTTTGGCTTCGGTAAGTTTATCTTTATCGTTCTGGCTTTGAATCTTCAAAGTGTCATACAAATGTACTGCACTCAATTTTCCCAAAGTAGGAACTTCAATGATTGGAATAGGAGAATATGGGAGAACCATTTCATCTTCGATGCCGTATTTCTGTCGGAATGCTTCTTTCTTTTGTAAATCGACAAGAGCCGCATAATCATCTGGTGAATCGGAAGGCACCGATGTCACAACTCCTGTGCCTTTGTCTTCACGAATCGACAGCATTGGCAGTGTGTAAATAATTTTGTGTGGTGTCAATGGAGCAGACAATTTCATTCCTAAAAGTTGTTGGCCAGTTAGTTCGGCGAGGATTTCAACTTTGCCTTCAACGGATGTAAATCCTTGATAAGACATATTTCGTGCAGCACGTCGGGTACTGATGAAAACTGCATCCGACCGTGTTGTCTTAAAGGCAACATACTTGATGTCGGGATGCAACCAACAGTTGGTTTGGCCATACATTGTTTCTGGGCGCAGAGTAGCGCACACGAGGTATATAGAAGACTTTATCGACCTACAAGCAATAAATATTTTTTTTTTAAATACTGAATTCCGCGATAGCATAGTGGTTAGTATACCCCTCAATATATTGTTATCATACTTACTTTAAAACTTCTGGAGGGCTCAACACTTTCATTTTAATGAGTGTATACTCCTGTGGACCAACTCCTTCGCCGCTTGACCGATCGTGATCCATACAAGGTTGGCCATCCTTAGGCGAGTAGATGGTGTACCGCTTGCCGTACATAATCTTCCCTCTATTCTTAAGATGGACAAATTGCCAACGCACAAAAGAATCGAAAAAGGGGTTGGCATCTGTTGTAATGAAAGTACGACGCCAATCAACCTGAAAAACGACTTACAAATTAGTCATTCTTTGCAACTGTAAATCCATTCAAAACTCACATGAATACCAATTCTTTTGAGATCTTGTACGGCGAGAGGTGGGAAATATTCCAGCCAGTAATCTTCGTCGGCAAACTTCTTAATCTCTTCATCGTTTAATCCCAGACTTTGCATTATCTGCCACTGGTATTTAGCAGCTCCTGTTTTCGCAACAGCTTTGCTCTTTTTTCCCTTCGATTTATCTTTGGGAGCTGATAATTCCTCCTTTTCTACGGGTTTTAGTTCTTCAAATGCTGGAAATTGTGGAGGACAACCAAAGTCTTCTATTTCTCGTTTAAGTTTATCAGCACAAGCCTTAATGGGCATTCCAGTGCAATGAAATCCAAATGGCCAGAGGACACGTTTCCCTTTAAGACGATGATAGCGAATTGCAAACTAAAAGAGAAGACATTCATTCAGATTTGTTTGGAAAAACTAACAGACAATATTACTAACTTCTGCTTTAGATAGAGAAAATGTATGTCCCAAATGTAAACGTCCATTCATATAAGGGAAAGGAAAAGTTACATAGAACTTTTCATCTAAACTTTTACGTGGCTCCTGGGGGGCATCTACTTCATAGATTTTTTCAGCTTCCCATTTTTCTTGAACTTCCTTCTCGATTTTCTGAAGGTATTCAACCTTGAATGTTCCTTTACGTTCGATGTTGGCCTGTAATAATATAACAAAATAAAGTTGAAGTGATTTCTAAGTGGAAAATGATGCAAATTTTGTTGAATTTCAGTTTTTAATGATCGTCAGCAAAGTTCAAAGAGAATGGTGGTAGTTTGTCGTATAAATTTATGGGGTAGCTTACCATTTTTCATTCGAATTGAATATTCTAATACGTGTGATGCAATAATTTAAATTCAATTAAAATTGCATCCAATTGGAATCAAAATATTGGAAAATTATTCACAAAATTCTTTAGAAATTGGCAACGTGTTGGCAGAATGAAAACACCGCAAGGGAAGAAATTTTGACAGGCGTTGCAGAAATGTCAAATGTCAAAAAGTTTATTTTTGTCAGTGCTTCCAAACTATTTTCCATTACATTAACCCATTGCACACGTTCGGGTGCACACCAAAATTGCTTTTTAGATACGTATGTATCGTATGAGTTTGTGAACGACCAAAACCGGATAGGTGTCAAAAGACACACAAACACATATTCATAGTCAGTTGTTTGCCAATCCTCCCTAGGCTTCATGAGTATACTGAACATTTTAGGATACTTTCAGATTTATTTCCCTACCTCGGCCATATGGTTGATCAGTTGTGTTTTAACATGGAATTACAACAACAGTAAAGTATGCGAACCACAATAGTTGTGCACACGAACGCAAGCATTTATTTTATTTTTAAAGCGATCCTTACACTGTCAGTCATTTGACATCAATCTGTAAGACTGTGTTTAGACTGGGAAATTTGAGTCTGGCGTGGTGACTACTCTCGTGATTACACAGGTCCTCAATTGAGGACGCCTCACTTCAAGCGGTTGGAATTTTTGTGAAGTGAGGCAGTTGTAACATTCATAAATTATTATTAATGTTTCTATTTGTTTCCTTTTTCAAGAATTCATGTTCTATCACTCTGCGTTTAGCTTAATTATGAAAATTTTGAGATGTTAACACATCGGCATTCAAGCAGATAATGAACAAAATGGAAAAAAACTTGAATTTGGAATTGTACTCACGCTTCCGATGTTTATAATTTGAAGCTGGCTCACGAGAATACTCAGAACTCTCGTGAGTCCTGTCTCAAATTTCACAGTCTAAACACGTACTATATAGTGTTTGTAAAGTCTGTAAGCTGCTTCACGAGAGTACTCACCCCTCACACCTCTCGCCAACGAACTCTCGTGAGTCCGGTCTCAAATTTCCCAGTCTAAACACAGTCAAAAGTATGAAGTCGACTTCAAATAATTCCTACCAAAAAATCTTGGCATCACAGTATTTTTCGAGTATCGAATCTCTCGAATGTCACATAAACTGACGTTTGTATGTTTACAAAAAACAAAACGTTTTAAAATCATTTTTATTTCTAATTTTCTTAAATCACCTTCAAAAAAAATTAAAACTTTGCAAAAATGTCTTATATGTTACCGCATTTACACAATGGATGGCAAGTGGACCAAGCTATTTTATCCGAAGAAGATCGAGTTGTGGTAAGTATCCTACTCAACTTCAATTCCTTATCTTTAAATTCTATCATCAGGTAATCCGTTTTGGCCACGATTGGGATCCTGCATGTATGAAAATGGACGAAGTTATGTACAGCATAGCAGAAAAAGTTAAAAACTTTGCAGTCATCTATTTAGTTGATATCACCGAAGTTCCTGATTTCAATAAAATGTACGAATTGTACGATCCCTGCACGGTTATGTTTTTCTTTAGAAACAAACATATAATGATCGATTTGGGAACGGGTAACAATAACAAAATCAATTGGCCATTAGAAGACAAGCAAGAGATGATTGATATTGTAGAGACTGTTTATCGTGGAGCTAGAAAAGGTAGAGGTTTGGTGGTTTCACCGAAAGATTACTCAACCAAATATAGATATTAATTTTTTTTATTTTCTGAACTAAATGTAATTTTTATTAAAACACACATACAATTAAAATTAAGCTGAATTTTTAAGTTTTTCCAACTGTGCTTGTGACAAATCTCGTTGCTGTGCAATCTGATCCCGAAGTTTTTGAACTTCTAAAGCGTGGACTTCCTTCTTTTGTGCAACATCCAATAAATGTAGTTCGGCCTTGTGTGCAGTTTCTTGTTCGATTTGTTTAAGTCGCGCATCCAAAATATCGCGGGTTAATCCATTTCTAGGTGGAGGCGGTCGGAATGTTTTAACATATTTTCTCGCTGGAATAGGACGTGGAAATGGTGGTAAAACAGGCTCCGTTACAGAAACATTGATTGAATTGTTGTCGAATTGTGAATTGAGTATTGATGTGTCTACAATGGGGCTGTCGGTTTGCTGCTGGTAACTTGGACTGGGAATGGACGATAAGATAGAATCAATTGATAACATCATGTTGTCACCTATGTTGTCCTGGTTCTCGGTTTTTTCGATTATTGCATCGATGTTAGGAGGTGTCTCTTCATGTAAGTATTCTTCCTTCACTACACAATCGATTGGATCATCACACTTATCAGGAATGATTGAAACGTCGTCGTCTAAATCTTCAATTTCAGTGTCAATCTTTTCCTTTTTTATTATTTTCATCCCCCTTCTCTTTGCTTCGCCTTTCATTCTCGTATACTGTTGCCGTATGCTCTTGAGACTTCTTCGTGATCCTGAAGCAATCATTCCCCGCTGGATACTCTCCCAAGCAGCAGTCTTTTTACGCAACCACGTAGCATCGTTTCCCCGGTTATCAATAACGAATCTATATTGTTGGATTAATCTAAGGAGTGTTTTCTTTTCTGATCTTTCCCAGTTACTTTCACGGTGGCGTTTTTCTTTCATCATCTAAAATAGAAGATTTTCAATAAATACAATAATAAATCGAGCGGTTATTAAAACCAAAGTTGTTTGTTTATTTATTTTCTTGCTTTGTACTTTTAACGATACCTTCCGATCAATTAAGAAAAAGAATTTTTAATATTTTAAATACCATTTTCTTGTAATTCAAATAATCGGCGTCTACTTCGGGATTCATTTTCATTTATTTCTTTTCTGCCTTTTTTAATTTTTGGATTTGTTAAATAAATTTCTAAAAATTGTTTGCTTTATTTTTTTGTTTAATGTTTTTGTCAAATTAGAATCCAAACGTCACTTTTATTGTATTGTACTAGAGTCAAATTTGATGGCTGTACTAGATTTAGGTAGAGAGCGTTCCTAGTGTTTGTAAAATAAAACAAATTTATAATCTACATGTACCCCTTTTCCTACGTCAACCGGAAATTGTAATTTTTCATTTATTCTATCTGTGCGCGTTTTCAGGCAACTGTTTTTGCATGACTGCAGCTGAAACCACTGGAGAAACGCACCATAATTGTTATATTAATTTAAGTGGCGATAATATGTAGGTTGTAAAAAGTCAGTAAAAACACTTTTTATTTGTCATGATGACATGACTGACCTTGTAACGCGAACCTTACAATTTTTTCGCATATTTTGCAAGACTATATAAATGAATATATATATGACTTGTGTGTGGAAAAACGACATCATCTTAAGCGTAAATACAATAACAACGTTAGGCCATAAGTACTAAGCTAACTCCACTTTTGATACTACTCTTTACCTTCATTCGAACTTTCCATCGCTTTAAAATTTAAGCAAACTATTGGACATGTAAAATTAAGCGCGAAACAAACTTGACCACAGGTAAACAAAAATTGCGATCAAAAATTGTATTTACTTTGTACATATCACCTTGTCGATTGGAACTCGTCCTTGAAATATGTGTATTCTTATTCGGGAGTACGTTATAAATAGTAGGTAGACACTTGCGCTCAAAAAGACACAACCGTTCACAGGCTTTATTTTTCTGAAAACCCACCTCTGTCCATATACAAACTCCTACTCTCATCTCCTTGTGGTGAATATCGTGGCATCTTTTACAGGAAGTACGTTGTGATGGAGATGAGAAGACGTTACAAGGGAAATACTTAGGCTAGAAGTCTTGGCCTTTCGTAAAATAAAAATGATAGAACAATCGCCATCTTGCAGATCCGGTCTCTATCTAATCTTGATAGAAAGACAAAGAGAGCAACGTTGAAACGACGATCGCTCAAAAATTATTAGGTACGACGTCAAAGTTACATCTGGGTACCTTCAATGGCAGATTCGGAAAGAAGATCACCTCTATTCAATCGTCGGTGGACACAGTCTGCACGACGACAACTCCGTTAACGGGTACAGGACGGGGATGGTAGATTTAGTTGTGGTCCAATTTTTTTCATATCGAACACCTATTTACCGTACCTTGTTATAATTATATCAAATTGATATGGGCGCCAACAATGCTTTCAGCATCTTGCATGTCCAATCGTTCCAAGTGGTAAACATAGACCCGTATTACTCTTGGTAGTGTCTTTGTCTTGAGTACGGTATGCGGATAACCCAGGGCACCATATCCGACGAGATGATGCTGTTAGAAGATTTGATGTGGTGAAGCTAAAACCGAAGGCGTCTGTTGCTATTTTAGCTGCAAGAAATGTAGATACTGCAAGAAGCTGACCACGGTTAATCTTTCACGAATTATACAGAGCCATGTCGTATCTCGGCATCCCTGCCGAATTCGTCTACTTGTTCAGGAGAAACCTCGCTGCTTTGTCCGACCGTTAGGAAAACCAATGAACCTCTACGTGGATGTTTATCAAAGGCCCAAGACAAATCTTAGGGGACATAATAATGGCACACGTGACTATAGCACCTAGTAGACTAATTCTAATTCTAAGAAAAAAATAATTATTTCCAAAAAGTGTTTTATTCCTACGAATACTTTATGAATATAAAAGTCAAACTACTATTTACTAGCTAAAGCTGAAAAAAATGCATTCTGATTATAACCAGCTTAACCACTGATATCGTTTCAGTTATAAATAATCTATAGCAAAAGAACCCGATTCGGGAACACCACTTAAAAATTCTCTGCGCAATTTATCATTCCAATTAGATAAACGACCAAACCAAAAGATGAGTATATGCAACCTAGATTTGAATTTTTCTTTAAACTAAGTCAAGTGTTAAATTATTTCAATTAGATTGACTGAGTGAACGACTTTCCATATATTTTTGTTCACACCCGATAAGGTTCCATGGATTATCTGGGCACCTTTACGCTGGTTAGTTACTTATATTCTTATCGTTTTACTTTTAATTCGTATAAAAACCCGACTGTAACTTCTTTAGTAGAAAAAAGTTGCTCCAACTTCGATGACAAAAATGTGTACAATAATAGTTGCAGTGGCGCTAGCCTGTGTAGTGGTGGCGGTAGACGGAGCTTGTCTTACGGCGTCCCCAAAGTCTGACAAACCTAAATTGGATGGTAAAATTGTTGGAGGATATGAGATCAAAATAACGGATGCTCCTCATCAAGTATCCTTGCAGACATCGTCTCACATATGTGGTGGATCGTTAATATCACCCAAGTGGGTTTTAACTGCAGCTCACTGCACCTCGTAGGTCAAGTTTTTTTTTATAATTATTTAAAAATTAACTCGATGTTTTATTTTTTTTTCAGTGGCAAGACTGCAGAGCGATTCAAGATACGTCTAGGTTCATCGGAAACCGCAAAAGGTGGCAAAGTCTTGACCGTAGCAAAGTTACTGCAGCATGAGAAGTTCAACTACTCGTCGGTGGATTACGACTTCTCACTTCTTGAGCTATCCGAAGAAATCGTCTTCAGTGAAACAATGAAAGCCGTGGGTCTTGCGGAGGCTGAAACAACTTTCATGGATGGAGATTTATGTCGTGTCAGTGGTTGGGGCAACACTCAAAGCCAAAACGAATCCCGAATATCACTTCGCGAGGCTGAGGTGCCAATCTTTAATCATGAATTGTGCTCCGAGAAATATAAACAATTTGGTGGTGTTACTGAGCGTATGATATGTGCTGGCTTCATTGAAGGTGGCAAAGATGCATGTCAAGGTGATTCCGGAGGACCACTTATCAATGAAGCAGGCGTCTTAGTTGGGGTTGTCTCGTGGGGATATGGTTGTGCCCGACCGGATTATCCAGGAGTTTATTCAAAAGTTGCAGCTGCACGAGAATGGATTCGCGAACACAGCGGGATTTGAACGTGCTCTGCTTTATCATGCTTAGACACACAAAAAAAAAAAAGAAAATAATAATATTATTCTGAAAAACCCAAACCGTGTGCTGCTTTTTCCATGGAAAAAAATATTTCTTGTAATAAAAGGTCACTAACACGAGTTCATAAAATGTCAATACTTCTCTGGATGTGTGTTTACTTTCTTTGAACACAACAGCCAAGGATATTGACTACACGTTGATGCAGAAAATATTTCTTGCAAAACGTTTTCAATATTTTATTTCCACATCAATTGTTTTAGTGGTGGTGCTTCAATTTTATCTTATATTTGCCACGAAAATTACAGCACGTGACTGATGAAACGAGGAAGATATCAAGTAAACGTTGTTTTAACAAAGTAACATAGAATACATAGTTATAACTATAAACGTGTGTATACATATAATTTTGAGTTAAATAATTTAATTTTAAGCTCATAATCAAAATTGCGAGGAAACTATACCATCAGTCAACAGGAAACAGTCAGTTTCTGTAAATGGAAATGCCTTTGAATTTTTGAAACAACGGTTAATGGCCTTTACATCATTGAACGCATTCAATGATGTAAAGGCCACTAAACCTTTGTTTTCGTGAAAATCTTTCACTCATACATCACTATAACCTAAAACAATAGTTTTGTTATTGTTTTAATTTTTTTGATTTTTTGAAACATCATAGTTGTTGCTTTTCTAATTTACATAACTGTTGTGTGTTTTAAAACCCACAAGAATTAATATTTTCTAAAAAAAATATGGGAACAATTTAACTAGACATTTACGCAACCAAAGCTGCAAACTGTTGCATCATAAATGTGTTAAATGTTTTTTGTATGTTTTCTTTGAAATCACCGTTTTGTGCGTCAAATTAAAATACAAAAAGGGTCATAAATAAAGGACTTTGATTTCTTTGAACTTAGTTTCAAAGTTTTGTGCAACAAAATTAATATTATGTGGGATAGTTAGTACGTGTTTGTGCAAGAAGAAGTGCAGTGACCTTTTATGGAGAATAGTATTGGTAAGTAAGTAACATGAATGACGTCACACAGTGAGACTCACTGAAGCATAATCTAAATTTCAAGCAAAAATCTTAAAATTTTTGAATTCACAAGAAGCGAAGTATTATGTCTCAACGGACGACCTTACAATGGGAGTTTTAACCAGTTCTGCACACTATGTAATACAAGATGCAAAGAAGACTGCTTTCAATTTATAAGCATATCTCTCCAATGTCCAATTTTTGGACATAAGAGGTTCGCGTATTTTGGAAAATTTACTCTCTCAATGGAGGAGACCATACAAATATTGGATATTGGATTGGCAAAACCTTTCTAACTATCTGAAGGAAATTTTCAGATTTAGGAAACTGATCATGACAGAATATGATTAATCTACATTAGGTATAACTACATACATACATACCTACATACACTAAAAATAAAAATCAAAAATATCAAATGAAAACTGAAAATTAAAATAACAGTAACTTTAAAATCAAGAAATTAAAGTTGTTTGTCGAGCTGACGGCAAAGCCAAAGCTTTCAAATTCAAAAAAAACAATGTAAATGTATCAAAGATTGTAAATAAATGAATTACTTACTTACTTACTTTTACTTTTGCTGGATTTGGCATGTTCATGTGATATGTTATTTCGCTAAGCGGGTTTCCTTGAAACGGAATTCTTGTCGCTAAAATCAAATCGGGTACGGGTGAAAAAGTTTCTTTTCTCTCAAAAACGGCTCTAACGGTTCTTTTTTTTTTAAAACATTAAGCGACCTTTACACGGTCAGTCATTTGACATCAATCTGTAATATTGTGTTTGTAAAAATCAGTCTGTATGCGTGCATTTGTTTAACGGAAAATCAAACCTTTTTGATTTTGCCTGATGACTAATTACATAGTATGTGAAGATGACTGACATCGTCTGACTGACCGTTTAAGAGTCGCTTTAAAGATAGTTCTTGTCTAATTGGCTTTTTTGTGAATGTAGGCAAAAACCGTTGAGCTAATTAACAATACCTCCCATACAACCGTTTTATTTTATTAAGGACCTTCTCGTAACGTGCTTATTTAATTATTACTTCAATTGTTTGTTGTGCTATTTTTACTTGCGATCATATTTACTATAACTAAGTCAATTTATGCATTCGTGCAAAAAAGAAATTGAGATAACAATCAAACATGACAGTACGATGATAGCAAAGTCGAAAAAAATGGTTCTGGAAATTTTGTCCGTCTGTCTGCCTGTATTGGGTTTGTAGACCATTCCTGAGAGGAGAAATTGATATTTTTTATATAGCTAAAAAAATAACGGTACCTGCCAAATAACGGTTTTGGAAAAGCTTAATTGTGGGTGGCAATGGTACATTAGATGGAGTGCTTGCTTGTTAACCTAGACCAGAAGTTGCAGGATCAATTCTCACTCGGGTACAAAGCATTTTTTTCTTTTCAGAATACCTCCCAGCTTATGCTGAAAGTCGCGCAAGAGGATATGCAATGAAAAATTAAATTCCACTAGCTCTCTATCCATTGTACAAAAAAAAACAATTCTTTCCTATCTTTCTACTCCTTCTAACTAGTGTCGTGCAACACCTGTTGCATTTAAAAGGCAATGTGCCTTACGGACACATAATTAAAATATTATTATTTATTATTAATTTTCTCAAAAACGACTCCAACGATTTTCTTAAAAAATCAATTTCCAAAAATTTGTTTTAGAATGATCTAGATGATTTAAAAAAATTTCGGTAGCTATCAACATTTTGCAAAAAAAATGCTTAATTTTAGTTTTAATACATTTTTTAAATTTATTTTATTGTGCGTTCAATATGTATTTGTAAAACGGCTTGACATTTTTTTATGCATAAAACACAAACTTTTAAGCACTTAAAATTTGCTTTCTTCAAATTTGTAAAAAAAAAAAATTATAAAAAATATTTAGTAAACATCGATATATTTAAAAATCGCTCTAACGATATTGGAATAATTTTTGTGGTAAACTTATATTTAGACAAAAAAAAATGTCTGCATACTTGAATTTTGGCTTGAATCTTTGTAAAAAGAAGTCTTAGCACTTTTGTGAAAAATTCATATGACTTTTTGTTTCTCTTTATATTTGAAAAAAAAAATATAATAAATTTATTTTGATTAAATTTAATTTTATTTTCGTGGCAACTAACAACAAGAACAAGTACGTGCGACCCAGCCGTGCACCACAAGAAAAGGTTCGTGCGTCGTGCACTTTATTTTTTTTAACGGCTCTAACGGTTTTGATTAAATTTAACAGGAGTAATACAATATTACAGGCCTTTAGATGGGTTGGGTACGAAATCCCGACTGGACAAAATCCCGACTGAGAATCCCGACTGCCAAAATCCCGACTGCCGAAATCCCGTCTGGCAAAATCACGACTGGAGAAATCAGACTGACTAACTACTTTTTTTTGGTAAAGGCAATTTAAAACTGAATTTTTCAATAAAAATTAATTGCAAAAATGTTTCATAATTTCATGTAGGTATCGTTTTTAACGGTTATTTTTCATGTATTTAACTTGTTATCTGGGGTTAGCATATAAAATGATTTTTTTTTCAATATTTTTTCTTCAAAATCCTTTCTGTAGTCAGTCCCGCTCACGCAACTTCGTTGCTCCGCTTAGGGTATGTCCAGTCGTCTGGCAGGCGCCTGAGTCCAATTTTTCCATATTCCACAGCACCTTGAAAAGCCCTTAATGATTTTAACAAGTCTTAGAAAAAAAATCTAGCAAAAATGCTTAATTCTAACTTTAATAATTTTTTTTTTGTAAATTCAATATTCAATATTTGAAAAATGGTTTGACTAAAAAAACTTATTTTTTGTACAATAAATGCAAACTATTTAGCACTTAATTAAAAAAGTGCAATGCAAAAAAAAAAAACACAATGCTAAACAAAGAATTTGAGAAGAGAAAAACGGCAAATGAACCACCGCCAAATGTTTAATTGCCGAACATTTTTGGCGAAACATACCATACCCCTCTAAACAGTTTTAATCGTACATCATATAGAAAATAGTTTTACGGATCCTTTCATGTAACCGTTTTTTTCAATTGCGACTTTCTCGTTAACGACCGAACTGATTTTAGCTAAATTTTATTTCTGAAAAGACCTAGATATATAAATGATAGGTAATGAAGAAGTTCTTTTTTCATTTAATTTTTTTTCACACTAATTGATTAATTAAGTTTGTAAACAGAATAGATACATATTTCAAAAAACCCCTTCATGATTTTTTTGAAATATGGTTTAAGCATGAAAATTCAAACTTAAATATACGTATTTAATTTTTTTTTTAGATATGAAATTTTGTTTCGAAAACTGGATGTACGATTTTCATAATAAAACCTAAATTGTAAATTATAAAAATTCATATATAAGATATTAAAAATATCTTCGGATTATTAATTTTTTTTTATCAAAAATTCACAAATAAAAATTGTTGAAAACGTAACAAAGAAATAAAATAAATAATGATACAAATTCTATATACTAATATGAAAATTAATTTAAAAAGTTTATTTTTTATATTAAGAATATTCAACCAAGTAGAAGACTTAGCATCAGTTTTTTTTAAGTGGACTTTTCTAAATTATTATTCAAAATTAATGCGTTTAGCGGCCTTTAGTCCAAGAAAACAAGTTATGTAAGCTGAGCTAGAAAAATCTTTAAATTGCGTTATTGTTGAAAACGTTTAGGTATAGGTATACCTAGTTATGGTTTGTACGTAGAACCTAAAACCATTTAAATGTTAAAATGCAGAAACGTCTCGTCGTGCGTCGGTGTTCAAATTCACACGTAATACACATGTAATATAGCATCAGCATCACGACAGGGCATAAGCGTTCTTTCAATTTATTGTGAACCATTCTACAGAATCAATCCATATGCTTTTGAATGTGCCATGCCATTCATTTTTGCAATTCACTATAAAAGCAGCCGTTACACGTTGCATCTGCACGTGATTTTATGTTTGTTTACATTTAAAATCTACAAGATAACATGCGCGTACAATGTGTGCGACGAAGAAAGCTAGAAATGTTCTGTTCCCACATAACCTACCTCTACTGCGCCTACTTCCGTGGCGAACTTGGTAGTTGGTACCTCAAGTTCAGAACTATAAGCATAATTTTATAAAATTCACTTACTCGTCGATTGTCGTGAGTTGTACACCGTTCTTACTTTATCAATTCTTACTTTATCAAAAGTATCTAGATATACTGAACTATTTTCCATTTTTGGAATTCATATCTATTTAAATTACCCTATAACTAAATATAATAAAAAGAGAAAAAAAAAAATAACTGCATTTGAAAGTGTTTCAATAGATCACATTATTGTGATTTAATTGCTACTCTGTGTTCAATAACAAAAAAACAAAATAACTTAATAAATAATACTATTACGTATAACTACATCTACGTGCATAGTACACGTGATCAAAACTAGTTTGTACTAAACTGTTGGATTCTATTAGATATCTACAGTCATCTGTTCCGCTTCTTGTGACGGTTTTAAAAGTTGTAAAGTTCAAAAAGCTTTTCTACCGAGTGCATTTACTGTATCTCATAGAATTAGTGTAGATTAAAAAAAACTATTAGTGAAGGAAAGTATTGTCAACGGATCGCTCAAAAACTTCTTGGTAAGTTCCCTATGAATAGTTTTTGGTAGGAAAGAACTATTCATAAAATTTTAAGGAATTTGGCCTGTCACTAATTAGTAACAAGTTAAAACTACTTGTAAACATTTTCTTCTGTGCGTACAAATGGGGAAAAAAAGTCTGCCATTTTTATTGCAAGCATAAGAGTTAGAAAAAAATTACAGTGCATTGCATATTGTGTTTTTTCAAATGGTTTTTTATCAAACACATTTTTTTTTTTAAATAATCTTGTAAACAAAATGGAAATGGAGGTTGGTTTACCTAGGTTTTAACATGCTTAAGTTGGCAAAATAAATAATTTAAAATGTATGTACAATTAAGAAATTATTTCCTCAGAAAACCCAGTTTTTTTTTTTTAAATATATGTATAAATATACAAAAAAATAAAAAAAAAAACTTAAAGCACCAGCTTGCAAATGTGCTCAAATAACGCAGAGTAAATTTGTATGTAAGACTGCGAAAAAATATTATTATTATTATTATTATTATTATTATTATTATTATTCTTATTATTATTATTATTATTATTATTATTATTATTATTATTATTTATTAACACGCAATTAAAATTACACAGTAATTATGATAAACGGAGCCTATAGCTGCTGAAACTATTGGCTCTTTCTGCGATAAAAATATTTGTGTTCAATTCTATTAAATATCCATAATTTTTTTTTTGTTATTATAAGAAATTAAATATTAACTTTTTTAATATTTTTTTTTATTTGGTTTAATTTGTTTCTTATTTAACGACATTATGTAAAAAAAAAATATATCGTAAAAAACATATTGTACCGTTCAATAAATATGTAATGAAATACGAATTATATTTTTTCGTGAAGTACTAACGACACAAGCTTGCTTCAAATTACGGGAATTTTTTTCTTTGGTCAATAATTATTACTGTTAAAAAAATCAAGCAAAAAATACAATTTATTAACTTTGGCTTAAAATTGTATCAATTTAACGGTATAACATATAGGAAAATTATATTTTCAGCATTGCTCAATATTGTTTGGCGTCATTGAAAATACTTTCTACGTTTATGCAATGTAATCTTAATTAAATATAAAATAAATTATTATTATTATTTTTATTATTTATGTTAACACGTATATATACAGGATGATTGGTTTAAGGTGCACCAAAAAGCTTGAGCATGTAGGTGGAGTTAAGACAAGAAAAAAATCGTATAGGAGGGGGTCTGTTTTCCCCCGTTTAGGAGGGAGGGTCAATTTTCTAAAAAAATGACTTAAACCAGAAAAAAAATTATTTAAAAACAACGGTGAATGATACAAAGCCTTGTTATATTTTTTTGGAAAGCCAGAAAATTATTCTTTTATTTTATTTTCAAATTAAGTTGTTTAAGTAAACAGTTTTACAAAAATTAATTTTTAAACTCAACATTTTGAAAAAAAATTAAAAACAAAAAATTTTAATCTAATTTTTTTCAAAATTTTATGTAATTAACTATTATTTTTATTTTCAAAATTCAATGCCCTTATTAATTTTTAGTCAATAACAGAAAACTGGATGCCAAAATGTATCCTTGTTTTTGAGAAATTAAGAAAATACTAAAAGCACTTTTTCAAAAAAAGGTGAAATCTGGTTAATCTGGTTAAAAACATTTAACTGGATTAACCAGATTTCACCTTTTTTTATAAAAGTGCTTTTAGTATTTTCTTAATTTCTCAAAAACTAAGATACATATGTTTTTGACTAAAAAATAAATAGGAGCAATGAATTTTGGAAACAAAAAAAATAGTTAATCACATAAAATTTTGAAAAAATTTGTTTGAAATTCAAAAAAATTTTTTTTTTTCCAAATTATTAAAACTATTAATTAAAACAACTTTATTTAAAAACGAAATAAAATAAGAGTTTTCTGGCTTTCCAAAAAGGTATAATATGGCTTTGTAGGTCTTACCGTTGTTTTTAAATAATATTTTGTCTGATGTCATAAGTCAGGTTTTTAAAAAATTGCCCTTGGTGGAAATAGACCCCCTATGAATTCAATATTTTGATAACCAGTTTATGATTTTTTTTTTAAATTTAGTCACACGAAAATTATTAATTTTCCAAAACTGGCATTCTGAATATTCTTCTAAAAATATTTTCAAACAACTCTGGCTTTTAAAAAACTTGAAGTACGATTTTGGTAAAACAAATCCTAAAATATATCAAAATTTGTTGTAAAACTTAGGTTTCATATTCTACTCCATAACTGAAAACTTACTGTCAAAAATTTCATATTTCATTTAAGTTATTAAGTTATATAAAAAACATTCTACTTTAATGTTATAGAGAAGTTTTGTCTAAAGTTATGCGACTAATATGGTATGATTTTAGCCACACATAAAAATGTAATTAATCTCATAAAAATATATAACTATATATGTAGGTCCAAAATTATTGTCAAATTAAAATTATTGTTTAGTTTGACACTATAGAGTGAAATTTATATTTCAGTTTATAATCAAACTAGATTTGCTTTAGTTTCGACCGCAAAGGTCATCTGCCATTCACTTTACATATCTCTTTGTTCTCTTTGTTCTTAAACAGGACTTCTCAGTTATTCTTTTAAGCGAAAACTTCTTCCCACTAATTTTTCCCACATAAATCCTTCTTTTACTAGTAACCAAAGCACGTTACATCTGCACGTGATGTTTTTTTTTCTGTTTACATTTTGAAAATTATAAACCATGCGCGTACATTGAGTGCGACAAAGAAAGCTAGAATAATTTTATTCCTATTTACTGTCTACTTCCGTAGCGAACTTGGTTTGTCTAGTTTAGAGTTTGAAGAATAATCTTATAAGATTCACTTACTCGTCGATTGTCGTGAGTTATACATCGTTTTCGCAAATTGGTCTTTATTTTCTTTATTAAAAATACTTATGTTAAATATTTCAATTCCTTTAATAAAAAACAAAAGAATAAACGCATTTAAAAGTGTTATAATGGATCACCTTATTGTGATATCTATTTGTTGAACATTGTTTACATAAGTTAAACTTGAAAGTAACGTGTTTCACTTCGCCGGATGAACTTTCAGTTTATTTCAGTTTAGTAGCTATACACGTGAGCTTTACATGTGAGTTTTTGTAAAAAAAAAACTGTCCTTAGTCATCTCAATCTGTTGCTTTACTTAAGACGGTTGTTAAGTGCAAACAACTTTATATACTCAGTGCAATAATTATAGTATCTGAGGAAAGTAAAACAAATTAAGAGTAAGTGCATCTACTGAGTCAACAATAAAAAAAAAATATTAAAAAATATTAAAATAATTATTTATAAAAATAATAAATTTTAATTAATTTTGTGATTCTTTTTTAATAAAAATAAACAGCTGAAATAACTTATATGGGTTGTGTTTCTAATTGTCGAACTTTTGATTGTCCTTGAACAAAAAATTATTTTAATCAGGTTCAAATATTTTCTGCTTTTATTTTATATATATAATCATCAGAATTATCTGGCAAACAAATTATTATAAGTCAATCGGTTTTGATATAATAATTGCTAAAATAAAATACATATAATGCTGATTTTATGTGTTTGCCCGTAGATTTCGGAAAATAGGTCCAAGTTTCAAGTCAAATTTTCAAATTAAAATTAAACACATTTGGAAAATAGTTTTTTTTAAATTTTGACCAGAGCCCTGATTCCGTAAAAATAAAACTCGTTTTCAACAATCCTCTCACTAGAGTGAGAGGAACGGTTAAACTTAAAACTTTTGTTTTAATAATTAATTTTATTATTTTTCTTAAATCTTGATTTCAATATTTAATTGATTTATAATAATTTTTTTTTAAATTGAATGTACAAAATGTGCGAATCGATTTTTCAAAAACTAGGCCGACGATTTTGATTTTGTTATAATTTTTGTTTGAATCTTTATTAGATATAGATTTAGCACTTTTAATAAAATTTCATACATTTGTTTCGTTATTTTTTTTTCTATGTTAATCCTTCAGTAAACTTACCATAAGAGCAAGTTTGTGCGACTCAGTCTGACCTTTTCTTTTGATTCCATACATTTTTTTAAAAACTTTTATTTTGAAAACAAAAAAAAAATATTTGAAAGAAAATCTTTTTTTCAAAAAAAAAAAACTGGTCACACGAATTTCCCAGTCCCAGATCCAGTTTGTACGACCCAGTTCTTGCGCTTAGTTTTTGTTCGACAAGCCTGATTTCAATTTATTATGAAATTTGTATTCTATTATTTATAGTAAAGAAGGCGACCGTAAGATCACCTAGTATGTATCCCATTGCGGCTTTTGGACAAATTTCGTTCCAACAAACATAATATGGCAAATATATTTTACTAAGTGATTACGCTGCATAACACAAAAATAACAATTATATATGCTGCTGAAATAAATATGAAGTCAATTATGAGCATTTAAATTTATTCAATCTTTGATTTAATTAACTCCTACAAGTATACTATGTTATTGATCCAATGTTCAAAGTTGAGTCAAAAACCATCCATATACCAAAACTAGCACAAAAACAAATAATTTTGTTTCCATTCGGGCATATACCTAGGTAATATTAAGAAGATCAACTTTTTTGACCAAGAAGTTTATCTCATGCAGATGCAGAGAAATAACTTTATGGGAAACTTTTTTTTTTGAAGTTATTTCCTACACAAAAAGTAGTTTAATTTTGTGGGAAATAACTCATCTTTTGAATAAGTAAAGTATATTTAAATACTTTTTTTTAACAATTAAAATTGTTACACGTTATTTGCATGGCATTGCAATAAAGAAACACCGAAAAAAGTCTTAAAATTGACCGGATGTGGCAATTTTCTGACCAAACCTAACTGAAAAGACTTGTTCTACCATCACTTTTGCAAATAAAAGGGCTAAACCTACCGGTTAGTGTTCAACTTTCCAAAAGCCGCGATGATATATTATTTATTCAGAAATTCAGAATAAGTAACTACGATGGTGGTAGTTTTAACTTATAGTTGGCTTATAGATTTTGGTTTAAAAATAAACGTACAAGTTTTTCAGATAGCATATCAATGGTATAGTAAGCCTCATATGCCTTCAATTCACGTTTCTGGACATCACATATACTTACATATATAAATAAGAAGTAGGAAACGTGTCAAATAAACGTTTCCCACAAATTCCTGGCTAAGTAGCATAATTTATTCTGAAATTACCTTCACATTTTGCATCCTCCACATGAAAGACAGTATATGTAGGTTGGTGGTACGTAATGTATACTTCATCTACCTAAGCCAATATTAAAATGTTTCATGCGAAAAGAAAATTATGTACCACCCATTTGTTTTACTCATTCAATTGTGAAATAACCCTTCGAGGAAACATGGTCCTTATCAACGTGACTAGTAAGTCTATACTGACTGCTTGAATGCAGATATTACAGGGTCGTCTTTACGAAATTAGGGCCCATTACAAACGCCTAAATCATATTGAAGTTACTATTTGTAATACCAAAATAACAGCTTTTTACTGAATGTTTATGGGAGTACATATAATAAGGTACTTATAATAAACTTTTTTTTATAAATTTTAATTTAAATTTTTTGATTTTAATTTTTAAAATGTTTCTTTCTGTTTGTTCGTCAGTTTGTGCATCACTAGTAATAAATCTAGCAAACATTTTTAAACGTTTTAGGATCATATTAAAACTTTTGTTTTGGAACCTAGTATGTTCTAGTATGATGGTAAATCTGTCTTCTTACTGAACTGATAAAGTCACAACACAATGGATTTCAGCTAACATATAATATGTATCCTCATTTCTCAGTGACCTCAGTGGTAGAATTTCGTAGTGCAATATTAGCTTCCTGCCTTCACGGTACGAACATGAGTGAGTTCAAGTTTAATTATTGTCATCGAAATCAAATAAAAATGATGTTCAAAGAAACATGATACTGTATTTCACAGCTAGAAAAAAATAATGGCGCTTTATGCGGGGTCATGAATATATCTTGTAACTCCTCAAGTGCTTTTAAAATTTTAAAGAAAAATGTCATTATAGGGCCCCTTGAATCACAGAGCCCTGGACACAGTCTCACTGCATCCATGCATGAAGACGGCCCTGCCTAAACGTCATTTATGCATGATGAGATGTTGAGTAACCCACATGAGATATAGGGATGGAAATCTTTTCAGCTAATCAAGCGAATACAGGATACACTTATCTAAAAAAACTGTGGGCAAACAAAGGGACAAAGGAACAATGACGAAGATTCATTTTTCGGTAGATTAAAAAAATAACAGTTATGAAATGTTTGCTTTAAAATAACTGAATGAAAGAAAAAAATGAAAGACCTTATCCCTTGATATAATTTTATTGCACCACCATGTTGAAATGCAACGTGACAAAAAATCATCAAAACTCAATATTCTACAAGTCTGTGATTAGGAGGACCTGTTTGATATACTGATGTCCTAAAAACACATATTCGTTTATTATAATAGGTTCCTTTTAACGTTTGATAGTATGTGT
This sequence comes from Baccha elongata, assembly GCA_951217065.1. Classification (NCBI taxonomy): domain Eukaryota; kingdom Metazoa; phylum Arthropoda; class Insecta; order Diptera; family Syrphidae; genus Baccha; species Baccha elongata. Next base: position 249,264,294 of record OX578272.1, read on the forward strand.
GTTAGGCACGTGCTATACTCGGCCAGATAGTATTACATAAAGGTTTTTTTTTGTATAGTATAAGAAATCAGAATTACTTTTAGATTTTCAACGTGCATTATGTTCCAAATTGTGTAGTTTTGATTGAGATGGAATAGTGATATTAACCTTTGTATACCATCAAAGAATTAGATTCTAAATTTAAATATAATAAATGAAAGGAACAGTACTAAATAGGGAAAGACAAAGAATGATAGGTTATGTAAACTGTATTCCACAAATTGAAATTCATTCTTAAATGATTTCCATTTATACGAAAAAGGACCGAGACTTTTTGTGTAGAATTTTCTTAGTTTTTTTCCATGCAATAGTGTGGTCATGGTTTCCTGCTTATTTAACAGGACTTATAAGCGAGTGATATTCATGGAGAGGAAACCAATTTCTTTTTGACACGCAAGGACGGGTACAGGTTGTTACTTGATGTTGTCCAAACAAGTTGAATCCAGCATAATAGTGACTGTACTAACACATCAACATTAAAATCAAAAATAATGTACAAAAGTGCATATTAAAATCTAAACGGGTTGCTCTGTCGTCTCTGCAGACATTGCTTCCCGTATATTTCCACCTTATTCTTGTTCCAACTCAATAGTGGTATTATTGGGTTAATGAAAGAAACGCCATTTGCAAAAGCCTTAGCATACATTTTGTATGCTGGGGTATGATGGAAGATTTGTTTTGAACGATTTTTCGGACAACAACCGTACCAATGTAATTGTTTATTCAATATAATTCTTAATAGAAATAAGATGCAGATTTCCCGTACCACAAACTTATAACTCAAAAAATATTTAAGCGTTTCGAGTCCTAGGAAACATAAACATGTATTACGCAGATTGATTTTTATGTTTATATAGAAGAATATTGGAGCTGCTGTGCTGTCTATTTAATTTTTCTTTTTCTATTATTTTCAGCACAAATGAGTACAGAAGACGAAGACAATCACCAACAGAACAAAAAAACTTAAACAACAAAGTTTCATATAAAAGTATTTAAAAAAAAAATTTAATGGATTGGCTACTTGCGTCACCGAAAATCCAAAGTGCATTTGCATCTTTGGGTTGCATTGATGGAGATTCTTATATCGTCAGCCCTAATGCCCTTAGTAAGTTTCTTTGTTGTTTTTTTTTTAATTAAAAACAAAAAAAAACTAAAAAACTATTTTGTTTTTGTTTCTATAGCCATCTTGGAAGAAATCAACTGCAAACTTACGTATGAAGATCAAACGTTAAGAACATATCGGCGTGCTATTGGATTTGGTCAAAATATTCGCACCGATTTAATACCGCTTCTAGTAAATGCCACCGATAATGATGTCGTTAGTTCTGTTATTCGAATCCTGGTCAATTTGACAGTACCAGTAGAATGTCTATTCTCAGTGGATGTAATGAATCGTACTGAAGCTGGTCGAACAACTATCTTCGAATTGAATAATCTTCTTCATAAAAGTAAGGAAGCATTCACCGATCCAAAGAGCACCAAATCTGTATTGGAATTTATGAAACATATTTTAGATAGTGATCCTAAAATGTCACCAGAAAAATGTGGACAAATCACTAATTGTTTAATCCTATTGAGAAACATTCTTCATATACCAGATATAAATCCAAATCGGATTTCTTCAAAAGTACTAGAATCTTCTGGATCAAAAACAAATATGCAGAATACCATATTATGGAATTTATTTGGTCAGAATATGGACAAGATGCTTTTGTATCTGATGACCTGTCCACGACGCTCAGCTTGGATTGTCACTATGGCGCAGTTGATTGCATTGATGTACAGGGAACAACATGTTATTACCATGCAAAAGATCTTGAATATGTGGTATGAGAATTCACTATCTGAGAGTTCAGAAGATAATGAGAGTAATACCACACCGCTGATGCAACAAAGTGGTGACTCTAGCCCTATGTTAACATCTGATCCAACTTCGGATGCATCTGATAATGGTAACTTTGAGTTAACAAATTTTTTTTTAGTTTATTTCGATAACCATTTTATTTTCTAACAGGAAGTGAATGCAAGAAAGAAAGTCCTGAAGATCGTCGACAATCATTACGTGAAGAAATCGATGCTACACTTCAAGAAGTTAGCCGGAAGGGTCATGAATATCAGAATGCTCTCATACGAGTACCAACTGAGCAAAAAATGCAGAATCAATCATCAGAACCAAATTTAACTGATGAATCAAATAACCAACAGGAAGAAGCTGCCAAACCTACTCCAAGTACTGCCATGGATGTCACAACTTATGATGACGAATCACAACAAACATTTAAGTTACCTTCTCAAAAGTCTCTGTCAGTACCACATTACAATACTTGTGGAAAGACAAAAGTTCGTCATTCAAGTCAGGTTGATCTGACAAAAGGCAAAAGTTGTCCAACGAAGCGTCAGTGTGCTTCATCATCAGATCAATCCGATTATGGATATGACACTCATGTAGAAAATCAAGAATTAGTCTCGATCTTTACATCTAGTAACGAAGAATACAGTCCACAAGATAAGCCAGTTCCGAACCAAAAACCTAGGACCAAACATCGAGCTATATTGAGTTTGTTAGATAACAAAGACATTCGGCGAAAGAAGCTGCATAAGAGAAGCAAGAGTAGCTTGTGAGTTTAAAAACTGGTATATAGTATAATACATGGTATAACATAATACATTTATTTAGATTCAACTTGAAAGGATTGTCTCATTACATTCCCAGTTCAGAGGACATCACTAATCTCCTCAAAGAGTTTACTGTTGATTTCTTGCTCAAAGCATATGACTTTGTTGTCAGAGATCTTCACATGCAACTCCTTAAGGAAGCGGTAAGTTTATATATTCTCATGGGGCTCTTTAAATGTAATTACTGTTTTTTTTTTCTTCATAAGATATTCAGTGACACATCACATTTCTTTTGGCTGCTCACATATTTCATGAAATTCGCCGCTCAACTTGAAGTTGACTTGGAACATATGCGTTCAGTTCTCACATTTAATGTGATAAGCTTTTTAGCTTATGAAGGTGTTAATCTGTGCGAACAATTAGAGTTGAATAAACGCCAAGAAAGTAGCGACTTTAACTCATATCTAAGACGAATGCATCTTCTAGTTACAGCGATACGCGAATTTTTGCAAGCCATCGAAACCTATAAGAAAATTATACATTTGAGTGAAGTAAGTTGTTTGAAAATAAGACATTTTTTTTTTGAAAAATATAAAATTTAAATTATTAATCTAGGTTGACCGAACAAATTTACATCGTCTACAAGTTCAAATTAGCTCATCTGAAGATATTCGTAATTTATTTTTGCTTTTGATTAGAAGTTATGATCCAATAGTTCATACAAAGCAGTATCTTCAGGATCTCATAATAACCAATCACATGCTTCTTCAAATGATTGATTCCGTCACAAAATCTGATCCAAATACTATCAATACAAAAATGATCAATCATATTTCACAGTAAGTAATTTTATCGATGCGATAAAAAGTGTCGCATAATGCCTTTTGCACAGTCTTCTCATATACGCTATAGACATTGATTCTTAAGCGACAATTTCTTATCGTCTTTTTAAAATTTGCCAAGTTTTACTTTAACGATTCGATAAAAACAAACTATGGCAACCCTATAAGTATATGAAGAGATACCGCGGGTAGAGAGGGACATATGATATTCTTTATTTATTTCAATTTTAGATTTGCCACAATTGAAGTCATGTCAAATTATGGATTGTTGCTCGAAAATTTTACTACTAATGGAGAATTTGTCAATGATTGCATTTTTACTATGATGCATCATGTAATTGGCGGTGGTCTTGGACACGTCGCTATAATGTTTCAACCAGTTATTTTGAAGACATTCACTACGATTTGGGAAAATGATTATGAAGTTTGTGAGGTAAGTCAAAAACCATAGCCATAATTGTTTTATTGTTTAAGCTAGAAAAATATTTAGATAAGAATAACTTTATAGGTTAGTAACTTCTATTGTCTAGAGTGACTTTAAATATACTACGGCAAAGTGAAACTTTGTTTTTTTGTTCGTCTTAAAGCACCTTTCAATTGAAAAGGGTTCGCTGCTGACAGTCTGTGGCGGCCCTTATTGTTTTGGCGGTTTTGTTAATTATCCAGTCACTGATGTCAAATCGTTATGGCATGTTTCACGATGGAGCAGTAATGGCCACCACAAACTGTCAACATTTACCGTCTGTTCTGACAAACTCTTTTTACAACAGGATAATTTGTTGGTGAATTTACATATTTTTACATCCCTACTAATAAAAAGAAAAAGGTATAAATCATAACCACTAACGAAGAAAAGAGTAAACAGATATCATATATTTTGAACTTCCTATTTATGTGCGTCTGCACCATAATTTTATATAAGTAGTTCTTTCTCAGCAACGACAATCATTTGCATTTACAGTTAATAGTACATATTTTTATATGCATGATCAGACTAAGTTCCTATAATAAACATCAACATGTTCAACTTTAACCGTATAATATAAAATTTGTGTCTATAAAATTTATCCATAATTTTATTATGAAGATCTCTACACTTTTCTCTTGAGTTTTATGACGAGACCCCAATGATATGTAGGTCTGAAAACTAATAGCTTGAAACAAAGTAGCATTTAAAATGTCAAAACATATAGAAGTGGTTTATGCCACCTTTGGTTAACTCGAACCTATCTTTCCGCGCACCCATTTTTTTCTATTACTATTCATGAATATACGTTTGAATATAATGTTGGGAATTGTTTTTCTGATAAAATATCCTCGGTCAAACAGAGCGCGGTCCGACTACGCCACTCGGTCCGGTCAATACAAATACTGGGAAAATAAGAACGCGGTGGTCAGATTTTGTTTGTAAATTTTTATAAAGAACGCCGGATCGCGCTCTTTTCGAACGAGCCTTAAAAGGTTTTCAAAAGAGGCGGGTCAACGTTAAAAGTCTTTAGTCCCAATAATCTAACAAACAATCATGTTACTTGTTATGTCAAAATAGTAAAGACTAAATTTGAAAGATGCCGCCAAAAAACAACATGGCTACCACAAACTGTTGACATCGACCTGTCCCTACTGGAAAACCTTTTATTATTATATATATATTAATTATATATCGTTTTCATAAATTTTATATTTATATTCTATTTACAGGATTGGGGTGACCTCATTGAATATATTATCAATAGATTCACAAAAACCTCTACAGAAAATACACTCAATCTACGAAACGAATCACTAACAGAAATAATCAAGGAGCACAATTACGAAAATACTGAATGGTATGTATTAATTATATATTTCTGAAATGTATTATTGTAAAAATACGAACTAATCTTATATAATATGCTTTTTATGATTTTTCTTCAAGCTGTGCTTATAATGGTATAAGCGAAATTTTAAATTAATTTATATATGACATTTAAAAATTAAAAACTTGTCTTTTGCTCCCTGGAATTAAATTCGTTGATCTTAAGGGATATAATGTGTGAAAGTTTAACACTTAAATTTTTTTTACCGTTCAAGCTTTTATTTTAGGGTCATTGTCTTGTCATTTGGAGTTTGCGGTACTAGTTCCTGTAATTAAAGGTGCAAAATGGTTGCTGTTAAATGATCCGTTCGGCAGGTTCTGTTGTTCCAGAATATTTTCCTTCTCTAAGTTTTCTTTTTTAAATCTAATTCACTTCCATTTACATCTAAACAAAACAGAAAATACAAAAACTCTATTAATTGTTATAAGCCAGTTCTTAAATTTATTATTTTTCTTTTTAATTTTGTCATTTTTATAAATACTTATTTTAATATGTAAAAAAGTTTGTAAAATTAAATTAAAAATCACAAATGTTTTTGATTTCTTTTTTATACAAATAATTAAAAAAAATCATGTTATTTATAGTTCCAATTTTAAATTTCTTTCATTTCGAAAAGCACTTGGACACAAGAAGAAATGAATACAATTTACTGGTATTATGTTCAGGGCAAGAAGGCAAAAGATGTCGTTGGAAATATTGTCCAACTATTTAGTGAAAATGGCAAAAAACCAAAGTCTAGATTAGAAGTTGTTCAGCAGCTATTACAACAGGTTTGTTAAATACAACATTTCAATTAAGCTCGACTTGTTAATTTTTTTTTTTATTTCAGGACATAATATCTTTGGTAGAGTTTGATGATCTAATGAAATTCGAAGATAGTGAATACCAAAAGTCTCTTAGTCTAATGACACCAACTTCAACATCAGAAGAATCTGGAATAGGATTAAAAGAATCGTCCTCTGATAAACCAGCTGATGATTTCCAAGTAAGAAGCAATAATTTTTATTATTTATCAACTAAAGAAACTAATTAAAGCTTTATAATTCAAAGGTTCTTCGTGATTTGATCATTAAGGAAAGAAAATTAGGTCTTCTAACATGGTTACAGAATGTCCTTCTTGAATGCTGTTACATTAAACTGGTATTGCAAAAATATAAGAAGCAAGATGATCGTGATAAATTGCCAAACATTATGGAACCCATTGCATATCACTGCATTTGTAAGTTTTACAATTGTTTATCCTTGATAATACATGATTGATAACTGGAATATAATACTTACAGACAGAAATGAATCAATTCCTATTGTTCAATGGAATTTAGAGCAAAAGAATACAATGCTCTATCAGCCATTTGTTTTGCTTTTGCATAAACTTGGTTTTCAATTACCAGCTGATGCTGGAAGCATCTATGCACGTATACCTAGCATTTGGACCGCAGAAATGATGTTCTCGTTGGCTAAAAAATTAGGCCCCTTAGACAATTGTAAGATATTATTAATATCGATATATTTTTAGAATTTTAAGCAATTTTTTTTTTTTCAAATTTGTAGTGGTCATTAAATTTGATATAAATCTTATCAAAGAATCAGCTGTAGGAAGTGAGCAACTTAGGCGTTCGTCGTTAACTGTCATACATGAAAATAAACGAATATATACAAACCACACACCAATGTCTGACGATGAAAGTGGTGGTAGACAATTTGAAAGAACTGGTCTACGAGATATTAGTTCTTACCCGAGACCAAATCAAGCTAATTCAATTATAAGGTAAATTTGATGAACATAAATCTTGGTTTGATTTTTTTTTTTTTTTAATATACAAATATAATTTCTTATGCTGTAGGTTCACATCACCGGCTCCTTCAGTCCCAAATTGGTTGCAAATAGTAATGCGAAGCAAATGTATACCTAGTGATCGGTAAGTGGTTAATAGATAATAAGAATTTTTAGTACCTAGTCAACCTAATAACATTATTTATTCGTATTTTTTATACAGAAATGTCAATTTTTGTCAATAGGGTCAATCACAATCACTTATTACGACTGTCAACTATCAATAATAATTGATGGTTGGTTACTATTGATATTGTTGTTTTAGCATAATAGATTGAAAAAAATTCATCAATGGATAATAGATAACAAACACATCCTTCAATATTCTCAATGACAAATTATTTTATCGATTTAGTTTTAAAATCTAGAAATTTATTATCTGTTTATCAACTATTAATTTATTGATAATCGACTGTCATAATTGTGGATGTGCTGCCTTAATCAAAGCTATTTGTCAATTCTAATTATACCAAATAGCCAAGAGTCTAGTTTTATAGTTGAATACTCAAATAAAATGTTTCATTCTACATTGTCAAGAGTCATCACCAAAAGAAATAGTAAGGGTACTAGCAATTAGCATACAGCCTTGTTTTATTTCACTTTGAACTTCAAATTCAAGTCAACGTCTGTCGAATGCATTTCTTAAATCAATGACAATCAGCAGTTGAAATTTTTATAGATATTTCGCGCAATGTTAATTATGGAGTGGTAAAAGAATTAAATCATTTTTGATTGCATTCATTTGAATACAGAATCCAACCATTGGAATTACAATTAATTTTGATTTGAAATTAATTAATTCAAAAAAAATTATAGTTTGCAATTAAATACTATTAATTTTGAATTCAGCGACCAAAATTAAAGAATTCAAAATGAGTTCAGAAACCCGGGTGTTCAGATTCGATTTACTTTTAATTCAGCGTGTTGAATCTTTTTCATTGCGATTCAATTGATTTCAAATGAATTTCAGATTTCATTATGTGCATGCATTGACAAGTTATTTTATTCTTTTAAAGCTCTGATTTCATATTCATCAATATATGGTCAGTTCAGAAAGAAGAAGAAGAAAAGTAAAGACCAAGGATAGGTGCTTTGTATCAGATGTGATACAAACGTTCAATATAAACCTTCAAGTGAGAGTTCATATTCAAGAAAAAGTCATACATTTCAATTTGTGTTGAAAATTATATATAGACGTATATTATATATATATATATATATATAAATATAGATAATATACTGTATATAGGTAAATTTAGTTTCAGCAAATGGACCTAAATCTCTTCAAAATCTTTATCCTCCAAGCAACTCTATGCCACCAGAGCATTAAGCTTGTGCAACCCTGTACAAATTTGAAAATTTGCCATATACACTTCTGAATATACAAAAATAAAAAAAATTCAAACAAATAAAAAGTTACTTAAAATTACTAAAAAATACTTCAACAGTGGCATCACTTACTTCATATGACAGTTAAATAAATCCTTCTCAATCAACCAATTTAATTGTCGATTTAAATCATTTGTCTGTTTAAACACTTAATTTATTCCATATGCTTGACCATTACCATATAAAAACTCAAATTGGATTGAACTGACATGCAGTTTGCATAAATTCACCAATAAATTAATTAATAAAAAAATTGGAATTTTGTTTGTAATGGCACGCAAGGCTGTTAAGTCATAAAAGCTGCACAATCGATATATACATAGTTTTTTGATCTTAAAAATGTGTGACCATGTTTTAAGACAATAGAATCGTGTCCACCACACCAGGGCAGTGTGTCGTGACAACAACCAGTTTTTTCGATATGATACAAAAGAACAAGAGTCTCTCATAGAAAATTCCACATCTAAAATTGTCCGAGAGAAGATGTAGTAACTTCGAAACTCTTGGTTTCTTTTGATTTATTATAGGTATGGAAACAAAAATAACATTTAACCAAAATAAGCCTGCATTTCCATGAAATAAAGGTTACGAATAGGTCGAATGGACTTGCTTCTGTGGCTTATAGTAAAACGATTAAAATTTTGTCCAGACTATACTTCCATACAAATATCTTATAATATTTTGGTTTTCCCAAGTTTGACCTACAATGATCCGATTTTAAGCAAATAATAAAAAAAAACGAATTAACATTTTACTTAATTACTAGTTTTACTATTAATTTTTTTTAATTTCTCAAAAACTAAAATACATTTTGGCATCTGGTTTTCTGTTTTTAACTAAAAATTAACAAGAGCATCTAACTTATAAAACAAAAATTATAGTTAATTAAATGAAATTTTTAAAAAAATATTTCCCGCCTAAACGAGGGAAAAAAACCCCTGCTATACGATTTTTTTCTTCTTCTTCTCTTAACCCAGCCTACACGCCCAAGCTTTTGGTGCACCTTATCCTAATCACCCTGTAGAGATTGATAATGAGGTTTCATCGGAGGTTTTGTCAGGTATAGTTGCGATTCCATTACTTGCACCTTTGTGTGTTACTCCTATGAAAATAAAAACACAAAGCCCACTGGACTCTTATGAATTACTCAGAATTCAAACCAATGACTTGCATATATGAGCTTAATTAAAATAGTTTAATTGTGATTGATGGTATTCCAGTTGATTCGATCACATTCATCGCCCGTGGTCGTCGTCGGTCGCTTGGACCTCACTTAGCCAAGCCTAGAAGAGGAACTCAATTTTGCTGAAAGCCAATTATTCTGTTGCTGCAGGTAGTGCTGGGCAAATAAAATGGCGTGTCTGAAAGAGGTTTATATATTTAGCAAATATTTGTGATTTACTATTTAACACCTTTTTGACGGACGATAGTTGGCAATTGCAAAGTGATCTGATGGAGTAACTTGTCTAAGCACGATGATTAATAGGAAAGAGACGGTCTGCTTCTACATAAATATGAGTTTGGCTTTTTCGATGTAAGTGAATTTTTTGTTTGATGTTTCTTGGATATGGGTTTCATCTCAACTGACTTCCATAAACATAAAAAAAAACGTCATGAAATATTAATTTAATTAACTAATTTGACCTCAAGCTCGGATTGGGTTGGATTTATAACTTAAAAAAAAAAATGTTAAAAGGGCGATTCCGCTGGGGAAGATTTTCGACATCAATATCAAAATAATTTTTTTTCCTACTTTATTCTGATGCCACTACAAAGAAAAACTTCTGATTTCAATAAAAATATAAACGTTTTTCACATCAGCCAAAATTTATATTTCTTACGCGATTAGAAAAATAAATATTCCAAATATTCGAAGATTTTGTGAAAACTGAAAACCAATGTTTTAAAAAATTTGCTCAAAACATAAATTTTAAAATTATTAATTTAGTCATATATTGACATATTTAGACCCAAAATTTTAAGTGAAAAATAAATGCACTAGCTTAGTATACAAAATTGTTTTATCATTTATATCGTTCATTTCAGTGCCCCATAATGACTTTTAAAGTTACCTAATTTGGACGCGTTGCACCCGCGATAATATGATGTTGCACCCGCGATTAAGCAAGTGGATTCAGAAGTGAATAAATTATTGTTTAATGCTATTTTAAAAAATATTTCATTACCATGTGGTTTATTCGTTTATCAATTTTCAAAATAAGAACGTAATATGTACACAAATGTTTTAAGCAATTAACAAATTTAGTGCTTTTTGTACAAGGGTCTGAAAACATGGGATATTTTTATTGCACCCGCGATAGTGCTTTAAACATTTCTCATTGCTTTTTGTACGTATTATTTGAACTTTTATAAACAAATAAAAAAAGAACTACATAAAATGTAGCCCTTTAGATACTAAATTCATTAAAAATGTTTTTAATTATATTAAAAAGAAACCCTCAAAGTGTCTAAATGTTGCACCCGCGTAAAGGAGAAATTTGTTGTTACGTAAAAACTCAAGCGCTGTTTTCGTTGCTTAATATCAACATCCTATTTTATTGCTCCATACAACTTTTGGGCTACAAAACTTGAGAGTAGAACAAAAAGACACCTTAAAAAAATCTGTAAGTCTATTTACGTTTAAAATCAATACCATATGAGAAAAAAGCTATACAGCTAGAACTTAAGGATTTTATTGCAACTTAGATATTCGACAGGATAAAGATATTTTCATCACGTTTTCCAAGTGAACTTTCTCAGAAAAACTGAGTTAGAAAATAGAATTATTTTTATATATAGTTCTTTGAAAAACCTTCTTACTTTAAAATTCACAAATCTCAGTGCTAACGAGGATGACCTTAAAATTGCTTTTAATCTTTTCGTAATCCTTCGGAAGACCTTTAAAATTCAAAAGAAATTGTTCTTTGAATCATATTAAAATCAATTCTTATGAAAAATCTAAATCGAGAACTTGAAATAAAAAAATTAGAAGGTAAAAAAAAGTTGTTATAGGATTTCAATTTTTTGACTCATCTGTCAATCAATAGAAAAAACTGAAATTGCATAAATAATTTACATACCCACATGCAGTAATTTTAATATCATGAATTCTTTTTAAATTTCTTACAGATCAAACATGGGATTCACATTGCCAAATAATGTATTCGTGTCTAGTTTGACAAATGATGCACCTTCCATGGTACCGCCATCATTCCCCTACAACGGCAAGCTTGTCAATTTGGATGGCAATAACCATTTAAGCCAAGAAGAGATAAAACAAAAAGAACAAGATCAATATGAAGAACACCTACAAATAACTGATTTGGATCAGTTAGAAAAAACTCGAAACAAAAAAGAACTTACATCACTTGATTCATTTAGCGATGATGATGATTCAGCCACAATTGATGAGTCCGTAATGAAGTCTATACAACGAAATTACAGCATTTCAAGTGGTTTCCATACGCAACGTGGAAGCGAAACCTTAGAAATGGACACTGAGTTCTTTGCCATGGTCACGTCAGCTGTTATGAACGAGCAATCAAAGTAAGTGTATCTTAAAACAAATAAGTTATGTTAAGATTTTAATTTTACGATGCAGACAAGGGATTGGGATTGAAGAGATATTTTATTTATTTGTTTTAGGCTTAAGTGCAGTTTTATATTTTATTTTCATTGTTTCCGGCAGACCTTTTTAGAAGCACTTTTTAATTTTTGTAAAAAAATGCTTAGTTTATAAATTGTTAACAGTTTTCGAATAGGCACGGGGTTATGGTGGTTATATTGCGGCCATTGCTACTTAATCGTGTAACTGGCCATAAGAGTTTTTTTGTTTATTTTTTTTTTAAGGGAGAGGTATTAGAAAAATTATTTTAAAATTTAAAAAAAAAATATTTCATAAAAAGTGGCAACACTTAAAAAATATTTCAAAATGCTAGTCTAGATCACATTTGACGCAATCGTTTGATATTTGTTCTTGATTGGAGCTTCAAGACCCTTATAACTAGACTAACTTGCGTGGGGATCACTGCACAGTTCGAGTCGATGCTGACAATCTATAGTGGCAACACTGAATAATATTTTAAAATGTCGGTAAATTAAAAATTGTGCAATTATCTTTTTATACAATGCCAAATAACTGGTCCCTCTGGAAAAGTGGTCCAAATATTGAGTGATCAATATAGACAGTCGGCGACTATGCTACAGAAACTTGCAGTGGTGATTTTATATCAGTGACTTATGCCCAGTTTCTATAAACACTTTTGAATATTTATTCGGTTGTTAAATCTAAAAATTGCATATTTCAGTTGCACCAAACAACCTTCAGTGTTAAAAGGACCAATAAAGCCCCATTTTGTTCCAAATAAATTTTAAAAGCATATCCTTTAAAATGAAAGAACTGTCATTCAAAACCCAAAATAAAAGACAGATAGGATGCTAAAAGTGTTCGATTTGATATGTTCTCTTTTCATTTACTCTTACAAAAAATTCTACATGAAAATAATTCTTTGCACCTCTAAAGTCAAAGAAACTGAAGAAGCCTCTGTGGAAAATTAAGAGTCAATTACTTATGTATGTATGTACCAACTCACATGCCCCTAGGTCAGTACATCAAACATGCAATTTAATAAATCAATGCTCACCCATAACTTAATTTTGTTTTCCTCTATTCACTGTACCTATTGATCTTGAGGTCTTAAGTGCCAATCACCATTCCATTCATTACTAGCAAACCAATCCACCCAAAATAGGCAAAATCAAACAAAAACAACAACAACTACTAAAAAAAGAAAAAAGCCGCGCTGTCTGGGGTCTTATTTATTCCCAGCACAGCATTAATTTCAATTACCCACATAAGTTCAATTAGCACAAAGAGCCAACAAGTAGTTGTGATGGAATTCATTAACCATGAATGATTGCTTTTCAAGAAGTGATTTGGACAGGTCACACATAACCGGGGTATAAACACTATAGATGTACTCTGTGTTGTGTACAGTAGAAACTCCCATAAGCGGACATTCAATTGTGTTAGGCTAGCACAGTTGCTAGAATAAGATCTAGTTTTTAAGTGCGAGATTATTCCAGGGTTAGATTGAAACCCGAGTTAGTTCTGATAATGGGTTGATTCGGGATTTTAAACTGACTGAAAAACTTGTTTCCATCAGATTAAACTTGAGGTAGCTCATCAGAGAGTCTCCGCGACGGTCACAATGATTTTCCGGTTATAACATCTCTGCTTCTGATGGTTGAATGGATTTGTTAGTGCATTCAGAAATTATACTAAGAACGAAACCGCTGGATCTTTTTGTTTCAATTGCGGATGTAAAAATATCCTTTGATTAAATTAATTCGTCTGTTTATTATGGACTTATATGTTCTGTATTTTAAATTAATATAAAAATGTGTTTGCTTCTTTTTTAAAGAGAACCCGTTTATGATAAGGGATGTTGTAAGGGAAATAAGAAAAAATTTTTGCTCACCAAAAATGTGCTAATCTTTAAAGAGTCTGCATATCAAAACTGTCCAAAATTGGAGCTTTTACTGTATATAAATCTGGCAATAACGAACTGTGATCTCTACCAACACTATGCCAAAAATCGCGATGCAATAAATATGTTACTCTAATGGTGATCTCTTCTGCGCTTGTGCAAATGATGACGATGCAGTGTAATGCAATTAGAGTTGGTGATTCAACGGGAAGCATTAGACTGCAGACATGACAATTAAGAAATGGACACATCAATAAAATTAACTTTATTGTGACCAGAGTTTATGAAATGTTGTAATTATTTTTAGTGGTTTAAAAATATTATATCATAGATGCGCTGGCTTTTCAATGATAATGATAATGATCATTGTGTTACCAGAGGTCAATAATGGGATTGAGAATAAATATTAAAGATCAGATTTCGGTGTTGGAATAATTCCTTAGTTATGCAGACAATGTGGACATTTTGTTTCGAACTTAGAACGTTTGCAACTATGATGTCACACATTGTACTTACTGAAGTATCTCTGCATATTCTCGGCTTCAAATTGTTTTCAACTACATATATCTATATGCACAAATGCTAAGCTTGTCATTGCACACTCAAACTTTTGAACGATTGTTATTACGTGATGGTTCTTCAAATGAGAAAAATATTGCCTTTAGCTAAAAAACATTTGTTCTTTCTGGATTTTTCAAGTTTTATTTAAAGAAAAAGAAGTGATCTTCTGAATTCTGGCTAGTGACAATGGCGCCCAACGTGAGGCTTTTTCAATACCGGGAGACTGTGGGAGATCCATATTTGATTTACCTTAATTTTTTGAAGTGTGACAAATGCTCCTTTTAAAAGTACGCACATTTACTTAAAAGAGTGATCATTAGGACAGCTGAATGGCAGAAAGAAGCTCATTTGTAAATAAGTGTAATCTTTTACATATATAATGCCGATGCTGTATTTATAACTTTTTATTCTTGGACTTCTGTGTGATATTCTTATAATATTATCATAGAATTAAAAAAAAAATATCTTAAGAGAAGGAGCATTATAAACAAATTTGCTCATGGAAGGAAATCCAAATCACATAATATTTATTTTTATTTAAGCACGAAGATTGATTCACAAAGACTACTTCTACAAATAAAATGAATGATTCCCGCTATATGAATTGCAGGACATCACACAAAAAACGTAAACTGAACACTATTAACACTAACAAAATATATTATCTATACGCGTTGGTTTTGGGTATTCTTCATGTATTTTTCCTTTTCATTTCTTTTAATCATTTTATGGCTAGCAGTTCTGTGTGAATTTACAAATAACTCATCTCCACCCTGGTTTTTCCCAAACTTTCAAATTTAAACTAACAAATAAAATTCTAAAATTAATTATATTTAATTTAATACATTTCTTTTTAATTGTTTTTCAGTGATGATGTCGAATCCGTAACCTCTGATTTAACCCACATGAATGTCAGTGATGATGAAGAGAGAAATGATTTTCCTATAAAACCCTTGGAATTACTATGCCAATGAATTGGTTTTCTTACAACAACAAAGATCACCTAAAAATGTCCGTCCGTTTTTTTTCCTCTTTTTTTTTGAAACAAATAAAAAACCTTTAAAGAAATAGTACAATTAAAATGCCTTTTCCCAAACTACCTTAATGTTCATTATATTTATGAAAATCCATGAAAAAAATATATATTTTTTTATACAGTTAAAATATTCTTATACAAACAACACAATAATTTAATGAAATTCCGTTAATATTAAACAAAGATTTGACAACTTTATAAATCCTCAAAGATATAGAATTAAAATTAAATTTCAATTCACAATTTCTTCTATTTTGTGTAAATGTGTGTGTGTTTGTGATTTTACAACGCAAATTTCATAATATTTTCACAAAATTAATACAGAATTTTTCCACCGTAAATTAAAAAATAAATAAAGAAGAATCAGTAAAATACTAAATCAAGTGAGAGAGAGAGAGAAGATTATTTTTAATTTTGACAAGTCACTATTTATAGAGGCTGTTAAAAATATTTACAATGAATAATTAAGTTAATTTTTAAAATAAAAATAACAGTATTATATGTATGTACGTATAAATGTGTTTGTTTAATTTGAAATAAAACATGGTTGATATTTCCGCTTATAAAAATGGACTGGCAAACAATGATTGTGTATTTATTTTGTTTTTCCATTTTCGTTTATATTTTGATTTAGATTTTGAAAGCAACTGTCATTCATACATTCATATGATCGTGTTGTTAATTCATATTTATAATTATCTACTTCAATAAAGTGTACCTATTTGATCAAGCGCAGTTTTTTCTTCTAAAAGATGCAACAGATGTTGACACACTTTTAACTTCAATTGGTTATTGCAGTTACGGATTGGACCAGTGAAGGGCCTGTAGGAAAATATATGAAGGGCCCTTGGGTGGTAATTAAACAACTTTGGTTGAGATGACTTATTTAGTAGTTAATGAGTTTATTAGGTCATTGAGTAAGAACAATATCTTTAAACAGGTATTCAGAAATTGAGGTCTCTTAAGCAAAACTCAACTTTAATTCATACGGTTTCACATTGAAAACTTAAACTCCAGTTAGCTAAAAACAGTTAGCGAAGCTTTGTGTTATGAAATTTATTTTGAAATGTCTAATTATTTTTGTGAAAATAAAATAAACTGTGAATTATTGAGTAATAGTGACGCTATTGTGTACTTTTTTTTAACAAATAAAAGAAATCCCTAATTAAAAATTTAAAAAAAAGTATATGTGAAGAGTAAAAAAATTTATTAAAAAACATGTGTCAGAATTTACATCAAAATAGTGATGTTTCTGTGTTCTAAAACTTTGAATGAAACGTCGGCGTTCATACGATGAAATGAAATCGCTTAACATAAACGAAAAGTTAAATTCCAATCTTTGTTAAACGATAACTGTGAAACCGGAACTGTCAGATGTATGGACACGAGTAATCTATGAGAACACCACCATGTTTTCGTCAGCCAGACTCATAGAATAGAAAGCCTGTACAGAAAATACGAATGCAATTTTCCACTTAAAAGAAAAAACGTACTATAGGTTTCAAAATGGTTGGACTAACAACCGTCTCCATATTGCATATTGGATACGCATTTAACTTACGTCCAGGTGCAGAGCCCGCTATTTGTTGGGCCTGTAGCATTGGCCAATTATTGTTAGGTTCTTTATCCGGCACTGTGTAATATTGCATGTTTGATCAAAACAATAGACACATTGTCCAAAATCATTCATTCAAAGTCTTGTCGATTTTTTTTCGTAAAGCTGTTTACACATACATAAATCAAGTTCTTGAATATTGTTGGCTTGGCAGTAGCACTTAGCAGAAACAAAACGAACAACTGCTCTCAAATGAATCATAATATAAACGATAAAATGATAGTGTATCAAACGCTGTGAACTAGAGTGCGACATAAAAACGTGACTCTTTTTAACGCCACTCTCTGTTGTAATGAAAGAGCTGTGTTTTTGCTCTGGGTTCCACAAACTAACTTTTATAATTCACAGGTTATAACTGTGATCTTCTTGAGGAGTACAGTTGCTGTAATTTGAACTAGAAAAATATTAAATTTGAGTATTGACAAGACGAGGTACTTTATGTCAACTGATACGTTCACAAGTTCGGTCAAACAGAACGTGGGGAAATTTTGCCCTTTGTTGCAAGGAATCATTTGCCCTTATGACTTGACACTGCGACCTTAAGGAGTTTAACCTAGAATCAGTATCACCTGCTTTATGGAGGTAAAAGGTGGATGGTTTTTGGCTGCTTTGGGAGAAAAATTGTCCAGGTGATTTTTGGTTCTGTCTGCATAAATTGAGAAGAAGATACAACAATGAACTGTGCGGGCTGTAATGCGACACCGACCTTGTCACAAAAGTGAAAAGCCAACGAGGGTTACATAGAGTAGGTAAATATGGAGGTGGAAACTTAGCCGTTAATGGTTGAGGACTTTGTACGTCCACCCTGGGCTGTAGCTCTATGCTCCACCTTATGTAAGGTCTTAAGTGTATAATGTAAGGCTGAATGGAGTAATGAGATTCGTAGAGAGTTTGCGTTTTACTAAAGATATAAGAAATATGCATGTGTTCGTCACTTTTCCGAACAGAACCGATATTGACCTGTCAGACAAAGTAGATACTTATATCGTCGGCGCTCGGAACGTCGGTCAAACATGAGTCATGTGATATGTCAAACGGCAGAAAAAAGAACGCTACAAAAAACTGTTGATTAATGAAAGTATTGTCACGCACTTACTTATCAGCAAATCACATAAATATTAAAACATTAAGCAATTATATTTTTTTAAATGCAATTTAATGATATACAACTTAATTTTTAAGGTCTGTGGGTCAAATGGACTGTAGGACTGAAGATAATCAAAAACAATAGGCAAAACTAAGTTTTTGTGCAAATATTAACGATCTTCTAAGGATTGTAACTCAGAAACTATTGAAGATACAATAAAACTGTGAATACATTTTTTGTAGGAAGTTTTGTCAACTTTAATTTCAATCAAATATAACATTACGATGATAGAGAAGGCGAAAAAAGTGGACCCGGCAATTCTGTCTGTCTGTCTGTCTATCGGGTGGACCGATTTATGTACTTCAAATTTGGAAGGTATGGTTTTTAGGGTAATACGCCCAGAACTTTTTTTGTAGGTCATTGTAAGTCTAAAATTAACGGTACCTTCCTTATAACGGTAGTCAAAAAACTTATTTTTCTCCGAAACGGCTACAACGTTTTTGACCAAACTTCACACGTATAATAAAGTAATGAAAGTCTACCCTAAAGTGAAAACCAAACTTTCAGAAAAGTTCGTTTAACGGTACCTGCCATATAACGGTAATTTTAAATTTCGACTATCTCGAAAACGGCTCAAGTGATTCAAACGAAATTCAATGCTGAAATTGTCATATAGTTTAAATAAGATGTTATAAAAATTTTTGTCAAAAATGTTTTTGTTAAGTTTTATATAATTTTTAAAAAACTGTTTTTGACAATTCAATATTTCAAAAACCAGTGGACGGATTTTCATAATTTTCATAATTTTGTTTTAAGGTGTAAAAAATTAAGTTTAAAAAACTCACATACCCACTTTTTTTAGAAAATAAGTTTTCGAAAAAATATTTTGAAAAAAACGATTTTTTCAAAAACCGGTCCAACGATTTAAAAAAACCAAATTTCTTTAACTCACATTTAGTAAAGAAAAAAATTTTGGTTTGAATCTTTGTAAGATATGATTTTCAAACTTTTAAATAAATTTCAATACGATTTATTCGTTTATTCCGTTTGTACTTTTCGTTCGTTTCGTGCGACCCAGTCGTGCCCTTTATTTTTATAGGATCGATTTATTCGTATATTCCGTTTGTGCTTTTCGTTCATTTCGTGCGACCCAGTCGTGCCCTTTATTTTTATAGGATCGAGGGCTTCTGAGTTATAAGCGAAAAAATGAAAAAAAAGGATGTTTAAAGCCCCTCAACAACCCTTTGCGGCTAACCTATAGGATCGGGGACTTTTAGTATGTTTACCTCCTCACTAGTCTGAACAAAGCTGCATACTTGGCATACAAATATGTCTTCATTGAATAGAGCCACTCATTGTCCATGCTTGTCATCTAGCCTACAAATCAATTATTATATGTGTAAAAACAACACTTCAGTGGCAAATGAATTCAATTAATAGTCAATTACACGCAAAACTCAAATCACAATTAATACCTACAGCTATATAGGTACAGGTTAGTATAAGTAGACAAAAGTTTAATCTTACGCTTACCTCTTCTAGTGTAGATACAATTATTATAAGATCAATAATGCTAATAATAACTATAACAAATAAAAAGAAAAACAGGGATTACATGTTGTTGAAATAAAAAGTTCAGTCTTGTACGGAAAATGCCATGAAGTTAGCTGCGTTCGGTTCTTTTGACAATCCTTTCATTAAGTTAACTCAAAAAGTGCAGTTGTTCAGACAAAAATCGATTAATCAACCATAAATTCCACACCTTTGTGAACTCAAGTTCAACTTGTTCATTTCAGTTTCCAACTATAAGCAAAGTTCAGCCGCCTGTAATACATTTATCACTGCTAGAAGGCTTTTATACCTCACACCCTCATCGAGCTTGTATCTTCTACACGCCCTAGGCTCTAAGAAACTGATCCAAAAGGTTAATGAGCATCGCAGCATACATCATCCAGTTGATCAAAGTAATTCATTTATAGGTGCAAAAAAGATTAATAGTTTTTCCATGCTTGTCCGGATGCCGTGTTCATACTTCGTTCTTAAAATATTTTTTTTTTATATTTCTTTACCCGTATATGCTTGGCATTCGATTGACAGCCTTTGAAAAGTTCAACTTCTTTGAAGCAGCGATACACTCGTTCCTTCTTTCAACTTATTTTATATAATCCATAACAGTAGATCATACCTAGTTGGAAGATTACTCAATTATTGTTTTAAGCTTGTTGACCATTTTTGTGTGGCCTGGTCTTCTGGTAGACGGAGTTGCCGTCACTCCAAATGGCCGCACCTTTTAAGGGAGCTTGTTTTTTGTTTTTATGGTGAACATGGAAAATGAGTTCACGACAAGAAGACTCATAGTGATTGAATATAAAGCAAACAAAAAATTTAGGATGACAAATTACAAGTTGATTGCGGTCATTCAGAATTATAAATGCGCAAACAGGCCGAGATACTTTTGTAGAAGATGGAACAAATATATCGCTTACTTTTTTGGTGTTAAGATATAATTTTAGCAATTAATTCCATTTTGAAAAACGATTAACCGGGAATTTATGACCATAACTTAAGGAATTACAAATCGATCAAGAGATTGAAATCAGAGCATGATTTGGA
This sequence comes from Baccha elongata, assembly GCA_951217065.1. Classification (NCBI taxonomy): domain Eukaryota; kingdom Metazoa; phylum Arthropoda; class Insecta; order Diptera; family Syrphidae; genus Baccha; species Baccha elongata. The sequence goes on from OX578272.1 coordinate 249,285,271, forward strand.
GAATGATGGTATAATGCAGATTGTTATTTTTTTAATTTCCACATAACTGATATTTTGCCAACATATTTGAAATATCATTGTTGGACTTACAGGTATTAAGATTTAAGGGTGGGTCTCCATGACAATAGAATTTAAAATTCATGTAAACGTATTTCAATGTGGTAGTGCGATATTCTTTTCTCTTCATTATTGTTTTTGATACGCTCAACTACTCTTGTTCTCTTTTCAAAATGGGTTTGTTGTTTTGTCATCCTTTCGATTTGAATGGGAATGATGAGTTCTATGCTTTCTGTTTATGGAAGTGTCACATACGTACATACACATGTTACACATTAACTTTAGCTACACCTTAGTATTAGTATTAATATTATACACTGAACTCTTTTGCATAATAAATATGTTTTAGTTCTTGCTTAACTCTTGACTTGTTCATGACATGGTGTCAGAATCGGTTTCAACCCATTAGTAAAATAAATTAAAAAAAAAAAAAAAAAAAATGCCGGACGAACAGGAGTCGGTTAACCAACATTCAAGTGTTAACTTTGTTAAGCCACCAAAAGCCCTACAAATATCAGGGAATAATATGTCGGCGACTTGGAAATCTTGGTTGCAACAGTACAAATGGTTCACCATAGCAGCACAATTGGACCAAAAATCTTCAGTTATACAAGTTGCCACATTTATGTCCTGTATTGGTGAGGATGCTGCAAATATTTTTAATTCGCTCGCCTTAACTGATGCACAACGACTTGACCTAAAGAGCATCCAAAGGAGTTTTGATGAGTATTTTTCACCAAAGGTAAGCACGACCTTTGAAAGATATACATTTAATAGACTGCGTCAAAATGAGGGTGAGAGTTTTGACGACTTCTTAACCAAAATAAAAAATCAATCTAAAAAATGTTCGTTCGAAACCCTGGAAGACTCGCTGCTGACAGACAAAATAATAATCGGTATAAAATATGATAATGTTCGCGAAAAATTGCTTTCAGAAGATGATCTTAATTTAGAAAAAACGATCAAGATATGCAGAGCAAGCGAGATGGCATCGCAACAGTTAATAGAACTTCATAAAACGGACGATTCTAAAGTTGATGTCATAAGAAAATATACATCACATAGAACGAACGCATATAAGACAGCATATAAATGTAATCGTTGCGGAACGGAACACTCAAAATATAACTGTCCAGCTTTTAAAAGCCGTTGTAAGTTTTGCAAACGAAAAGGTCACTTTGAAGATTTTTGTTACAAACGAAAGAACAAACAAAGCACGAGAAAGAAAATTGATGTCATACAAAATCACACTTGCCGCTCCGAGAGTGAAAAGGACAGCGTTAGTAGCGAATGTCCAAGTGAATTATTTGTCCTATCGATAGAAAAATCGGAGACAAATAAAGATGAGAAAAATAACTGGTACGAAGAAATTACAGTCGGAGGTAAAAAATTAAAAGTAAAATTGGACTCGGCAGCACAGTGCAACATTTTTCCATTGAATTTATTACATCACAGTAAAACAAATAAAATAAAACAAACAAACACAAAATTAGTTGCATTTGGTGGTACGAAAGTGGATGTGTGTGGAGAAGTGGTTCTTGAATGTGTTGTGCGAAAAGAGAAACAAAAAATAAAATTTATTTTAGTTAACAATTTTTTCAATTGTGAACCAATTCTTGGTAAAAACGACTGTGAAAGATTATCTCTTATAATGCGCGTTCATGAGCTCGATGTAAGTAACAATATCTACGAAGGATTGGGAAAAGCTAAAAACTTTATTTATGATATTGATCTAATCGAAAATCCGTCGTTCCAGCATTATGCTCCAAGAAGAATTGCTCATGCAATCCGTCATGAAGTAAAAGCAGCAATTGATGAGATGGTCCAACTAGGCGTACTGGTCAAAACAAACGAAGTCACCCCTGCCGTTTCTCCCATGGTCGTTGTGAAGAAGAAAGGTAAAATAAGGATCTGTATAGATCCCACAGATGTGAACAAAAATATCCATAGACGATATCATCCCCTTAAATCAATCGACGAAATCCTAGCAAATATTAAAAAATCAAAAATTTTCACTCTATTAGATTGCAAAAAAGGATTTTGGCAAATTGAAGTGACAGACAGAACAAGCAAATATCTTACAATAGCGACCCCTTGGGGAAGATACTCCTACAAGCGTTTACCATTCGGTCTAGCATCAGCCCCAGAGGTGTACCAAGCCATGATGTCACAACTCTTAGAAAATTGTGAAGATACAGAGGTATCCATGGATGACATCCTTATTCATGCGGAAAACAAACAAAAATTGAAAGAAAAAACAGAAAAGGTAATTAAAATTATTTCAGACGCAGGCCTTAAGCTCAACAAAGATAAATGCTTCTTTAATGTAAACAAAGTAAAATTTTTAGGCCATATTTTATCATCTGAAGGAGTTTCCGCAGATCCGGATAAAACCACAGCAATAAAACTACTTAAAAGACCAAATACACGCAAGGACCTACAAAGAATTCTCGGAATGGCCACTTATCTAGGAAAATTCATACCAAACTTGTCACAAATTACACAACCAATGCGCGCCCTACTGAAGAAAGACATAGCCTGGTACTGGTCCGACGATCAAGAAAACTCATTTAATAAGTTGAAAAAAGTTTTGTCTTCTACACCCATTTTACGTTTTTATGATCCCACCTTAGACGTAACACTTCAAGTTGACGCAAGCCAATCAAGCATCGGAGCTGTTCTTTTACAACAAGATCAACCAGTTGCCTATGCATCCAAATCATTAACAAGCGGGCAGCAAAATTGCGCCCAAATAGAAAAAGAAGCTCTTGCTATACGTTTCGGGTGCGAAAAATTCCACGAATTTATATATGGCAGAAAACTGACAATAGAGTCGGATCACAAGCCCCTCGAAACTATTTTTAAGAAACCAATACACTCCACTTCACCAAGGCTACAAAAAATTTTAATATACATTCTACCATATGCACCAAAAGTTGTATATAGAAAAGGCACCGAAATAAAGTTAGCAGATACTTTGAGCCGAAATTGCGAAAATAAAAAGAACACTTCCCCAGAAGATGAAATTGAAATTCATACAGTAGATAAAATGTTACCTGCAACAAAAACGGCGATAATAGCAGAAACGATGAAGGACCCAAATCTTCAGCTATTAAAAAATCACATACTAAACGGCTGGCCTTCAAAGATCACGGAACTTGAGAAACAAATAAGGAATTACTGGAATTTTCGAGAGGAACTAACCTACAGCGAAGGTATAATTTACAAGGCAACGAAAATACTCATACCAAAATCTTTACAAATGGAAATCGTATCTAAAGTCCATACTGGTCACCTTGGAATCCAGAGAAGCTTGCAAAGAGCTCGTACTTCGGTATTTTGGTTAGGTATGCACACCGACATACAAAATTTTATAGAACGTTGTGGTATATGTCAATCGTATCAATCAGCAAAGCCTAAAGAGTCCCTCATACTAAAAAAGATTCCTAGTCTTCCATGGGAGATAGTAGCCATTGACTTATTTCATTTCCACAATCATGATTTTTTGCTTATTACAGATAGTTATTCTGGATATTTTGATTTTGCACAGCTTAAACAATCAACATCAACTGAGGTCATACAAATCCTAAAACAATGGTTTTCCACACACGGCATACCAGTTATTCTTGAATCTGATAATGGCCCTCAGTTCTCATCAAGAGAATTTCGTGCGTTCACCGACCTTTGGGACATTAAACATCAAACGTCTAGTCCAAATTATCCAAGATCTAATGGACTGGCAGAGAGATATGTCCAAACAGCAAAAGCCATGTTAAAAAAATGCTACAGGGACAATTCGGATATTCAATTAGCACTCTTAAACTATAGAAACACACCTAGAAATGAGCAGCTACAGTCCCCAAATCAGCGATTGATGAGCAGAACCACCAGAACTACACTTCCAACAAGCAATGATATCCTTAAGCCAGCTGTTATCCCAGATGTCAAAGAAAACATACTCCAAACACGACAACGCTTCAAAGCGTTATATGACCGAGGAACAAAAACATCTCATTCGTTCAAAGAAGGTGATCTGGTACGTCTCAAAAAAGGACATCGTGATTGGATTAATGGAACCATTGAGGACTCTAAGGATCCATTGCGAAGATCAATGACAGTTCGAACGGACGAAGGCAGACTATTAAGACGCAACACTTTTCATATCCAACCCACGAAAGCGTTAATTAAAAATACGAAGATTATTGTCCCAAACAGTATTTCGGCCACAAATTCTGATAATCCTACTACTTCCCATAAACCACCAGACCTGACGCATTCTAGAATTAATTCGGAATCTTCTGCCACTGGTCTCACACCAGGATTGACACACAAACAACCACCAGCAGTACACAAACTACCAGCTTCGACAAATAACACTCCAGCCTCGTCAAATAATACACCAGCCTCGACAAATAACACACCAGCTCTGACATATATTCCACCAACTACTGAGATAAAATCATCAACAGCACACCAAGCAAATACAAAGCCAAAAGTATCAAGATTTGGACGAACTTTGAAGAAACCCGAACGCTTTCAGCCCGATTGATGATAAACCCATTCACAAACTTATCCTTCTTTATTTGAATTTTGAAACTTTATCATAAATTTATTTCTATTGTCAACAATTAACTGAATTATGTTCATATGCCAAAATATTAATTATATATTTTCTTTTTACTGTTAACAATTAAATGAATTAATATTAAAAAAAAAAAAAAAGAAAAAAAAAAAAAAAAAAAAAAAAAAAAACGGAAGATGTCACATACGTACATACACATGTTACACATTAACTTTAGCTACACCTTAGTATTAGTATTAATATTATACACTGAACTCTTTTGCATAATAAATATGTTTTAGTTCTTGCTTAACTCTTGACTTGTTCATGACAGGAAGGGTGAGGGGATATTTTTCAATTTTGTTTTCAAAACACATGAGTAGGTATAGCTAAAATGTGAGTCATTTTTTTTCTCTTTTCGTTTAGTTGTTTTTTCTTCAATTTCACTTGCTGTTGCTGGAACTGGAAAAACAGTAACAAAAAAATGTGAACTCGTTTGTGATCGAGATCTTGATGAAGGTCAGGACACATCAAATGAACATGCATAAATATACGTTACACATGTAGGTAGGTAGGTAGATTGAAATAGTTTTTTTTTAGGAAGCTTTATGTAAGATAAGTGTGAGGTAGGTCAATATAACTATTTGACCTGTTTGAAAATTACTTTAGGGTTTATTGCAAAGGGGTGAATTTTGGAGTTTACAAGTAAGGATGTTGGAAGAATAAGGTAACTTGTTCATTTGTAATGTGCGAAATTTGAGATTTCCTTTCGATTTTTGTTGTTGTCAGATTTCAAACAACAGCACAACACTGTATACACTTTTCTTCGGAATTAAAATATGATTAAGATGAAAACTTATACACTATAAACAAATTCACTTCAAAGAATTATACTGTTGTCAGGCAACTGATAGTAGAAGCGTCTTATGACCTCTTGTAATTGTAATTGTAATTGTAATTGTAATTGTAATTGTAATTGTAATTGTAATTGTAATTGTAATTGTAATTGTAATTGTAATTGTAATTGTAATTGTAATTGTAATTGTAATTGTAATTGTAATTGTAATTGTAATTGTAATTGTAATTGTAATTGTAATTGTAATTGTAATTGTAATTGTAATTGTAATTGTAATTGTAATTGTAATTGTAATTGTAATTGTAATACATGTATGATGAATGATGTTATGATGTATGATGTATGAATATGATGTCTGATCATACATGTATGATGTATAATATAAAGTTTGATAAATGATCATACATGTATGATGTATGAAGTATGATCATACATGTATGATGTATGAAGTATGATCATACATGCATGATTCCAATAGCGATAGTGATAGGGAGAGCGATAGCGGTAGTGATAGCGATAGCGAGTAAGATTATACATATAAGATGTATTATTATACATGAATGATGTAAGATGTATATTCATACATGTATGATGTATGATGTATGATGCATGATGTATGATGTATCATCTACATATATGATGTACGATGCATGATCACACAGATTGATAATATTGTAATTGTAATTCTTATAATTGTAAAGATATATAGTAGTTATAGAATTTTATTAAATGTCCCTCAAAAAAAGGGCGGTGAAACTGTAGTTGTTTTTCCAACATTGTGTTTTTTGAATAACTTTGTAATTTAATGTAAATTTTAAAGATTTTTCATACAGATTTGTTTGTATATTTATATATTTCGCATTCAGTTTTTTCAGAAGAAGTATTATATGGGAATCTGAATTTGTATGAAGTTCGTTCATTCATTTGTACTATCAATGGTTTTAGTGGTATATGTTGCTCTCACATGCATGCAATCTTAAGAATACCTTAAAATTGTAATAATAGTAAACAAAAAAAAAAAAAACATTTTATTAATGAACCCAAATATAGAATCCCCTAAACTCGACGAGCTTACCTTATGAAAACCTTACCTCATTCTAAGCTCAACAGCCTTAAAAAGTTGCAATTTTATATAACAAAGAAATAAAATAAATAATGATACAAATTCTATATACTAATATGAAAATTAATTTAAAAAGTAATTTAATATCAACCTAATAAAAATAAAAATCAATTCACTCTTGTAGAATCGAAAATCATGAATAACCCAATATAGCCTTAAGACTGGTGTGACTATAATCAATATATTATTCCGTTTCATGCTTACCATTTTATTTAAAATGTTAACTGTTGTGAATTGCATCTTATTTTATTATCCACGATTTGCTTTTTGATATCTATATTGATAGGTCATCTGTATGAATTGTGCCTATAGACCCTTGGGTGATAATCAAATGTCGTTGTTATTTTCTTTCATTTGGTCTCTGCGAATTTCAGCCCATATAGATTGTGAGTAATGACGACTTTAAATGTATCCAAAAATATCTATTTATCCAAACTGAGGACCAATATCGTTTTCTGTAGAAATTTGATTTTTGTATATCATTGTATCCTGTATTGTATAGCCTTCCTGTCATTGCATCACATTAACATTCGCTTATAAATGACAAATTAAGTTAAGTTAATTTGACCTAATCGATTGCAATGATCGATCATGATTCATGTGTACTTGAAGCGTTTGCCATGTCAATTCGATTAATGACTACGATATACAAGACTTCCAGCACTCTAGTTACATATGCTATACCTTGCGTGAAAGTAACACACATTTTCAAACACTTTATTTACTCAAAGACAGCGTTAAACAATTTACAAACATCTGCCTCAAGCTTTTAATTGCTGTCTACGAGTAATTTGAGCTTCTTGGCAGCTGTCCATATCTGTAGGATTAAAAAAAACTCCGGAGGTTAATTTGTTGCACAACAAAAGTTAGTATCAATAACGATGGCTTTTTGTCCTGGCTGTCGCCGCATAATGTTCATCTATCTTATATCTCGATTATAAAAGTTAGTCTGTGCTCTATAATGATAAGTCCCAACTGATTTGTTAAGAAATATAAACTATCGCCATTGGCTCATCGAGGATTATTGATTTGTTTTAATATGACTGTTAAGGTCTGCAGCTCAATGTCTGCAGTTTTGTACAATACAATATTTTTTTGTCAATTGAATTATTGAAGTTTGTATTGCCTTCGAAGTTTTACTGTCTATCTATTGATTAGGAGATACATAAATGTTAATTTATTTATTGTTAGCTGTACAAGAATGCCTTAAGCATAAAGCTTATACAGTCAATTTAATTGCAATATGTTTAACAGGTTGAATGTAGAATTTACAGTTTCAAAATGAGGTACATAATTACATAAATGTACGTAATCTTAGCTTGGGAAAGTTAGGTTTTCATTACTTCCAATGCTTGTTCAAATACAAGTTGTTATCGGCTAATGGAAGTGCTTGTTATTCATGATACGTTCATGTGTGTCGTTATAATATCCCTTAAATTTGGTCCAAATCATATAGTCGTTTGTCCGCCATTTAAAAAAAAATGTTCGCCAAATTGATCGATTTTCCACTCAAGAATACATCCGTACCCAGTGTTCCGATTTTTCTGGAAATAATAAAAAAATAATTCTTTTGATAATGAAAAAAAGTGCGCACTTTTTTTCAATATCAAAATAATTATTTTTAATTATTTAAAGAATTTTGGGATACAGAAAGTACTTAAAACAAGAAAATTTGGATTGAGGTTCCGATTTTTTAAAGGGAACGGGACGTTCTTCTTTAATCCAAAATTCTGTAAATAAATCCAAAATTCTGTATGACTATAAATCTGTATTTCATTATTCTGCAATTCTATTATTCTGTATTCTAAAATTCTGCAAATTCAAAATTCTGTAAATCCAAAATTCTGTAATGCAAAAATATGTATTGCAAAATTCTGTAAATCCAAATTTTCTTGTTTTTAAGCACTTTAATTACTTTATGTATTCCAAAATTCTGTAAATAATAAAAGAATAATTGTTTTGATTCTTTAATTATTTACAGAATTTTGGAATACAGAATTTTGATATCCAGAATTTCAGAATACAGAGTTATGGGTTTTTAGAATTTTGAAAAACAGAATTTTGGAATATAGAATTTTGGATTTAGAGAATTTTAAAATACAGCATTTTGATATAGAGAACTTCGGAAACCTAATTTTGGCACATACAGAACTATGATCCCAACCCATTTTTAAAAGTAGAACAGAGTTACAGAATTTAGCATTTACAGAATTTTGGATTTACAGAATTTTAAATTTGCAGAATTTTAAATTTGCAGAATTTTAGAATACAGAATAATAGAATTACAGAATTTTACTAAAAAAGAATTTTCGATTCGAGCAACTTGATTTAGTGAAAATGAAACTGAATAAAATTTGTTTGGCTTTAAAAAATAAATAAAATAAATCTTCAAATATTTAAATCGGACCACTGGTTACGAATACATTAACAAATATCAACGGCATTTTTTAAATGGGGGCCAAACAACAATTTCTGTTACAATTCCAATTACAATTACAGTTACAATTTCAATTAAAATTAGTACAATCTCTTAAAGATGATAAGATATAAAACAGACAATATACGTGTAGATCTTTTTAAATTGTTAATTTTTCACATAAGTTTAAGAAAAAAATAAATAGTAAAATTATTATTAATAATTAATTAAAATAGCTCGACTCGAAAACCCGGGTATAAGCCTCCACTGCACTTTCCCCGGTGGAATGGTCCAGTTCTGTTTGACAACATCTGCTTGGGCCAATTTTTTTCACACACGTAAGTAAGATCCAAGAAAAAAATAAAAAATAAAAAAATTACATAAAACTGAAAAAAAAATTACTTAAAAACAAGGGTAATACTAACATTGCCATGTGATATTTTTTTTTGTAAAGCCAAAAATCTCTTCCTTTATTTTATTTATAAATAATATTTTTTTAGTGAAAAGTTTTTGAAAAAAATATTTTTTTAATTTAAATTTTCAAAAACAAAATTTTTAAACACACTTTTTTTTATTTGTACTTCATTTATATTATTTTCGAATATGAATGTAATTTTTAGTCAAAAAAAAAAGAAAACCGGATGTCTTGAGAATGATAAAAATAACTTTTGTGGACTCGAAAACCCGTGTCAAAATTTTTAGTAAATTTTTTTTTTCAAAAACTGTTCCAAAAAAAACTTTTTGTGCAAATAAAATAAAATAAGAGATTTCTATAGGTTTCCAAAAAAGTATTATATGACCTTGTAAATATTACCGTTGATTTTAAGTATTTCTTTTTCTTTTGCATGTAATTTAAAAAAAAAAAAAAAAGTTCCATAAGTACCCTTCTGCCCGGGCAAAAATTAAAATAGCGTTTATATTATTTCCGAATTGTTATTGTTATAGAACCGGTCATGTTTTCGAGATTGTACTGTACAAATTAATATAACAATTACAATTAAATTTACAATTATAATTACAATTACAGTGATTAGGCACTAGGGGTCAAAAACCTGTGAACCTCAACCTGGCTATACGGCCTTGGCAACAGTCTATAAAATGTTTTCAAATATTTGCTTCATTTGTGATTAAAACATGTGACGATTGCAACGCAATCCAGTCCAATAACTTACATCGAAGTTCCTTTATAATGGTGTTGACCCTTTTTTTCAGCCATTATTTCAGGTCGGATATAACAACTAAAAAAATGCATTAAATTTTGAATTGGTTAACTTTTGTTTTGCTTCCTTCAAAATGTGAAAATTAACGTAACTTGTTTAGAAGGCATCAATTAATTGAATGAATTAGTTCATGAACACAATAAATTTTATTAGCGTTAGGGGTTTTTTCCAAAAGGTAGGGAAGTATTTTATCGGTGTCAGTTCTTATTGACCCATTAATATATTGGTACAAGGTGAGATATACATCACTATTCGTATATATACATGAGTTCAAAAACAATATCATAAGCATCATCATCTGCCTCTGGGTTTTTTCCCCCAGAAGGCTAATTGACAGGTTGACAAGGTTATTCACTGTAACAGATGCAGGAATTGTTATTCGGTATCAAGGTCAAAGAAATGTGTCGATGTGAAATAAATATTTTGGCAAGGAGGAGTTTTTACTAAAAAAAATTTGCATAACTCGATTTATTTTCTGATTTGGTAATCAAGAACTTGAAATCTGTTAATTTGCATGCATCAGTGAAGAACTTTAAAGGCATGTTATTTGTGTGTACAAAAAATCGACACAATTTAACATTTTAATAAAATATAAACTAAAAAGGAGCTTACAAAAAAAAATTATCGGACAGAACTATTCAGATTAAAGAATCAGCGACCAAGTAAAAAGATCTTTATCTTCTTGATGTTCTTTGGCTCCTCGCAGCACAAGATTCATCACGTTTGTTAGGGACGGTTTGGATAAATGTTTTTTTATGAGTTTCGGATAGATTCCAGTAGATTATGATAGATAAAAAAGGTTACGCAGTAGTTTTGAAAATCTTTTCAGAAAATGTGTTAAATACTATCTATTGGCCATTTGATTTATGTTTTTTGAAGCTCGAGATCCTTGAATTTATTGTCTATAATTACATACATAAATAGGTTCTCAAGTCTAAACCCAAAGGCAAAATCATATATAAAATAATTTACAAAAGTATATTACAAGTTATTTCTAATATCAAGGCAAACCGTTTCCATCATCTTTGATGTTTCGTAATTAATAATATAAATATCATAATAAAAATGTTATTATTTTTAATAGTTCCTAATCAATTTTTGTCGGTCTTTTTGGAAAAAATAAGTCCCCCAGTCGTGCATGTAATTAGTTTTGTGGTAACCTTGTTTAAATGGTATACATTCGACTGGGCATAAACAAAAAGTTTAGTATAATTCGCTCTATTTGGAGTGTGTTCACTAAATGGCTAAGAAATCAAAATAATCCAAATTCGCATAAAGACAAATAAATAAAATCAATTACCCTCAAAGCCGCACACAGACTCGTGGTGGCCCAAGACAGAAAAAAAAAGAGAATACTTAATATGGTAACCATAAACAATGGTCGAAAGTGAATAAATACTTTTTTGCATTTTCTTATAATCCTCCACCATAAGCGCCCGTCCGTCGTCGTCAATGACCTTAATTCTATCTTGTGCTTTAGGAGGAACTTCACTGAGCAAGCTATAGTCGGATACTTAAATGAAAATGTCGTAACTTTTCATTTTGAATATAAAAAGTTGCGAGCAATACGGATGGAGGCCGTCTGTGGCCCAGTCATCTTGATAAGAACCCAACGAGGAGCCATAATACTAACATGGGGGACTGGAATAAGTTTGGCATATCTCTAGAGGCTGTTATTTCTAACTGTTTGGCATTTTGGTTTGGCAAAATCTTATGAAAAATTAAAAGAACATTTACCTTTTTATCTAGATTTACATGATCATTAGTACTTGAGTAATGAAGATCATGTAAAGCTCTTTCTATATACGCATTGCGTGTGGTATAGTTTCATTGTTTCCAAAACAAATGAAAACAGTCTTATGTAGACAATGTTTTGTTTTTAAGAAGTTGTTCTTAATTTCAGAACAAATCTTTAAGTTTTAGAGAACAAAAGAATTTGAAATCTATTCATTCATTAGTTTAGTTTATACATCGTTTATATTATTGGAAGTCGATTTATTGTGAATCACTGTCATGTTATGCTATTTCGAGAAGATACAAACCAGTTGGAAGATCTCATTTTGTCTGACATTTTAGAGGCTCATTTGAATATTCGTGATTTGGAGCTTATCTTTCCAATTCAAATCTATAGCTAGACCTTGTTATTGAAGTTGTTATTTTAGAGAAGTTATAATGTAACCACATTATAGAATTAATTTATTTTTTTATACTTTCGTTTAATCCGGTTAATGATGTGTTAGCATGTGGTTCTAATTGAATTCCTCCCTTATACACTATCAGCCTTATTTATAAACGTATAATAGAAAATGCATTGTCCTTATTATGCCTCGGTAAGCAAAATCCTTATTTATAAAACTTTTGGTTGTGTATTAGTGGGTTGAATAGTGCCGAAAATAGGGATGATTTAATATTGAAATATCACATTTAAGAATAAAATAAATATCAACACAAAATCAATTTTTTTTAGTTTTTATTTAACAATTCTTTCAAGTACGCAATAACAAATCATAACGAAATAAAAATATCCAACAACTTACACATGCAACTCAATAAAAAAAAAAACAAATATGTTTCGTTTTGTCATGGACTTATGACATCTACAGTTGCTCCCGAAATTGAACGAACACCAATATCACACAAGTCACATATTTTACGTTTTTTTAAAGATTACGATGTTTTTTAAAAAAAAGTTTGTTGAATAAAATAATACTACTAAACAAACCTTCGAAAAAAAATCATATAAAGAAGTAAAATATGTGTTTTTTTATTGGTGTATGATTAACTTGGAAGCAAATGTAAATGATAATAATTTTCCTGTTCTGGTAGTTTTTTGTATTGTAACTAAAATGGCCTAGGGAAATTTTTATAAATAAACACTTTTTCATCATAGAATAGGGGGCGCATAATAGCTTATTCACTGTGTTACTATTCACTCGTGCAGATGGATATATATATTGCATGTGTATATATAATATACATATACAATATACATATTATAATAAAACATGTGGAGGCGATTGAAGGAACAATCATTCTCAGATCATATAATCATTGAATTCCAAATAGCAGATACTATAGATTCGATAGAAACGATAGAAAAACTAGATAACTTGGCTATCTTTAATTATGAAGTAGAGAAGAATATAAAAACTCTTAGTGGTACTGCTTAAAAATAAAATGAGAGCATAGACAATGCAACTGAACTGACCAATTCACTGAAATTTGAATTGGTCAGCTTTCGAGATAGCATGTCCATTAAAACTATGAAAACTATGCGGGAAAGTTAAAAATACGCCAAGACATATATGGTGTTTATTTTTCCCATATTCTTAAAATTGGTTTTGAAAATTGTATACACAACTTTTTGAATTATTAAGTGGGCTTCAGGTCAAAAAATAAAACAAAGTTAATTTGTGTTTGACGTTTCGTCCATGAATATGGACATCATCAGGAAAGATGTGCAATCTATATTTGTATACATAATTAGTAGTTACAATGAACAATATATTTAACATAAAAAAGAAGAAGACTTACAAATATTACATTAATATTGCACTTTAAAATAAATATGTTAGATGAACTTACAAGTAAAATCAAAACTTTATAATGAAATAAGAAACAAATAAAACACGCATTCTCCTTGATTGTAGTTGTTAGCGAGCTTTTTTCTCTTTTCTCTAACAGCTGTTTGTTAGAGAAATATAATAATAGAATATCTGTACGTCTGTTGATTGTATTGTCGGCATTAATGATGTGAAGAGTTTCAATTATCATTCTCTTATTTGGGTTCTCTTCGCGTTATAAAATTTTGAATTTAAAACTTGCCCAACTTCAAAATCTATTTATTTCCCTTCAACACACACATCTGTTTATCAAAATGTCATTGATAGGCCCATATCGGTGAAAATGCTCAAACAAGGTCAAACAAATTATAAGATGGTTTCATTTAACTTCGTTTGTATTTGTATATCAAAAATTCAGTCACTTTTGTGTTAAAAATTAATAATTTTACTTAAACCGAAATGAATCGGGTACAACTAACCCCGCTAAGTTGAAATATTTTAACTTCTGCGTCGCGCTCGCTTAAGTTAAGTTGGTTTCTGTACCTGCTAGTGGATGCCAAATAGTAACGTTAACGTTCAACGCGGCATTGTAAACACAATACATGAATTCCTATAGCTGAACTTTTGCATTTACATAAAATTATGTCAACGCGACGCCCAACGCGGCTTAACTTCAATCAAAACAATGTTCTAAGCACAGTGGAAAAACTATACTATATCGAAGATATTAAAAACACTCTAGGTAAATGTCTGTTGAACATTGAAGAGCGATTCGCAATCCACCGCGAAAGCACATTTTTTATTGTGTCTCGGAGAAAGTCTCTTGTGTCGTGAAGTGAATTTATTATCTCATCGTTTTTTCATTAGCAATAAATTTACAAAAATAAAAATGGCTCCGTTTTGTCTTTGACTTTCTCACCAGCTTTTCATATTCATTTCATGATTCACAATCCCATTCTCATGTGGAAATGGAGCGGCAATGTATGATAAGCTCATTAATCTTCACAATATTGACCAATGGAAAATCAAAAACCGCTTGGAATTTAATATTTCGAAAACTCAATGTTACCGTCTGTCGTTGAAGCAAAATGAACCCCTATCAATCAATCAATCAATCAATCAATCAATTAATCAATGAGTGGCACTTGCATTGAAGAAACTGAACAGCTTTCCATTCTCGGCATGTGTTTAGCAGACCCACCCTCAGTGGAATGACCACTTCGTCAAAAATGCTGCGAAGTTCTTACGACGATGCAAGAAATTGTGTTTCAAATCGCAAGGAATGCTCATAGTTTTAACCTAAAGCTCATTTTTTCCCTCTTATTATAATGCTCAGACATTCAAAAGCAATGTGGATCGGTATCTCCATCGCAAATAACTATTAAGCACTGTTAGTAACAGGAAAATTCGTATCTATATTATTACCGAACAATCATGTTACACTTTAATACCTGGACAATATTTTTTGAAAAATATTCGTTTGGGTTTGTAGAAAACACGATTTATTTTTCGAATTTCGACATCCACTATACCTAATTGCCATAGTATAAACCATACCCATAACTACTTAAAAAGTAAGTAAATATCAACTCAAGGATAGTTTTCTGTTACAAATTTAAAGTTTAACGTACTTTTTTACCTTAAGACAAAAAATCATCAAATTCTGTAAATTGTTGACATTTTTTATGTTTCCAAAAAAATATCGTAGACTTTATGCCTTCAAATTGTTACTAAAATTAACTACTTAAACTTATACGAAGATATTCTCGAAAAAGGTCAAATTAAAATGGAATTTTAATATTTTAATATTAACAATGTTCATAGGTTTTTGTATTTCATATTTGTAATTTCAATGAAAAGCTTATAAACATATGACCATATTGTTTAATATTTTATATAATAAAAACTTAAGTAGAGGATTTAATAATTAAATTTTTGATGATTAAATACATTTCCTCACAATTAAATTTAATTAAGCTATTAGCACCTGCCGAATAACAACTTCCCACGATACTAAAATGGATGTAATTAGTGGCGTATTGTACCACAGCTCAAATTAGAATCACAAATATTTAATAAAAAAAAATTAATTCATTATTAAATAATAAAACACTCATGCTCAAAATGAATACACCTTATCTAATCATAAAAAAAAATGGTCTTTGTAATAAGGATAGAGAACAGAATATTTTATCAATTTGGAGGTGTTTTAAAAGAAAAATACAGAATACAAAACACAAAATAAAAACATTACGCACAAATTCCATTGGTATTACATTTTGGTCAAAAATATATAATATATTTTTCTTGTTTTAGAACTAAGATCATTCAGACATACTATTATAATAGTCACAAATTTTTAAATCAAATGCAACCAAAACAAATCTGTAATTTTATAAATTGTCTCAATCAAAACTAAATCGAATTGATTTGAATATAGCGGAGTACCCTTATTTTATTAGTGTTATTAGTGCACAGTTCCTTAACAGCACAGTTTGTATCAGCCGCTGATGCAGATATTTGTTTCAGGGACCCATACATTATGTTCTCCGTAGTTTTTGCTTTAAATTAAGCGCACTTCTTATCTGTTTTTTCGCATATTCGTATACAGGGTGATTGGTATAAGATGCACCAAAAAGCTTGAGCGTGTAGGTGGGGTTAAGACAAGAAAAAAATCGTATGGGAGGGGGGTCTATTTCCCCCCGTTTAGGCGGGAGGGGCAATTTTCTAAAAAATTGACTTAAATCAGAAAAAAAATTATTTAAAAACAACGGTGAATGAATGATACAAAGCCTTGTTTTCAAACTCCAAATTTTGATAAAAAAAACTAAAAAAAAAATTTTAAATTAATTTTTTTCAAAATTTTATGTAATTAACTATTATTTTAATTTTAAAATTCAATGCTCTTATTAATTTTTAGTCAAAAACAGAAAACCGGATGCCAAAATATATCTTAGTTTTTGAGAAAATAAGAAAAACTAGAAGTATTTTTTTCCAAGAAAAACACTTTTTTTTTGGTTTTCCCAAATTTGACCTGCTCAGGCCAATTATTAATAAGGGGATTATCCCTTTTTTATTTTTTATTACATACCATCCGATTTTAATCAAATAATAAAAAAAATAACTTTTTACTTTATTTACTAGTTTTACTTTCAATTTTTTTTTAATTTCTCAAAAACTAAGATACATTTTGGCATCCGGTTTTCTGTTTTTGACTAAAAATTAATAAGAGCATCGAATTTTGAAAACAAAAATAATAGTTAATTACATAAAATTTTGAAAAAACTTAGTTTAAAATTTTTTTTTTTAGTTTTTTTTTCAAAATTTTGAGTTTGAAAATAAGTTTTTTTAAAACTGTTCACTTAACTTAAATTAAAAATTAAATAAAAGAGTTGTTTTCTGACTTTCCAAAAAAGTAAAACAAGGCGTATCATTCACCGTTGTTTTTAAATATTTTTTTTTCTGATTTAAGTCAATCTTTTAGAAAATTGCCCCTCTCGCCCTCTTCTACGATTTTTTTCTTGTCTTAACCCCACCTACACGCTCAAGCTTTTTGGTGCATCTTATACCCAATCACCCTGTAGGTATATGAACCGATCAGAAACTATTGGACCGATTTTAACGGGACTTTCAATAACAAATAGCTTATTTTTTAGGAAGTATTTTAAGATATTTAATTATCCTCCAGATGGCGCTGGGTAGCTTTTTTCGAAAACCCATATAAAAGAAATTGATAAAATTGGCCCAACAGGATTATAATAAGTCCTTCATAAGCAATGTATTCTCTTTAATTTTTTATGCGGCAGCATAAAAATATTTTTTAACAAATTGTCTGTCTTTTTTATATTTTATTATGTGTTACACAAAATTGTGTCGAACACGTGAAAAAGTCTCATTAATTGCATACATGTCTTCCAAATACATTTATCGCGATACCTAACGTTGTTGTTTGTATAAAAGCCTACGCACAAAAACGTGAAAGGCACATTGAAACGTAAAACTTGATTGCGATTTATTCTCAATTCAAGGTTTAAAGCGTACTAACGCAGACTTAGTCTGAAATCAATTATACTATCAATGCCAGTATCCATAAAAAAATTAGTTTTTTTTTATACAAAAAGTTGAATAGGAACTAAAATACTATCTACTGGTATTTCTCATAAATTAAATGCACTTCCATTTAAAGCTATTTATCGAAATTTACTTATTTTTAATGATTTATGTTGGGAGTACCATCAAATCTAACACTCATCATTTCTCACCTATTAGTGACCTATATTGTATAAATATTGAAATAGATTTGTATCCAATTTGCATTGAAAACAAATACACAACAAAAATTAAAAATACATTCAAAGATCAATTGATTGATGTCAAGCTGAAAAATATCTGAATCCCTTAAGACACCATCAGCAATCTTAAACTAAAGTAATCGCAATTTAATGTTAATGTGACATTAAGATTGAAAAAAATGATAATTTTTTACGTATACACAAACATATACATATATGAAACATGCATAAGAACACTTGCGTTATAATATAGCATCATAAGTAAACGGAATTAACATAATAAAACAACTATATAGTGGATACTTGCCAATGATAGCGGCGCTGATCGGCTGATGACTTTAATGATACTACTGCTGATTTCCAAAATTTGAATACAAATTTGCATCTTCATGTAAATTAACAAGTTCGCAATAGATACTTAGTCACGTTTGAAGGACACTTTATTATTTTTCAACAGGGGCGCATTTGGAAATTCCAGCCTTTTGGTACTGGAGTTGTCATCAGTTGACTACCGAGAATTGACCTAGATATTTCCACGTGATTCAAGAATTTATATGAAGTTGATTGAGTTTGAAATAAGGGAAATAGCCGCAGGTTGTCTATTTTAAAACATGCTGGAGCTCTTGCTTTTATTTAAGGTTATCCAGCTGATGAAAACAAAAATTTTAAAATTTCTTCGGTTATCTACTTTAATAACTGTGCCCAATTAATATAGTATTTCATCCATTAGATATCAATTTAAAGAATTGAGAGTGACATGTTTAGAAGGTGAGAAATATTGTTCATGGACAATGATACTGTTGGAGGAAGAGGCAGTGCCCCTGAAAAAACCATAAGGTGCACTCAGGAATCGAACCAAGAACTCTGGCGTCATAGTCCAACATACTAATCAATATGCTACGGGCTTCTATATAAAAACTGTGTCCACTTGAAAGTTTGCTTCCAAGAACTATACTCGCAGCTCTTCTATGGAAACCCACATTTATAGGTAGATACTGATGTCAACCCATTCATACCCATTTCAAATGACAATAGATGCGTTTACGTATAGGAAAAATTTGGGGGTATTCCAGGTATGGGAAGTACGAGTCGAGTATATGGGAAAGTTTGATGGTTATTATCCAGTGAGTGATCTATGGTTTTTGGCTATTTCCACCTGTCAATATCACTGAAAGTTTTCGTGTTCGAAAAATTGATATTTTGTATAATAAGACAGTTTTTGAATATTCTTACTTATTGATTGTT
The DNA here is from genome assembly GCA_951217065.1 of Baccha elongata. Taxonomy (NCBI): domain Eukaryota; kingdom Metazoa; phylum Arthropoda; class Insecta; order Diptera; family Syrphidae; genus Baccha; species Baccha elongata. Next base: position 249,304,604 of record OX578272.1, read on the forward strand.
TTCAGCAGAAAATGGTTAAAAAAAAAACACAAAAAAAGATATTTTGTGTTTCTTAATTAAATATCAAAATTATATCCTTTAACTTATTTACAACAGCTTATTTTTTTCGGTAAGCATGTGGAAACTTGTGCCTTTTACCATATCGAAAAACAGTAAGTGCGGCACTGTCTTACTAAACATAAAAGTTTATCTCCTTCCAAAACTTGATTCGCGTTAAATAGAAATATTCTAAATATATTAAAGTCTTTTATTTAAAACTGTTGATGACCATCAATAAATCGTTTTTATTGCAAAAAATATCTTAATAAGGTATTAAATACATATATTAAGTATATATGAAAAATTAATACAAATTGCATACTCATTTAATCGATATAATAGATAGCTTAATTATGACTCAATAAACGTGTAAACATAACTTCTTCCCCCGCATTAATACACACCTTAGTTTAATCTAAAGATAAATCTATCTCTCAACGTAATACCTATCTTATGCAAAAGTGTCATTTTGATGTGGTGATACTATCATGTATGTACCACCGCCTTCCTTTCCCTTTTTATAATAGTGACGACGACACCGACGATCCGTTCCATGATTAATATTCTCTGTTTGTGGAAAATAAATCCCCAAATCGAAGTTATTGTTGTTTATTTTTTATTTTTCTATTAACCAAAGAGCAGGTTAGGCTTAGTAGTTCAAACAGATTCGCGCATGCAACAACAGTTTTATTTGAAACGGACACAAGTTAGCATCGATCTAACTGTTCGACTGGGTGACTGCTACTGCCGGCCGACTAACTCTGTGAGACGAAATCCACAGCTTCAATCCCAAGCATGAGTTAAGTTACTTAAAGCTTCAAATGAAATTCGCAGAATGTGTTGCTATTTTTGCAGTTTTTTGATTTTTTTATAAATGCATTGGCCTAGCCTTAGTTTAGGTTCAGTCAAAATTTGATTCTCAATCGTTGTTGATGGCTCGTTTGTGTTGTGTGTGCGAAATTCTCGAACGGATTTAAATAATTTGAAAAAAATTAAATTTCGGTAAATAAAAGATATAAAGATACTTTTAAATAATCGTGTGAATTGTGTGGTGGAATTAAATTAAACCAGAACAACAAAAAGTATTTGTGTTAAATTTATCGTAATTTAAATCAAATTGTGCTCAAGGATTAATCAAGGATAATAATATATCAATTCGTGCCATATTTCAGTGATTAAGGTAAAATTAAAAAAGAAGCGCTCTATATTGCTTTTTATTAATAATTATACCAGTTTTTCGGGTTTCATTTTTAATTAATTGTTTTAATTTAATTACATAAATAAAAAAATAACTTAATTGTGATTTTGATTTTAATTAATTTTACTTATAAGGTAGTGTGTGAATATTCTTCTTATCAGTATTGTTTAATTCTTAACATTTCGTGGTTGACATTAAGTAAAAAATATCAGCAAACATTTAAGTATGTATTTAAAGAGTAATAATATCAGTTTTTCAATTATTATTCTGTAAATTTTTTTAAAATTGAAATTCTAATTTAATATGTGATTAAGATTCATAAATATTACCTACAGTTAAAAAAATAGAACCAAAAATAAATTCTTGGTTCAAATTTCCACCAAATAGTACTTTGGAGAAAAAAAATGTATATGTGACAAAATACACATCATTTTCCCTTAAAAGCGGTTCGAATTAGTGTAAACAAAAGCGAACTAGTGACGCGATGACCTCTTAGTTTCATTACTTTAATGGGGTAGTTATACTATAATATGGAACGAAAATGGTAGCTGCTACGCCAAGAAAAAAAAACTCATTCTCGTAAAAATACAAAATTCAAAGTTTTTTTTAAATGTTTTTTTTTTTTTTTTTTTGTATAAGAGTTAGTCTATTTTGACGTAAGACAAAAGTTTCCTGGGAAATATCGCCCAAATTTGTTTGGAAATGCAGCGCAAACAAATACTGATCAAATTATTGTTGTTGTAGGTATATTTTTTTCAATTCAAATTCAATTCAGATATCTGTACAAGTTTGTAACAGTCATTAACGCCCTAAGGCGCCGGTTATAGCGATCAGGAAAACGCATCAGGAAAAATGTTCGAATGGATCTTTTATGTTGTTTTAAATCGATTTTAAACACAAATACTACACTTATTGACTACAAATAACTCAAAGAATTTTTTTTGCTAATAATTTTTACTATAGAATAATTATTTATTGTTTAAAATGTATTTCTTTATTTTCCTGACGAAAACTAATTTCTCGTGCCAGCTGATTGACATTTAAAAAAAATGAAACAAATCGTTCCAATTATTTGAGTTCAATTTTCACTTGTTCCACTGACAGATTTCTGTCAGAAAAAGTTTTTCGTGTGCATTTCAATCAGGAAAACAGCCTGTTCACTGACACATTTTTCCTGATCGCTATAAACGCACATCAGGAAAAAATTCCTGTTCCCATTTGTTTCTTCTTTTCCTGATGGTTTTTCCTGATCGCTATAACCGGCCCCTAAGGCGCCGGTTATAGCGATCAGGAAAACGCATCAGGAAAAATGTTCGAATGGATCTTTTATGTTGTTTTAATTCGATTTTAAATTCAAATACTACATTAATGGACTACAAATAACTCAAAGAATTTTTTTCGCTAGTTAATTTTACTATAGAATAATTATTTATTGTTTAAAATGTATTTCAAATAATATTGTGTCTAAGCAGGCTCCAGGTCAATAAAACTAGGTGTTAAATGGTTTGCAACGTTTTGAGCATGAATATGCTCTTCCTCAGGCCTTTATTGTAAAATAATATACATCGTCAATAATGTCATCTATACAATACATGAAAATTTAACTTAGAATTTAATTTAAGAAACTTAATTTCCACAAACAAAAATATGTTCAAGAGAACCACACATTGCACACTAAAAATAATTAAGTTGATTGAGAAAAAACCTGAGGAAGAGCGTATTCATGCTCGAAACGTTGCAAACCATTTATAACACCTAGTTTTATTGACCTGGAGCCTGCTTAAACACAATATTATTTGTATAACATTGAAGAAGTCACCAAAAATATCCAAATAAATAAAATATATTTCTTTATTTTCCTGACGAAAACTAATTTTTCGTGCCAGCTGATTGACATTTAAAAAAAAAATGGAACAAATCGTTCCAATTATTTGAGTTCAATTTTCACTTGTTCCACTGACAGATTTCTGTAAGATAAAGTTTTTCGTGTGCATTTAAATCAGGAAAACAGCCTGTTCACTGACACATTTTTCTGATCGCTACAAACGCACATCAGGAAAAAAATCCTGTTCTCATTTGTTTCTACTTTTCCTGATGGTTTTTCCTGATCGCTATAACCGGCCCCTAAGTAAAAAGCTTAAAAGAGGAATAGTAATTATTGCCCATAATGGGAATAATCGACCAACACAACGGATAGTTGTGCATGATAAATATTGGAAATTCTTTTTTTAAATTTTTAATCATTTTTATACAAAGTATTTTTGATCTGTAGGCGATAAAAATATTTATGTTAATACACCATTTTTGGACCTAATAGCCTTTCTTTTGAGGAGGGGGGACTGCTTTGACTTAATCGTCACACTGTGCCATTTTGTTTTGCTTATTATGCGTGTCGCAATGTAAAATGTAAAGTTAAATCCTAAAATCAATCTAAGATTGAATATTCAAATGACCCTGCGGTCGGTCTTAACCACTCACGCAATTCTTTTAAGTCTATCGCTGTCACAAGAAGTTTTTCAGACGTCAGACCTTTCTATCTTTATCCTTATCATTTCAGATCTAGATTTTCCTCTCACGTGGTATAATAACAATTTTATCAAACTCAATGTTAGTAAGTCCCAATCCATGACTTTTTTTCGTAAACGTTTCAACCTTCATTCCCCCGAACCAATATGACTTTTGCATTTCTGTAGTATTGATAAGAGCGTTCTGGACCAGCGGTTAGTTCTTAAGGGGTGGACATTTTGAAGATAAAGCTTTAGGGGTAGTGGTAGGGTGTTTTGTGTGGTTGAGCATGAAATACTGTGGGTGTGCTATGAGTGAAGCTTATCCTGAGCCACCGAGCCACTGGGCTAGAACGCTCTTATCCCTCCTACTACCGAATTCTTGCTCTTAGTTTTAGAAAGCGTTGGTATGAAAAAATTCCAAACCTTACCTTCCCAAAGGCACTCTTCACTACATATCTCAGACCTATTCTTGAGAGTATGCCTCAGAATAGAACCGTGTAGCGAAGAATACTTCGCTTCGCTTTAAAAACTTACAAACTTTGTTTGTGTATCGGTGTAAGATTTTTAGATGTCTAAGTTATACTGGTAGTTTGTAGAAGTGAAGTGATTTATTAATCTTGTTGCTTTTTTATTTTTATTTGAGAAGTCTCGATTTCAATTGAATCACGCAATTAACTTAAATAACAAGACACAAGAACTTTTTCAAACAAAACAAAAGAGTTGACATACGAACTTCTTTTTTAATTATTACTTTTATGTGAGGCAATCTGTGAAATACAGATAAAAAAATTTTCACAAATGTAATGAATTTTAATTATCTTTAGTAAAAGCTTATACACTATTAATTAATGGAAAATATTACAATTAAATACGAAAAATTACACACAAACTGCAATCTTCTGTTATATATGAATCTTGGTCTTTTTTATACTCTTTTTTAAATATTTTATGAAAAGAAGTTATCATCTTCACTTGGTTACGTTTCATCTGTGTGTATGTTTGTACTACAATCATTAGTCTAATTTAAATAGCAAGGCCAAGGTTATGATTAATTAAATACTTTGGATATATATATTTTTAGATTTCATCGAAAGTTCAATTCAAAAGCAGATGTTGAATTATAATATGAGCATTGTTTTGTAATCATTTCCATCGATTTAAAGCATCTCTATCTTAAGTAGTATGGTTTTGTTATAAGATAGCTTTTGTCAGAGTTTTGCTTTTGTTTTAGCAGCACTGCAAAGCTAGCGGGGTGCCTTCACAGAAAGAGGTTAATATAGTAATGACCGCCAGTAACCTAATCGTTATTTAAGAAAATGCAACAAACAATTTTTTTATCTTCTAATTTAATATTATAAAAGGATTAACAAAGTGGATTTCAAACCTTTTGGCATATGTGTCTGGGACTCTGGAGTTCGCTGAACAAGAATGACAGGGAATATTTCTATTGTGAATTAAATGGCCCTCAAATTTAACGTTTTTTCAGACTTAAGTGGTGTACGGAAGAGCATCTTGTATTTAAGCAAGTTTGTTTTTTAATCGCGAATGCTCTTCAGCATCAAATATTTCTTAAGTCGAAAAATTGGGGCTAGTTATCGTCAGAAAATAAATTCCTACCGCACTTTAATTTTTCAAAAAAATATATATCGTTTAAATTGAGTTTTCTATGGTGAATAAAACACTTTGTTTTTAATCAGTTCTAACATCATACTTAAATGTGAATAGGTTTCGCAATTTTTTTTTCTATTTCTTTAAGACCTTGCATCTTTTTAACTTAAGCCACATGCATCGCGTCATTACCACTTTGACGTTAATAAATAGTCTTGGAAGAATTCTGTTAGCCACTGTGTCCTCATCTCTAAAGAAAATTAATTTAATTCTGAATCGGATCAGTTGACTATCGAACAATAAAGGTGTGTCTTCAAAAAATCTAAGACTGACAACATTTTAGCCAAAACCTCATAATCGAAAAGTCTAGAAGTGGATTATAAATGTGACAGAGACAACGTCGTCAAAATTATATGAAAATTTAATAATATATTGTACAAATGAAGTTTGTTTTCCAATTTAAACAAGTTTTTCTATACTGTAGGTGTAAAACCAAAGCTGAATTGTTGCTTAGACTTAATCAGCGTAACCAGCAGTTGGAAGTATCCACATTCCCTTCCCTCCATTTAAAAGCAGGTGAAACTTCTTAGTGACACTTTACTCGCAGTAAAACCCATTACTAATTAAATTAACATTGGAATTAAATGTAACTTTTCTTTATACATTTTAAATTTCAATCATATTCGTGAATGCAGTCCTATTGACTAATGAGTCTTTCAAGGTCAATTTAATGACTTAAACAGTTATTTAATTAAAATCAAATGTCATTTGCTGAATTTTAATATTGATCAAATGAAAATATAGATTCAGTACGGGTTATAGATAAGAGAATTATTGTATCATACTTATGTTTTGAGTTTTAGGGAATCTGAAGTTCAAATTGCTACTTCAAAGTGTCTTTATTTAAAAAAAAACTAATGTTTTCATTCAGAACTATGTCCATATGTAAATTATTTTTATACAATAATGGTTACACATTCAATCAAACAACGTCAGTCGCCGTATATGTATACTCAGTCATCATGCAAAATCAAAAGTGTTTTGATTTTTCGTCAATCAAATGCCTACATACAGCCAACTTTTTACAAAAAATGTATTATGATTGATGTCAAAAAGTCCTAAACCATGTAAGGTTCATAAAACAATGCCTTATGATCTTACTTGCTATCGGGATTAATTTTCATGAAAAAAAATTAATTAGAATTCTCACAACCACAGCGCTGTTTCTTTATCGGTCAATATTGAAATTAAAAAATAATTTGACAGTTATGGGAGAATTAAGTTTTGAAGCTGTTTCAGAAAGCAATAAAATACAGTTTGACGCATTTCATGGCTCTTTATCCAAATCTCTTTTAGTTTATCCAACTTAAGACTTTCGAGTACTCTGCATGCTACTTTTTGACATTTGAAAAAAAGAGAAACAAATTGCATACAAACCACTGTGGACTACTTCACTGAGCTACTGTAGTAGTGCTGCTAAAAGGCTGAAACGTCACAGATAATCCTTAATATAAATAAAAAAGATAAAATAGATAAAAGGAGATACCGATGCAGATTGGTTTTGAAGGTCTAATCATCACAATAAGAGAGTACACATAACATCGGGTAAGGCCTCCCACACAGTCATGCTTAAGAAAGAATCTCTGTGCATCAATGTACAGGGCAAAAGTTCCGATAAATAAAAAAAGACAAGAAAGAAAAGTTGTTCCAGCAATACAATTAATTCCGTGTTAGTCCGATAAAAGTTCTGACATCAAAAAATCAACAAAATAATTTAAGGAATTAGAAGTTTGAGACAGAAGTTGGTAAAAAATAGAAAGAGATTTGGAGACAAAACATAAAGCTCTGGGATACACCAAATTTATTTAGTAGATTTCCATTGTCGACATTCGACAATACTTGTCAAAAAAAAAAAACAGATTGAACTTATTCCGATTTTTTTCTTCAATCGGAAACTTATTCCAATCATCGTGATTTTGCACGAAAACACAACTGGCCTTGTTTGCACGATTAGCTGATCTCATTAAATGGATAGATATCAAATTATAAATTCAAGCGGTTATGATATATATATATACATATCTCTTTTAAATTATATCTTATCTATTTTGTGACTTTTTGTTTTGTATGAAACAAAATTTGGTTTCTTTTTGGCATTGGGAAAGATTTCTAGCAAATCAAAAAATGTATATCAAACATACAAGAAAGAAAGATTTATTATGTTTCACCTTTCTATGAAATTCAATTAAAACCACTATTGCACCACAATCGCAGCTTAGTGTCACTTTATGTCCAAATCTCTTTTTAATGCTTTCGGAATGTTTCAAATATTATTTGCACAATTTTCAAACTGAAATCTGTGGACTTTTATACACAAACAAATATTTGTTGTATTTATTTTTTTTCAATTGCCATATCACATTAGATATACTTACAACGTATTTAAGTAATTAAAACTAAATTAACGCGTTCACAGGTGCGATCATTTTCAGACACTTTAATTGCCTACCAACTATTAAGGATAAGTTTGGACATTGATTACAAACTGAGAAACATAATAAGCGTGTTGAGTTAATTGATTTTCATTAAAATTTAAAACCAGAAGAATTGTAGGGTGATACATATCTATATTGAGCAAATAGTCTATCGTAGGTATAAATTAAAAAAATATTTTAAAATATGCTTTTATGTAGATATAGGTACATTTGTTGAAAAAATGTATTAATTTCTGTTCAACATAAGCTCTTATACTTCTCCTTTGAATAAACTGTCACTTAAGCCGTAGGACACTCCAAAAATACGTCAGTCGCTTGCCAAATCTTTTGAACGAAATCAAATTGAATCTCACTGAGATATCAATGTCAGTTTGACAGAAGTCATAACATTGTCAAAATCAGGTGTTATCATTTTTCACCTCTGTGTGTATTTCTTTCAGATTTCTGCTTTAACTATTATTTTTGTAAGATTTTAGAAATGTCGTTTCATTTTAGAAAAAGATAGCTAAATGGAGAGCACTATTGTGTTAATGTTGCAGTTTGTGGCGGCCATGTTGGTTAAGTGACGTCTGTCAAATCTTTTTTTAATTGTTCATTCGCTAACACCAAACCAAAGCGCCAAACCAAATCGGAGAGTAAAATGATTCAGCAACAATGGCAACAATCCTTTACAGATATTTAAATTTTATTTTAGAAAATGTATCCTACTGATTTATGCTTGTAACAATTTATTTTTATCGTTTAATCATTAAGCTTTGAGCTTAAACTTTTTTTCCCAACAAAGATTTTCTGATTTTATATTCTATGACTTTTTTCATTGTTTACCTAATTAATGAAATTTTAAAAGAATCACCTGTTAAAATAATTTTGAAAAATACCTTCCAAATTGAAACACCAAAATCATTCTGAAAAACACTAGACCACCTTTTCAAATTAAGTATTTATTCATGCTTTTTTTTTGTTCTGCCAACATTGCTGCCAACAAGCTTTGCTGACTTGACTGGCTGTCACCTATAAGATCCATTCAGTCCTTGATTGATTGGATATATGCTAATTCACAGCGACATTCGTAACACTTTGCTTGGAATTATTAATAAGATACAAGGACCCACCGCAGAGTCATAGTTCGTTTGTGGTATACAAGTTAAGATTGTGTGAAGATTGGCCCAATTATTCCTGATTGATCTTGTCAAGTTTCTTATAAGCTAGTTGGTTTTTGAATCTCCACATATTGTATAGTTTTCCCTGTGGACAATTGTTGTTTTTGTTGTTGGTAAATGAGTGTTTGTTCAATTCCGTGACATGATTCATATCAATGACAAATCTTATTCCATGACGATGGATTGATTTTTGTTGTTGTTGTTGTTTTGTTTGCCTTTTGTGGTGTAAAAATTGATAATTGGAAGGTTGTTAAAGAAAGGAAAATAAAATTGCTACTCTCCTTTTGTCTATGATTTATTAACATATACATCAAAGTATTATACAAACGAAATGTTGAATGAGAATTGCTTAATCATCTTATGCTTCTAGTTAAAGAGTTAGTAATGCGTGGTTACATGTTTTATTAGTCACTGAAATCCATAATAAGTCATAAAAATCACATTTAGCCCGGGAATCCACAGAGATGCATGACTATCTATAACGGATACCATTACGATCGATGCACATTAATATTCCTGCAAGATAATGCTTATGACGAAGTTTGGTTATTTAAGCGAACAAAAAAAAAAAAAATTTCTGCAAACAAAGCATTTGCAGCAATTATTTTGGATGTAGTTTGAAAAACACTAAATTGCTTGCAACCTTATGCAATATTACACAATCGTAAAAATAATAAGGACACAAATAAGGAATGTTTTGAAACGTACGATGATTCTGACCATCATATCATTATGAAAATAATGCAAATAATATGTAAGAAGCTAAAACTTTGCAACAGCAAACTTTTTGCATACAAATTATGTATTGGTGTGGTTAATTCATCAAGCATACAACTGAAGTGCATTAAAATTGTATATGCACTTTGGGCTTACTTTGTATTATCAAGTGTCAACCCGCCTGTTATTAGCACTAAACTAACGTTTAGAAAAGCGACCAAATACATACAGCAAAAGTTTGCATGAAGTGTTTACTCAAGTTTCTTTCTCGTTAAAATTTGCATGCCTAATGTTTGCTTAAATTAATTTGTAATCCGTTATTACGCCAAGTCAGATAAATCCTTATTTATAAAGAAATTGTTATCCATATTAGTTAAAAACGTCCCATCTAAAACTCTGTTTATGATAAACGTCAATTGTTATCATATGATGTTCACTGTGTAAGAGAGAGAGGGTTCATAAGCTCTTACAGGCTTATGGCAGCAAGTGGAACAGAACTATACTTGAAATAATAAAGTCATATTTGGTTCCTTACATTCTGTATGTAATGTTTTTCTACTTAAGTTTATATAAAAAGGGTACTCATCTAACGACGTAAAACGACGAAAACGATATACATACTTATCCGCCGTCGGAAACGAGCTGTCAAATTTTGTATGGAAAAGTTTTCCCTCGAAAGACATAAACTTTCATCACGAATTCGATGCGGAAAGTGACAATGTAAAGATGAAAAGAAATAAAGTAGCCATTTTTGTCGACATTTCACGAAGGCGGGAAAATTTAATTGCAAATTTTACCCTGTAGGAGCGTTTTGCAGTAGGAAATAGTTTTACAAATGTTCCAAAAATTTAGAAAGTGAGAATGAAAAAAAAATTATATAAAAACAAATGATTAACAAAAATTCAAAGCTCACTGAATATCTTTCATCGCCTGTTTGTCTAGTTTTAAGATGATAGTGACGTCATAATACGTTTCTCCAAATTTCCGTCAACAGTTTTCATGGGGCGTTCATGAAAACGTAGGGAAAGTTATTTTTTTTACATTAAATGTGAATTTACGTCGTTAGATGAATACACTTATATATTCATTTGTATTTAGACATACTAAAACGATATTATTACGAAGTTAAACCTCATATGAACCAGTTTTAGCCTTCTTCGCCTTTGATTCTCGTGTTTTTTTTTTTAATAGGAACAGATAGGTAGAAACAATTCCTACAGATGTAAATCGTGGAAAACAGTTGCTAAAAAAGTGGACTCAATCGAGTGACCGGCAGTGTATAAGCTTTTCAAGATTAGAGGTGTTAAGTAGCAGTAACTTTATTCCGTCATTAAAACGATTTTATTAATAAGACTGTTAAGGAGTTTACTTATAGAGTTATAACATAACTATAATTTAAAGATAATTGATAATTAATTTTTGTTGTGTACAGAATTGACCTTAATATATGTAAACTAATATTACGGCGCTTAATTGAAAATTTACTAAAGCTTATTATTATAATTAACTTTTTATAAATTAAATTTTCTTTTTACCATTTTTTATTAACTGTGTCTAATGTCAAATGTAATTTAATTTTTTTTGATTTATAATCGTTGTCATAAAGTTCACTTTAACTAATTTACTAACATTAATTGAACACACTCTCGCAACGCATAATTATTAAAAAAAAAAGGTAACTTAACACTTTTTTTTACACAAAAAAACGTGATATGTCACATTATAGTATTTATCGCAAGTTTTACTCAGGTACTTTATATATCAAGTGCGACACATCGATCGTTAAAATAAAATTAAATCACACTAAATCTGTGCGCACAGCAGCCAACACATGCTGCAGAGTATCTATCTACTATAGATACAATATCTCAGTATCTATGTACATATTTTACGTGCAAATCCCAGCCAGAGGCAGCTATAGATTAGAGTCTTGAGATGATGGAAGCAAGATAAGAATTTGGTATTGCAACTACCAGCTATAGATAGAGAGAGAAAGATCAAATCATTCAATGTTATTGTTTTGTGCGAGTTACGTTTTGGTTGTGAAGCATTCAGTCAGATTTAAATTAACATGAATTCGAAAGGATTCTTGGAAGTTGGTGGAACTAAATTTGCGATCAAAATATTGTGATACAGTTAATGGTGGCATTGTTCTTGCCTTTAATGTGTTGTCTTGTTAAATGTTAACACAAGAAACAAATTCCGAAATAATATGTGTGCTTTGATTGTTACATCGAAGAACTATTTATAATTTTGTTGTTGTTGTGATCTGTGATGCAATATGTAAAATCAAGTTTAATTGTTTAGAGTAATTTAAGACATGATTGAGCTTTAAAATCAATAAAATAAAATCGAACGGTAGACAACTTAAATGGCATTTAAAAATTGATATTTCTTTCCTTTTCCTAATTGTTTGTGATTTTTTTTTTAATAATAAAAATAAAAGGTTGTTTAAAAAAAAAATAAAGTGCACGACTGGGTCGATCGAACTTGCTCTTGTGGTGTACGACTGTGTTGCAAGTACTTGTTCTTGTGGTCAGTTGCCACGAAAATAAAATTAAATTTAATATTTTTTTTTAATACAAAGGAAATAAAATGAATGACTGGGTAGCACGAACTTGCTCTTGTAGCAAAATATTGGATTGGAAAAATTTTATTTGCCGAACTATGTTCGAAAAGTGAAAAGTGGCCTAAATGTGAGGTGAAGTTGTTGGTAGCTACCATTAAATGGATGCTTAACCAAAAACTTTAAATGCCATCTTATGTTGAATATTAATTAAATGAATGAAATCGGGTAAGCCATTATCAATTTATGGCTAAATTTGTTAAAAACCGTCAACACCAATACTCCGTTATGTGCATTTTTAGAAAAAAAAAAACCTGAAATGCAGTTATATTAGAACTACTGAAAATATCATATATACAAAGTTTTATCGAAATCGTTAGAGCCATTTTCGAGAAAATTTGTAAAAACTAAAACCGTTATATGGGAGGTACCAGTTATAGCCGGGCTAAAATAAAAATTCGAATTCCTCCTCTAGGGAATCACCAAAATGTGCTTGACGCATAGTTTGAAGAAAATCCGTCAAACCTTTTAGGCTGTAGCTTGGTGAACAGGCAACCGCCCATACGCACACCCGCAAATACGCACATACGCACATCCGCGCAGACAGAACGATGGACGGCATGACGAAACCTCCTTTTTTATGCTTCTCTATCATCGTCATGTAAGGTTTGATTAAAACCTCGAAATTTTTTTTACATGAAACCAATACTTGCCCTATTGAGCAAGTAAAAAATAAGTGGGTATCGTCATTTTAAGTTTTCTAAAAAGGTACATAAGATATTATCCGGTTTTCTGGTTTTCATTCAAATTAAATAAGAGCATTGAATTTTGAAAAAAAATCTTTAATAACAAAAACTTTTAAAAAAAAGTTTGACATTAAAAAACATTTTTTTTTGGTTTTGTTTCACTCAAAAATAAAGTGTTATACAAAAAATAATTTAACGTTCAATAAAATAGCTTCATATTTATAGTATATTTTAACTTTACAAAAAGGTATAACCATATGGCATTGTATATGTCGGTTTTTTTCAAAATAATTATTCGAAAACCTTTTTTGAAAAAAAGTAAGAATGGATGTTTTGAAACCAAATATATATTATAGGTATATAAAACAAAAATCAAATGCGTTGGAGCGGTTTTCTAAAAAATCGATTTTTTCAAAATATGTTTTTAAAAATAAGATTTTTAAAAAATTATGCAAGTTTAGAATTTTATTTATTAACCTTAATTTGATGAAAATCCGTTACATGTTTTTAAAAAAATTGCAGTTTTTTTTTTAAATATTTTTTAAAACTTAACAAACAAAATTTACATTTAAAAAATTTTAAATTTTAAAATCAAAATTTAAATTTAAAATTTAAGTATACATACCTAATACCTATTTTAGAAAGTGAAAATTGCACTTGAGGCTAAATGGCATCCCACTCCCCTCCTATTCGATATTTTCTTGTCTCGAAAAAACCTAAGCGTTCTAGCTTTTTGTTATACTTTGTGTGAGCCTTTCACAAGCAAGTAGAAAATTTATTTGTTTTATCATCTACAACAATCAAATTATACTTATAAATAATTATTGAATATTAATAACAACTATTTCCTTCATTAAAAATACGCAACAATTTTGTCGCAACATACATTACGGTGCACGCCTCTTAAACTTTTAATTAAAAACATCAATCAATCACATCAACTATCAAAATGTAACACACTTTTTTAGTACAACATTAAAATTTGCGTACCAACTCACGTCAATTGAATAAGTTAACCCAAAAGCGTTCATGCATTTCACTTCGATCAGGTTCCGCCATTAAAAAAAAAAAAAAACATAATACACACAAAATCTGTCCCACAGTTCGAGGCACTAAAGACCGAATAGTCATATCAATCTTCAAAAAAAAAAAAAAAAAAATACTTACAACTTTGTGCAGCCTTAAATTGGGTTTGAAATTAATGACAACTATCGCCTTCCTATGCCTAAATTCACATAACAGATTGAAAAGTCAGGCCTAACATTTAAAGTGAAATAATTAATATCAAACTGCAGGCAAGCCGACGTAGATATTGACTTCAAATTGAAGGATTAACCGCCACAAAGTGCGTATATGTTATGTACTTACAATTCACCTAAAGGCCGTTTGCAGTCACAGATTCGAAACTATCTATCCAAAACTAGAGTCAAATTTATTGCCTGCTAAATTTGTGCGTCTTGGCTGCAGTGATCACTTTGGTCTGTCGATCGTCTGTATAGGCGAACCGAATACTGTACCATACCTGAGGCCAGAGGGAGTCAATCTTGCGTTGTGTTACTATTCCATGTTGATATCTCACCGAGATTACTCACTCACATCGATCAATTATCGCGCTTTGATCGAAGCGACCGACCGACGCAATGCGATCAATTTCAGTCGCTTATAGCGTGGACAAATCTGGTTTAACGCATCTGGTTTTGCATCTAAACTAGGCCGGCCGGCCGAAGCAGCGTTGGCGGCCTATTACGTGGATTTTTCGAATTTCCATATGATACTTGCAGAAACATGCAACGTTACGAGTGTAGATCTGATTTTAAATGAGGTTTGGGAGACGATGACCTGCGTAGATCAGGCGGGCACGCATGCAAGGACTTAAAGTGTGCGAGTTAGTATACGGCTGGCTGAGTGCTGGATTAAGTTTTAACTGCATTCGGTGTGTGAGAATTTTGTAATTGCTTTGGCGCGTCGAATAGAAGAAAGTCATTCCTCTCCTATTGGCTTGTGCATTTATGTAATTTGGAACTTGTAATAGATTTATAGGCTTATGGGAACCAAATGACAGCTCGAGAGCCTGTTTTTTGATAACCTAGTTCTGTGCATACGAGGGAATTTAAATTACGTATTGATACAGACAGCCCATACATATGTACGCACTAGAAACGTAATTTTTGTGAGAGTGAAACTTTAATGGCATGCGAGGTTGTTTGGTTAAATAGAAGTTACGTTACGAACTCATCCACTTCTACTTTTCAGAAAATAAATAATAAAGTTTCGTAATTATTCATGAACACAGTACACATAACAAGTACAAGTACTCCGACTTTCCATTTTTCTCCAAGTTCGCGCATGTGTCAAAAATGGAGACCCTCTGTCACTGGGAATGCGCTGTCAACAAAGTAAAGTGAAACTTCTGTTAGCGGAAGTGAACTTCGTGTTCCAAATGTGAAATCTAGTATCTAAGCAAAATAAACAAAAATGCAATAACTGTATTTACTTTCTTTTTAGTATTCAAAAAAAATGTCGGCAATTTTTATTTTGTTTTTCTTTATTCTCTACGCGAACATATCTTCCCGATCGGCACTTGTTCCATCGCCAACATCTTCCAAGTTTGCAAATACATAACAAGAAATGTGGAGGTCTATGGATTTCATGACAGAACTCTTAAGGATTAGACTAAATAGTATAGGGAATTTTACCATCTTGTCAAAAGAAAAAATGTCAGCTCACACTAAGCGGATGACAGATTGAAATATGAATCGCGCTTTTTTAAACTGTCAAACTCAAAATCTTGTAAAAGTATTTATCTATATACATATGTATCTCTTTTTTTCCTGTGAAATTTGAGATTTCCGTGACTTGAAAGTGAAATAATATACTATTCACAATTTTCGCACACAACAATAAAATGTCCGCTCTTGTTTTTAATTAATTTGTCACCAATGATAAAAAAAATGTCAGTTGTCATCCGCGTACTGCTGATTTTGACACTGCTCTGCAAACGAGAAAGAGATATAGTTGTTACCTAAAAAGCCCTATTTAAGTTGATATTTCATATCAGCATCGTTCCGCCAGTAGTAAAGGAACACGTTATCACGATAGTCTTCTTCCTCCACTCTGAAGTCCTTGCAGGAGTTCTTTAATTACATCTTCCACAAAATCAGGCACAACAATTTCTTCTCTGTTTTCCAAGTCTGTATCAATGCCTTCCTGTTGATTTGAATACAGGAAATTCAATGTTTTTTTTTCTGTATATTTAAATTATGCTTTTTGTTCACGAATGATTTAATTGATTAAACAATGATTTAATTTAAATAAAAGTGAAGGAACCAAAAGAGCTCTACTAATATTAAATATAGCAGAAAAAACAAACTGAAACAAAAAAAATTATTTTGTGAGAGTCAAATCTAGGGTCACCAAATGTCATTCGATTTTTGACAACCTGCGCAGTATATTACCTTTAATGTGTGTGTACTGTGATAAATGAACGCTTGCTTAATTTACATATTCTGGATTAGGTACTGACATTTTCAATAGAATTATGATTATCTATCTTTTATGAATAAACGTTAAAGTAGTAAAAAATAATGCCCCATCGTGCGTGGTCATGACGTGGTGATCAGTGTATCGCACTCTCTTAATTATAGTGTAATTTTTTTTTAAATCCAAGAAGAATGTTTCATTTACTTATTTGACTTAAAACGTCAAATGAATTTTCAAAAGCAAAAAAACAGAAATTAGAAAAGTAGAATTTAAATATTAGCGTAAAATCATTAGGTATACGTATACATTTGGAAAACTAAAATAGGCACATAAAACTTGAAAATATTTACAATTCTATGGTTGCCAAATCGTCTGCCCAGGTTTTGTTCGATAACTATTTAATTTTCTCAAAATTTTGTTTGCAGTTGTAATCATGTAAACAGAACTCTTAATGTATTAAATTTCGTAAAATGCGATGCAGCCGCTCAAAAGATATTCGGTATTTAAAAAAAATTTTAGAAAATTAAATTTCTAATCTTTTTTACTTACAATTTTGTAAGTAATGTTTTATTTGCTTAGTATTCGGAGTCGCGGAACTTTTTTTATTTTTCATATTAGGTACATACATACAAAATGCTAACGACAATTTACTTTTGTTTAAAAAAGTTAGGTAGAGCACTAATTTATGTTTGACATGATCATCGTAAATTCCTCATGTTCGAGTGTTTGTCTCAAAGCCTTTTTTTAAGAATGCATACCTAACTTGCCTCATAGTACCTAACCGCATTAAATACACAGTTTTAAAGGACCAAAAGCCACATGCCTATGTTATGTACAATGTACATACCTATACTATATGAAGTAGAAAATACATTTTTTTGATCAAAAAATTTCTAACATTTTTATTCAATTACCTGTTATTAGAGTAATTAATGGATGTATGTATATTTAAGCAAATTAAAAACTCAATATACAAACACATTAAAAACACATGACCTTAAAATATTTCACACACAAAAATCATGATTGACACAGTTCTCACAAAATCCAAAAAATAAGTCTCGATGACCGTACAGTGATTTATCAGTCTTATCTTCACAAATATTTAGACCTAGTTTAGTTTTGTCAACTTCGGAGGTCAATACCTTCACTTAAAAAAGAAAAGAAAAGAGGTGTGTGCATTCAAATATGCAAAACCCAAATACACATAACCCAAAATGCCTCCGTGGTAAGGCACCAAAATTGTGTTAATTAACATATTGAAAAATATCTCACCCTCCATCTCCGACCAAACCCCAAAATGTATCCAAATTTGTGTTGTTACGGTTTCTTGCACAGCAGGAGAGCATATAATGTGCTATGCATGCAACACACATCCATTGACACCACGACACAATGCACTGACAATGATTGTAAGTTTAACAGGTGCACACAATGCACACTGCACACACAATGTGCCAATAGAGGGGAAAAAAGCTGCACGCTTTTGTAGAGACGTGATTGTGATTGTTCTTACCCACCTCCCTTTATTTGTAGAAAATGATTTATAATGCGTCATTGGCATTGAAAAAGATATTTTATGCAGATTGAACAATTCGAAAGAAATATTGAATAAAAGTGGGACAGAAGCAGTTTGTTGATCTGTGAATGAAACTATTATAATGAATACAATAAATAAATGATTGCTGTATCTGGCTGATCGTTTAAAATATTGATCTTTTGATTAATTGCTATTATGGTAATAATAATTGATGACATTTTTATTAGTTCATTTTATGTTTTGCAACTAAATGATTTGATGTGGACACTGGACACTCTCAGCCCTATTAATAAAAAATGCTTATTTCGTCTCTAACTCATGAGTTAACTACACCATGGATTCATGGAATAAAAGCTAAGTCAAAAGTTAAAATTTCTTATTAATAAAACAAAATAAATCATGTAATAGTTAGCCAACATTCGTTAAGAAAATCTACTACAGTTCTATTACAATTATATGTTTATGGACTGTGAGCATGTTTCCACCTGAAGAATGTTATGTGTTTCCATCACGTAAAGATTTATAAGTATGTTGTCATTTTTTTTTTGTATTTTGTATTTTCAAAATGCCGATAAATAAAATTTGCGTTCGTATCGTATCGTTTATAGACAGATGAATCGAAACTCTTAGTATACACAAAATAATAATTTTTTTTGTTTGAAAAGGTTTAAATTTAAAATTCAAATTTTCAACGGAAGTTAAGACCCTTTTAATGATTATAATGACTAATCTTAATCCGTCTGTGTCTCAGCAATCACTGAACCGATTTACATAGTTCAGATGTTATGGGATAGAGGAAATACCAAAGAAGGTCATGGGGACTACATTTTTGTACAGATGTCCCTAGTTTGGCCAAAAAATTAAAAAATGAAAAAAGTTCACTTCCGGAACTCAAATAAATAGGGCGAAAAATACACTTACAATTTTTTTTTTTTTCAATAATAAAGAAGAAGAAAAAAACCCGAGAAAATGCATTTGGCATGAATTTAACAAACATGCGTTTTTGTTTAGTTTAATAGTATACCTATACAAATTGCACTTCACTTATATATTTTCGATGAAAAAATCAAAACAAACCGAAATGACACTTTTCAATCTTACACCATCGCTAAACCACCTACTTGGGTGCGGTAACTTAACTCACAGTTAATAAAAGCTGTTCCGTGTTTATTAATAACGTTTTGACATTAGTTCCGGAGTTAACGATAACTCATCGATAAATCGCGTTTATTAATAAGGGTGCCTATGTGTAGGTACAAATATTTGTGCCATAGGTATCGCATATGGTATCTATCTACTTTTTTGGGTTTAACCCTTGATAAAATGCACAATAGAACATTCTTAGAAGAAACTATTTTTCTAGCGAAAAAATAGCCATTTATTCTTAAACGAAAATCCAATTTTTCTCGTAAAAAATACGATCAATATTGATAAAATTTTTTATGAATGATTTGTTACGAAAATTGCTCTTAAACTGTATCTTTTATAGAACAGTTTTTTTTTGTCTACCGACTATCTCGTAAATTTATTCATCGGTTTAGATAAAATAAGATATTCAAATAGTCCTGCAATGCGTAGTAAATATTGAATTATTTTTTTATTTTTTGAAAATACAATTTTTTTTATAAGAACTGGTCAAATAATTATCCAAGTTGTTAACAAGAAGGTAAATTGCCACAAGAGCAAGTTTGTGCGACTCAATCCTGTTCTTTATTTCGTAAGCATTTGGTTTCTTGATCTAGAAATAAATCTTTTTGTAGTCCCATTAATTGCTAGAAATGAAAGTTTCAGCGAGCCAGTCAAGCGTTTTATTTAATTCTACGAATGCATAACTTGCCTTAAAAAACTTATTAATCCTAAGTAAAAGTCAACCAAAGATAGCGTTTTTAACTTAAAGTCTACTCGGTAATGTGACGAGGATTCAGGATCACTGAGCAAGCTTACTGAATAGTGTAGACACGTATGTAAGCACTGAATGAACAATCATAATGTGTGGATCTTTTAATCCGATCTGTTGTTCATGCTTGAAGCAAGATATAATTCAGTTCCGTCGCATCGTTCCGAAGTTTTAAAAAAAATATACGGATTTTCGGTTGCCATTATGTAGCACAGATATTCTACATACATATATACATAGGTATACAATAAGGAAATTTTTAAATATATACAAGGTAAGTGGTCTATCTCACCCTACTATGGGGCAAGTTGAACCAGTGGGGGGGTTAAGTTGAAAGAAAGTCTTAAGAGCAGAAAAATTAAAATATTAAAAATCAAGATGAAAATATACAAGTCACTTATACAATTATTTATTTCATGTGTGAAACAACGAAACATGAAACATATGTAAAACTTCAACTTCAACGACTTCATTTGTAAAATGTTCTTGAACGCAAACTGCAAAAGTCAACTGTTCGAAAACGTAATCACGAATTTTACTGCATTGGCATTATGTTCGATAATGCATTTTGCTCAAGTCACATGTAAGTATATAAACATCTTCTGCGGTGCAGCTGTGCAGTTAAGAAATCGAGGTGACGATACAAATGTTGAGATACCAATCAAACATGACATTTCGATGATAGAGAAGACGAAAAAAGTAGGTCCGGGGATTCTGTTTGTCTGTCTGTATGCATCAGCCTTAACGGTTGGGCCGATTTTCTTCAAATTTGGTCCAAAGTGTCTTCAAATTTGCAGTCTTCATTCTTTTAATTTTTTTTGAAAAATATTATTTTTTGCCTAATTTTCTCGAGATCGAAAAGTGCAAATTTGGTGTCATTTTTTAATCAAACTGTAAACATCTGTCCAAAAATATAATTCCCACAATCTAGTTTGACATTTCCTCTATTCAACACCATATGAAATCGGTCCAGTGATAGCTGAAACACAGACGAATTTAAAAAAGGCTTAGTTTCCGATAAAAAATTTAATTTTAGATTCAACCTTTCCGGTTCGGATTTCTGATAAATTTAATATTAAGCAACTTATTTTGGTGCTTGTAAGTAACAAATTTAAGCCTCAAAACCTACCTACATACTTTTTTTTTTTGAAAATATATTTTTAAAAAAGTCACCGAAATATTTTTAACAACAATTGGTTTAACGGATCCGTTTTGTAATCGTATAATCTTGTACGAAAACGTCAAATGTATTTGCAATAATATTTTTTGACGTTGATCAATACAATGTTCGTAAGTAGGCGGAATGCATTTTTGAAGATTGCAACTACTGCGTCATAAAATGACGATCATTTGACGATCAAAATGACTTTGATTTGATTTTCTAAAACGGCCAAAGATTTATAAGTTCACCATTCTAATCAAATGACATTTTTAACAAGATTGTTATCTTAAAAATTCCCAAAAAATATAGAACAATACATTACATATCTATTTATAGTATCTACATATTTTTTTTTTCCACAAATAGGTAAGTGTTAGCTATGTGGCTTTGTTAAGTTCGCCTTACTTAAAGAATTCAAGCTGCACCTCATATGCTGTTCACAAAAGATTGATATCATTGACCAAACTTTAAGAGTAAAAGTTAGCTTTATATGTCCATGAATAAAGATCACTATTTGTGATTAGAAGCTCATGAAGTGTAATTAATGAGCTGCGTATTCTAAATTCTAGGCTCAAAATTATAGTCAAGTTAACTCAAAACTAAAGCAATTTAGTTTGACACTAGGCTGAAATTTCATTTTGGCAATTATAGACAAGTTAAACTACACTTTATCTTTAAAGACTTGCATCAAAATTAAAATGAAAACCCTATTTTTATTTTGTTAGTGTCACACTTGCTTTATGAATTCTGTCAATCTGTCATATTCTATAAAAATTATTTTACAAAATTTTGGAGGAGGATTTTTGCTTGATGATTTTGAGCTTTTTGGGAAGTCCAAATAATATAAATCTAAGTCTGAACGACGCGACGATGAATTTTATTTAAAATGATTTGAAAATTCTACAGTTCTCTTCTTGATGGGAAACATTGAAGTAGCAAAACCGGCAAAAAATTGCCCAAGTGAAAAAAATTTTGTCTGATGATTCTGAAATTTTGTTTAAAAGAAAATCATCTAAATAAAAGCTGATCGAACTGATCCTTTATTATAATTTGTGAAATAATTCTGTTTTCCAATTCAACACTAACAGCAAACAGACACATTTGCTTGAAACTGATTTGTAGCTACAATTTTTGTATTTATTTTTATGTTTACCCGGCAGTTGGCACACACATTTATTTGGTTAAGATGTTAATTATATTTAGATTGATTTAATCGTTTTTATCGAATATGTTAACTATTTGTTCCGATATTTATTATTGCTCGACTTCTTTTAAAAAATTAAATATAAATTTGTTTTCTTTTATTGACATTCCCGTTGATGACATTTTGCGAAAGATGCAAAGGTGTGTTTGCTTTTTTTTCTGGACGATCTGTCACTGTTTAAGGTGTGTTCAACAAAAAATTCTTAAAGAACTGGTTTAAGTGTGGCATTAGTTATCAGTAGGTACTTCAGAAAGTGTTTATAACTGCGTAAAAGTTAGAGATGTGGTGTAAAGTTAAAATTAAGTTAAGAAGTGTCACGTTGATTCCTTAAATATAGGCTGACTATAATTTTGCGCCTATGTAGCTATTACTTTACACTAACCAAAAGCTCTTTAAGACAATCTTAATCTATTATAATACGACATTGTAATGAGAAATCAAACGAATTTTAGATAAAATTTCTATGTCCACTGAATTATATTAACTAGCATTTTGTTTAAAAGATGTAGATTATGAATAAGGTCATTGAATTTAAAATTTGAAAAATTTCTCGTATCCAGCTTTCTCTTAATTTGTTCAGCAATCAAACTGAACCTAATCTTTATATTCAAATTGCCATGCAATCGAACACCTCAAGAGGATATCGAAATGATTAAACCCTTTAATTGATGCAAGCTATATATTGCCTGTATTCATTTAAGCTCATTACCTCATAAAGAATAACATTTCTAGGTACTTACATTGGAACCAATTATATACAACGACGACAAAACAACACGACGTCATTTCATGGTCCGTATGAAGTCCCAATCACGTAATCGCGTTTTGGCTTTTGCTGCCCACTGTCTTTGTTCTCTGCTATTTTGCTAATACACCATTTGAAGTCATGCTGATCTTGATTGTTATTCAGTAGCATTTACAGATTCCACTGATCTTTGAAGCTATCTGATTGTGGTTTTTCTCATTTGAGTCAAGCGTCTATCTGTCTGGCAGTTTGTATAGTTTTGTTGGCTTCTCAACATTTCCACTTCATTCTTAGTCTTGTTTAGGTTTACCTACCACACTCGATCGTATTGTCAAATGTATAACGCCTACGTCCTCAACACCATGACCAATAATGTGCTAATGAATAATTTTCCACTTGAGTGAATTTTATGCTGACTTAATTTTTCATCAGAATTTGATGATCTTTGGGGTTAGATTTTATGCTTCACTGGGATTTGGTGTGGACACACTAATCATATAGTGTCAGACTTTATCGATGGTATGTCAGGGTGCTAATTGATTCATTTAAGCTGAAGTTGGAATGAATAAGTTGTAAAGGTTGATTTATTGCTAGAAGTAGGGATTTGCATATTACAATTGACATCGTAAAAGAGGGTTGTAGAATTCTCTTCCGGTTCATAGTCTCTTAAGTTATAATTTTGTATTTTTCTAGGAAGCTTCTGCAATTAAAAGAAACCTTTATTTTAAAATTTATTATAACGCAATTTTGACATTTAATCTTTTTTCTGCAGACGGCTTATATGCAATGCTTCAAAATACTTTATAAAAAAATTATGTATTATGTTAATGGAAAAATAAAGTTATCTAATCTAATCATTTAATCTTTTTTTTTTCTTTACAGATACAAAAATGGCAAGGATACAGATGTTTTCTGTTATAACAATAGGTTTGATGTGCTACATCGGGACCATAAATTCAGCCGTGACAAGAGCAGGTTATTTCTATGACAACCCGATCCGACCATATAGTCCGCCATCATTTCCCTCTTTGCGTTCATCAGGACAATATTCCAACATTCCATTTGGTCAAAAGGTAGAAGCAACCACACAAACACGGTTAAAGGTTCCACCAATTCCCTCACTTCCTCCACTAACAACATTTATACCAACAAAAACAACACAAAACTATCAATCGGCTTATGGAAGAATTCAGCCTACGGTGAATTCCTTTGCGAGAAATATTCAACAGCAAGTAGTGCAGCAAGGACAAAGTTTCTTCCAAAAACAACAGCAACAAAAACAACCTCAACAACTACAAACGACACAATACCAAAGAGCTCCACAGATAAATATTCAAAACAAACCAGCTCCACAACCATATTCTTACCCTAAGCCTCAAGTTCCTCTTAGTACACCATTTACAAATAATAAACTACCCTCTTACACAATCCAACAACGAAATAATATTCCCCAGTCCACAACTGGACCATCAACACAGCTTTATTCTACTAGCACTCCAAAAGCACTTGTCACACAACAAACCCCTTTACTAACTGTAGTTCCCCCAGTTGCAACACCCTCAGTAGCAGAGGTTCCAACTGCTTCAGATATTAATTCCAATTCTAATCCCACACAGACAATTGTTGCACCAGCACTTCTTACTTCACCGGACATCTACTTCGTTGATGGACGCCAGTTGAAGCAATACAAGGTCTACGAACACATCGACAACGACATTGATCAAGAAGTCCATAATTTCATTCCGGCTAACTTTTTCCTCAACAGCTATCATTCCATGATTGGAGATACACATCCTCTGGGTGAAGACGTTCAAGTTCAAAGCAGAGCTTCGAGTTTCCAAGAAATTCCTCAACAGTCTCAACTATTACAGCAACAACAGACACCAAATACCGTCGCTTTGGGTTCCGGTGGATTGGGTTTCGTTAAGTTGCCCAACGGTAGTGTTTACCTTGGTTCGGGATCACTTGGTTATATAAGTAACTTGCAGCACTCACAGGATGTTCAAGATCTCAGAAGTCGCACAAGCTCATCAGCACCAGATGCACTTCACTTCGGACACGGCCCATTGAGTGACAGCTTTTACTACCAGAATCAGAATAGAGATTAGTTTGGGGGGTTTTGAAATGGTTTTATATTTTATTTTGTATAATTTTAGATATTTTTGCTTTATTTATCAATCACTGAATGTATCCTATAAATTGTAAATGTAAATAAATTTTAAAAAGATGTGCATGTGGAGTTGGTCTTATTTTTCACTATATGGCTCAACCATAATAGTCGAAACAGTGCATACGAAAATATTCGAATACAAGCAAATTATACATATAGTGCGCTCGTAATGTCAGATTACTGAGGTTCGTTTAATTTTCGTTCACTTTCTCCTCCGTAAATAAAGAGTGCGCTCCATAGGTACGTGCGCAATTTTGACAGCCAGCCAAATACATGCGAAATTTGCTTGCGTTTGCATCCGACCAATATGGTCGACTTAAGGAATTTACGACACTTGAGGAAACTTGACTTAAAATTATGACATTAGCTTCCTCTTGCTGGTTGGGCCTTAAGATTGACTAAATGAACCAAACTTCACGAAGAATTATGACATTACGCTTCCATTTGAATTCAACCATTATGAATCAACCTTAAAGGTAGAACTACAAAATGCGCATGAGCCAACATAAATTACTGTCAAAATTAAACGAAAAGTTTCGTCATCTTTATACAAACATGATAAATAACTATAATGAACATTGTGAAACATGTGAAAATCACTTATTTTCAGTTTCTTTCATATGTGTTAGAAATTCATAATTTATTGATGAATTTATTGATTTATTGATAAATTGGATAATTTAATGCAAATTCATAGTCTTTTCTTGGTAAAGTGCCATTTAAATTTTTGTTTCCAACTGTCAAATGCAAACATCTGTCAAATTTACATATGTATGTAGGAGCGATTTAGATCGCACAGCTCATGCGAAGCTCATGCTTAACAAAACTCAACGAAATTCGAATATGTCCATTATAGCCAAGCCATATGACTGTGTGGTGTGTATTAGCTGATTTTGACAGTAGGTCATGCTTACTCATGCGCGTTATAGTTGGGCCTTAAGACATAACTATAGATTCAGAATAAAATAGCTCATGCATACAGCATAATACACGCATACCTTATGTTTAACGAAATGTAATAAAATGCATATGTGTCAAATGTAGCCAATACTATATGACTTTGTTTTTTGACTATTTACGATTTTGATCTTTTTTAGACATTATACTCGTATCCTTAAAGCGGTATGCTAGAATGGTTGTTCAAGGATTATGAAAGTTTGAAAGTTTACCTTTTCCCTTCCTTTATGAAGTATTTATAGAGTTCTCCATTTGGGCTATCATCTTCAAGAAGTATAGGCCAAGAGCCTAGAGCAAATTTTTGGGTCGGAAAGGTAACCGCAAATAAAGTATATGAGTCAATAGCAGGTGTGAAGGTCATTCATGATATAAACGCAACTCTTGCAGTCCATGATGGCGGCTTTTGTGAGTAATAGTAGCTTAAAAAATCACTTTTTCAAAAAATAAGAAAATTGATGTAACCGTTCAAATTTAGTTTTATTATAATAAGATCTCTCATCTCATAGCAAAAATGTTCTTTTTGACATAACCAAATACTTTCTGCCGCAATATGTAGAAAAACCTCCCGTCATACCAAATAGGAAGGTACAAAACAATTTAGATAAGGTAATTGGCAAAAAATTCATTTTTGAATAATTGGTATAACTGAAATTGGCTTTCACAAAAGTATTGAAAATACCTCCCTGAGAACAGATTAGTAGGTCCAGGACGATCTAACAGGCCAGACGCTTTAGAAAACTTTAAAAAATCAGTTTTTAAAATAATTGGTAGATATAATAATTGGTTTAACAACTCAATAAATAGGTATTTAAAAGTGCTTGGAGAAACTGGCCATTATTAAAATTGTTGCCTTTATTCCGCACGAAAGAAAAAAGAACATCAACTATTATTGCAATCATTTTCTTGCTTTTGTTTAAAATCTTGTACCGCCCCAGAGAAGGCTCTCTTAAGTTATTTTTTTTTTGTTTGTGATCTTACGGTGTTGGAAAGTTCAAACTTTTGTTTTGTTTCTAAGATGCAGAAAAAAACACAAAGCACGCAAAAAAAACGAACATTTTACTAGTTATTTTTTACATTTTGATGAATTGCACTTCTCCATTGTATAAAAAAATTCAAAAAATTAAAACAAGTTCGAAATTATTCAAAGAATAATAAATAATAAATAATAATAAATAATAATAAATAATATAAAAGGAAGAACATTTTTAAATAAAATAGAAAACAAAAAATACTGTTGAGTGTAAGCCCAGATGAAATGTAATTTGCCATCTACCTGTGGCAGAATGCTACAAGATGCGTGGTAAGTGCACGGGCTAACATGATTTTAATTTTGGTTGTTGTACATGAAAAACGTAACATACGTAATGTAAAGTATTCTAATACTTTTTAGTGCATCTTTGCACCAAAGACGTAGGTCTAAGTATTGAAATGCAGATGGCGAATTTGAAATTTTAAAATGTTTAATAATTTTTTTATCATTTATTTATATAAATTATTTATCAGTCTGTGATGGCAACATTGAGTATTGGTTTCGTTTAAAAATAACGATTATAGAGAAATCTAAACAAAAATGTTCGTCAAACCGTCCGTTGGTTTATTTTATTCATATTGTGTAGGTTCGGATATGGGGTTGTCTGTTAACCAAGCTACAAGCTAACGGCTTGAAGAAACCTTGTTTTGAAAAAAACGTAATAAGGGATGAAATAAAATTCAAAGACAACAGACTCAGCCTATTACTTGGACTGGAATGGAGCATATTTCATGAATGAAATGGACTGAAACCAGGTAAAATTAAAACGAAGTTTGGTTATTGTGTTACCATTGTATATAAATTTCTATAGTACAACCATGGAGCAGCGCCATCTAAACAAAGTTGTTAACTTCACATTTGGAGGTTCTTACATTTACTAAGTGTCTATTCTGTTACCCTAACAATAGTCGTCTACGAAACAAATTAATAATACATAATGTATTTTATTGGTTCTAAAATCCATATTCCCTTGACAAAAGTCGTAAACAAAACAAAAATCATATATGCTTACGACTGTTGTCAGGGTTACAGAATAGACAACTATTAAATGCACGAACCTAAAAATGTGTTTATAACACGTTTCTCAAGATGGCCAGGCGGTGATTATTCAGCATGAAAATACTATAGAAATGTATATACAATGGTGTTACAGAGTAGGTATGGTACATCAATCGAAAGCGAATTTTATGGCGATTGCCATAACCTATCACAAATAAAAAGTGATTGGTTATCATATCAGGGATGATAAAAGTAAAAAATAGCGAGAAATTACAAACTTCCTACATTTTGACAATGTAGACTGGAAAAATCCTGGCAAACTACAGAAAGTGATAAAGCACAATAAGATGTCAGAAGAAATTAGGAACGAAAACAAAATTTTTTTTTAGTTTTTAAACCAAGACCAAAATAAAACCAATTAAACCCTCTCGAGAACCATATCAAATAAAATGCAATCTTTTTGTATACCTGTCTACCTATACGTACCTATTCTTATTGACTTTTTAATATTAACCTTTCCCTTGAAGATTCACTTTTTGTTGCAATGTACCTACCTATGTAGCTATCTATAATTTAAAATGTGACATAAAACTCCAATCATATTGTTACTTAGGGGTCAATTATACATAGCTATCATTGAAACTCATCATTGAAATTTTCTTTAAAATTCTGCGAGTTATTTGTCATCGATAAATGTAACAAATTTTTGTTTCAAATAAAATAAAAACATATTGAACCTTTTAGTCAAGTAAAAGGTATCCAGCAGATAGCTTGGAAGCATGCACTGGACATCCGAAACCTTTATGGTTTATGATTAAGTTACTGAATTCGAATGGAAAAAACATGCAGAGAAGCTACATGCAAAATAAATAGAACATACAGTGAAGCTGCTTCTGTTGATGAAAATAAATAAAAAAATTATATGTGTATGGTGAAATTATGAACACTTCCCTTTATCTATAAACAACGATCTGGAGTCTCGCTTAGTACATTGGAGCAGAAATTCTATGAATATAGAAAACTTGAAGGTGACGCCATGGCTATTCGCATATCAGCTATAGAACAGGTATCAAAGCAGTTTGAGGAAATTCTTGCTCCGATGGCAGAGTCAGCGGTTATCACCAAAATCATATGCAGTCTTCCATTCCAACAAAATATATTCACTTCAAATCTGCATGGGATTCAGTAGCTCAAGCTTAACAGGCGCTTGAAAATCTAACGCAGCGGTTAATGAAGGAAGAAATGCTTCTAGGGGAAGAAAATTCTGATTGTCCTCAAAACCAGGCATTAGTGCATCATAATAAGAAAAAGTTTTCCATGGCGGACAAGAAAAAGGAACTCAACTTGCAGCGTTTGCAAAAAGAGTGAACATTGGTGGAAGGAGTGCGGCGCCAGATTGGCACAACAAAAGGATTTGGCGCTTATGGCTCAGTTTTCAAATAGCAAGGTACCATGCTGGTACACTGATTCTGGGGCCTCAAGTCATATGTGCTTTCATCGAGAAGCATTTAGTAATCTTCGACCTGTCAAAGATCCGAATATCCATTTTGCCTAGGAAACATGAAAACCATATACGCGCAAGGGTGGTTCGACTAGTTTTTCTGAAGGTCGCGCAGAGGTAAAAAGAAATGGTCAAACTCTTGTTGGTAAAAGATGTAACGAGTCCCGTCTTTATATGCTTTCTATGAGCGTCATTCAACCGGATTATGCAACAATAATGAGTGATAACTATGGAGACATGGTATAAGTGGCTAGGACACTTAAGCGTAGACACCTTAAAGCGATCAGCCTTAGACAAAAAACTCAATCAAGGACAGCGGCAAATTCTTCTGCACTTGGAAAATCTCACAGACACAGCTTCTAAACCATTGGGAAATCAAGAAAGAAGGAACGAGGTGAAGATGCTGAGTCCTGAGCAGAATGGGTTAATAGAGAGACAAAACCGAACTGTTAAGGAAACTGCATTATATTATCTATGATCCATGAATTTGGAGCTCCAAAATTGTTATGGGCGGAAGCCGTTAATACAGCTATTCATATCCTGAATCTGTGCCCCACGCAAGCTGTTCAATGGAAGTCTCCCTACGAGCTTTGGTATAATGCAGCCCCCAGGTAAGAAAAATTGTACAATTTTGGTTGCAGTGTTTTTTTATCACATTCCAAAACACCATCGAAACGCTCTTAATGCTAAAAGTAAACACGCAGCAATCGTTGGTTATAAATACTGAATCAAAATCGTATAGGCTGTATGATGGAAAAAGGATTGGTGGTTTGAAACTTTATCTAAGGCTGAACCACGTTTGTAGAATTGGTCGTAATTTCGGTAAGATTTTTAATCTGCTAAAGTAGTAGAGTCGTGATTTTTTGAAAAATCACGACTCTATGCAAAACCGTGCAAATATTTTAGATATAATTTTAAGGTACCTATTTAAATTAAAAAAAAAAGTTAACATAAGGTGTTTTTAACCAAAAAATAACGAAATCCCATATAAAAATTTGTGTCCGGATATTAAAACCAAAGTTTTCGGAAACTTAATTTAGCTGTTTGGATACTAGCAAAAAACGTACTTTTCTAATTTATTTTTTTTTAAACTATTTAAATGTAAAAATTAAAAATTACCTACTTCAGAAACACTATAATTATTTAAAATAGCATTTATATAGTTAGCAAAATAATTTATGTCAAAGTTGGTAAGACCGTTAAGTGTCCGGATACTTTACTAGTAGATAGGTACACTTACCCTACATTAATTCTATTTGTATCTCGGTATCCCTATAGGTAGGTAGGTACTTTACTTGTATAGGTCAGTAAATTTCAAATACAAAATCTTGAATTTATATTTAATGTAAGACAAACTGTATAAAAACCAAAAGAAATTTTGTCACTTAACTAAACAGACACAATTAAAAATTAGACTTGATAATTGCGGAATGAGAATAGCCGAATTGCAATATGAGATTTGCCAAAGATTTCCGTCCAAATGACCCGCAACATAAATAAAAATATTGAAGTTTACTTTGCACTACTTTTCCATTATAATTTGCGAATAAAATGATAAGGTGACAGGTGATCTCAAATTTGAAGTTTTTTTTACATTTTATTTAGAACAATATTACAAAAATTTATATTTCCCCTTAGTAACGCCACTGCCCCGGGCAGTTACGTTTTTAATGTAACAACTTTGTATCAAAATCATTAGATACGTTTTTGAGAGGTTTCGCAATAAACAAAAACCGTTATTTATCTACTGGAAAGCATCCACAACCACAAACACAATTTCATGCATGACACATCCTACTGTTTTGGTTATCTTTTATTGCAATGTTGCAAGTTTGATTAAAACCACGAACTTTTTTTGTAGTTTTATTGGGTTGGTAACCAGTTGTGTGATTTATTGGATTTGTAAATAAATAATATTCAGAAATATTTATAACTATAAAATTAGATAAAAATAAAAACAAAACAAAAATTGAAGTGGGTGAATAATCATATAAAACAACCTTCAACAAATTTTACGTTTTTTTTATTTTATTTTTATATTTTAATTTTAAAATAAAGCTTACACCACTTAATAAATTTCTATTAGGTAAACATTGGAAGCAACGATTTTTAATGCCGGCTTCATATGTTCAAACTAAAGTCTCGTTTGGCCTAACCGACGTATCAAGTGTCGGTTAAAGTCCTTAACCGGAACTTAAGCAAAATATTTATTTGAATTGGCTGGAAGAATACACTTTTAGTTATGTTTTTTTTTTCGTTCACAAGCGTAGATTGCTTGCAGCAACAAGTTTCATAGCATGGATTTATTTAAATTATTAATAGACAAATTTGATTAATATTGGCAACTATACCAATATTACATATGGCTTTATTTGAACAAGATATTTCGCCCAAAACCAAATTTTTTTGAAACACTCGACGATTAAGATTTTAGAAATAATAATAATGAACAGCTTTTGAATTACAAATTTTTTAAATCAAAATTTAAAAATAAATTTAAAAAAATTCTTGATTGGACTTTTATGTAAATTAATGAAAGTTTTAATGGATTAAATTTAATTTTTTCGGCCTTATTAATAAAAAATAAAGTGTAATTTTAAGTCTTATCTCCGAGTTAACTTATGCATGGATTAAAAAATTCCACACAACCCAAGTTCAGTTATTTACTGCTCCAGTTGGTTTCAGAAAATTAATAATATAATTTTCGTCAAACAAATGCACGCATACCTGCATAAGCCTAGTATGCAGCTGAAGTGAAACGAAAAATCCAAAAATGACACAGTGAAATCGTAAACAAAATTTTCCTTTCTTCTTTTCGTTTTGTGGTATACGCAGCTCCACGGTAAAACGGTTCAAGTCTCCACTACTCTCTACACTCTTTTCGCACACAATTTAATTGACCGGGACAATAATTGCTCGCGAAATTTTGACTTTTCTATTTTGTTCGTGTTTTTGTGTGGTTACCAGGGGCGTACCGAGAGGTCGAGCCGTGGGGGGGTGAGTTTTACTGAAATGCCGACTTTTATTAGGAATTTGCCGACTTATTTTGGGAATTTGCCGACTGCAGTCATCGCTATACTAAAAACTAAGCCATAGCTTTAAAATGCACATTTTATTAAAAAAAAAATAAAAACATTTTGTTAATAAATGCATCAAGAAGTATTTGCAGCTCAGAAAGCAAACACTCTGGTTCCAATTTTGAAATGGATTCGACTGATTCTATCGTAACATTGCTTCTGTTAACTGAAATATCAAAAATCTTTTGAAGAGGTTCTAAAGTTCAAAAAGTATCTTTCAAATTATTTGTAATTCACGTGGTAAAATTTGCAAAACCGTTCTAAACTCTTTTCTATAAAACTTAAGAAAATCAAAATCGAAAGCAGTTTCTGGATTTTCATCAATCATCAATTCTTCTTGGTACACGGCGAGTTCTGTGATGTTTCAAAACATCGTTCTCGGGATTTATCTGTAATTTTTCAGCGAATGAAGAGGAACTTTTTATTAAAGCATCGATTTGGCTGTCATCGTCGTTCATTTGTTGGAATGACCCTGATGTGCTTTGAATCAACAGTAGATTATCAATGATGTTCAACTCTTCACCTTCTAAATTTTCTGTGAGTTTTTGACTTTAAACATTTTTACAAAAATATAAGGAACTGCGATAAAATCGAAATGCAAGATTTTTTTGAGCAGACCAGAAGCGGAGGTACGTGAATGAATATAAAAAGAAATAGCATCGGTTTTAATTTCTTCCAAAGCATGAACAATACCTTCGAAAGAAATCCACACAGCCTTAACTGTTTCGGCTCTAGCTGTCCATCGAGTTTTTGATAAGTTTTTTAATTGCAATGAATTTTCAATGTTTTTGAATTCTTCACGAATGCGTTGATTACGTTTTGTGCTGCCATAGAAGAACACATACAATGCTTTCAAAACATTGAAAAACTCTTTAATTAAAACACTCGCATTGCATGCTGTTTTTACGAATATATTGATACGATGTGCTTGGAATGTAAAGTATTTTTTTATTGCACTTTTCTGTTTTTGCTGCGTACCGTTATACTTTTCAGACATATTTTTAGCAAAGTCTTATTTTTAGCAAAGTCAAAGTCGAAAAATTGAAAATGCCGACTTTCTTGCTGGAATATGTATAAAAACCATCAATTCACACGATAAATTCGAAAAATTGAAAATGCCGACTTTCTTGCTAGAATATGCCCACTTTCTTGTTAGAATAGGTATATAAAAACCTATGAAAATGCCAACTTTCATACTAAAAATTCAAAAAATTGGAAATGCCGACTTTCTTGTTTTGTAAATTTAAAAACCTTTCATTAATGCTGACTTGCTGAACTTAGTTTGAAACTCTTGAAAATGCCGACTGCAGTTTTATAAATTTTAAATTTTTCAAAATTGCCGACTTGACCGACTCTGGAAATTCTTGGGGGGTGAGACACCCCCCCCCCCACACCCCCTCTCGGTACGCCTCTGGTGGTTATTATTATTATAAAAAGGAGTTCTGTTCTATTTATTTGTTTTTTGTGTGTTTTGAAAAGTATTTTTTTTTTTACAAATGGTGGAGGGGAACTCTACATGAAAATTTGTCTCGTACCGTTTGGTTAACATTTCGTCTATGTTTTTTGAGACGACGGAAAATTTCGTTTCACTTCAGCTGCATACTAGGCTTAAAGAAGTAGGTTTCGCCATAACATTAGACGGTATTTGCGGTTTGTGCGTATGAGCGGATGTGCATATGTGCGTTTGTGCGGTTGTCTGTTCACCGAACTACATCTCCTAAGCGGTTTGACTACGGGTATACGGGTCTACCACGAAATCTAGAAAACCAAAATCTAGAAAGCAAAAATATCGAAAAAAAAATCGCGCGCGCGAATAGAAACATTGTCTCAAAAATTAATATTTTAACTCATGGTAAGTAAATTATTTCTCTCTTTGCAATTAAAAAAAACGACAGAAAATAAATAATTGTTTAACTACCTAAAGAGCTGTGTTTAACTTGAGTATTAACTCTTAATACAAAATCTCGAATCTACAATTTATTCGAGATTTTTTTCGAGATTTTCTCTTTCGAGATTATAATTCATTCGAGATTTTTGTGCGTTCGAAATTTTTGCATTCTTGATTATAAGCAATTGTTTTCTAGATTTTTGTCATTCGAGATTTTTATCCTTCGATATTAAGACATGCTCCCGGGTATACTTACTTTTATGGTAATTCCCTAGAAGACAAATTTGAGTTTTCGATATTTTTTATTTAACGGTGAGCCGATTTCTTTTAAATTGAGTATAGATCTTAAGTTTGACATTTAACACAAGATGGCATTCACAGTTCTGTGCTATAAACAACCGTTTAAAGAAAAGCTACCTATGCAACTTGATCTCGCAGGAGTTTATACTACAAGATCAAGTTCGTGCGACCCAGTCGTGTATTTTATTTTTATTGCGCCACGTCGCGGTAAAAAAAATACCATAAATATCTTTTTTTTCCAAAATTTTGAGCTGGAAAATTATTTGTTTTAAACACTGCTCACTAAAACTATTTTATTTTAAAATAATAAAATAAAATAAAATAAAAGAATATTATTTCTATGGGTATACAAAAAGGTGTTACCTACCTTTATTTTTTATGATTTTATTTTTATTTTAAGTCATTTTTTTAGAAAACGAACAACTTATTTAAATGAGAACATAGGAATATCTATAATAAGACAGACAGAACACAAATTTATAAAAAATTGTACATTCAAATAAATTTCTTTTAAAGCGGATTTAGCACATGTTTCTGAATATCAAATTTAAAGTTCATTCATTTCGACCAAAATGAAAAAAAAAATGTAATTTAAGTTAAAAATTTGCACCTTAGCAAGACGGCTACGCTGAATCAAACTTTAATCTTATGATTTAAGAGAAGAGAATCTAGCTAAGATATAAACCTTTGCAATAAAAAAGAGTAGAGAAAATATTCGATAAGTTTCTTAATTTTCTCTCTTCTCTCTGTTTCATTCCACTGATTCCAAAGCCAATAGAAACCAAGCAATTTTTTATACGTTTTTGCACAGGCGTGGCACATATTTCCAAATAAAAAAAAGACATCTAAGTATTTACTTTTCAATTCAATTTCCCCCACTGCCTCACATAATAAGGTATTTTTTTTCTATATTTGTTAAGAAAACGAATTGTAAACACACACATGAAGTCAAAAATGAAGTCTTCCTCAATTTGTAAAATCGAATGACAGAGAGTGACAGAGAGAGCATGAATGAATAAATAAAACATGAATTCAATTCAAAACGAAATGAATTTGATTCGTTAATTCGATTTACTTCCTTGATGCAAGGTGCAAGGATAATATTATAAGAAGGAGAAAACATGAGATAAAGAAGTAAATGGAAACAAATATCTGCATCTGTATTGCACATTTAAAACGGAAGATTCAAATAATTCGATAGATACTTAGGTAGGTACCTAACCTACTTATAAATAATTTATTTAATTGTGAATTTGTGACATCTGCGCATTACAAATCCAAATACAATTCGATTTATAAATGTCATCATTATTTAAACAAACATTATTCGATTTCTCCCACTTCTTCTTTTGTTGGTTGCTCTTGGTAGGGATGCCTTACCCCAATCACAGTTAGACAATTCCTATTTGCTAAACGATTCCATTTCAATTCTCATCCGCACCCACACATGTCATTCATACACTCGCCCTTTGTCTATCTCTAGTGCCATCTCACTCTCAGTCGAATTCCATTCCCATCCGCACACTGAAAGACCCATTTGGCATTTCCATTTCTTGTGTCGTTTTTATGTTTGATCACATTTTGCTTCTCTTTTTCACACCCGCCACTCGACTGTATCTCGCTATCCTTCTTTAACATACTCGCCCAAAGGCGGTAACCTAAGATTTTACCTTTTGTTTATTTATTTCCAATTTTATTTTCGCTCTCATTCTCTCATTTCATTGTGTGAACTGTATTTTTTTTTCTATTCCATGATTGTGGATTGGATTTCCGATTGAGCACTTAAAATGGGGTTTAGTTTTTTTCTTTTTCATTTGCATGGTTTGCTAGAGTGTGAGAGAGCTAGAGACTGCGCTAAAGGTATATTACTGTTATTTCTTTTGCGAACTTTCAAATGCTGGTGACACTTGTACAACTGACTGTTGGTACATAATGTAAGGGAATTGAAAATTGCTCCTAGAAGAAAATAAATGCGAGTGAGAAAGATAGTCTGAATATTTTTTTGAGAAAAGGATATGAGACAGAGGAGATAGGTAGTTAGGTACCTACAATCTTAATCCAAAAAGAATACAAAATAAAAAAGGAAAATGAAAGACAAAAAAGTATTTAAGAAGTTATTTTTTTGTTTTTTAATTATAGTTGTAGGTAGGTACCGTACCTAGGTATTTGTTTTTGTGTTTTATGTGTGCAAGGAATGTGCTGCTAGAGGAAATTGAAAAGATTGCTGCTGAATGAAAACAAGAATTAGGTATGAACGTAAAAATGTGTTCTTATAGCATTGCCAGCGCGTTGTTTTTATGAGGCACAACAAGGATGTTTTTTATTTTACAAGGATCCTAGATAAGATTCATTTAGTTTTTCTTTTAATTAACAAAGTCAACGTAGATAGGTAGGTACCTATATCTATGTAGTAGGTACGGTGGTCGGCATAATTATTTCTTTATATTTTGAAAACCTTTAGAACAAAACAGAACAAACAAACTAGGACTAGGTCAATATGGGAACATTTTATGGTAGGTACCTACTTAGGTATAGATATTTTATAACCAGTGGATTATTTAGCCAACAATCGTTTTGTTGTGCCATAATTACTAGAAAAATGGTTGTTTTTGAGAGATTAACCATAAATTATTAACAAGTTAGCAAAAAATGGAACTTCCTTTGTCGCATCAATACATTTTTAAAGTGGTCTCCAAGTTGATTCCATTGAAGCATTTCTTGAGGGTTTTCTTCCCAAGGTGTTTTGTATCTCAAAAATAGTATTATCTATTCTAGGACTTTACCTAGCTGGTCGCAAAAACAAATGCAAATTCTACTCCTCAGGAACGCCAACATACTGGCCATCTGATCCGAACAAAATTCCAGACCCTATAAGTACATAGACTTTTCGTGGCTAAAGGTATTAAACGAAATCATATAAGTATTGTATAGGCAGTTACGATTTATCGTCAAATCATAGGTACCTACTCGACAGCTATTTCATCACTGAGCGAAGTAGAATAAAAAAAATAACGTGAATAAAATAACAAATTGGGAGGAATTTAAAGTTAAAGTGGAAAGTTTTATTGACCTAAGAAACTTATTGTGAACAAATTGATCATGAAGTTGAACAATTTATTGCTGATGTGCAACAGGCTGCAGACAAAAGTACTCCAACTATTTCGAACAGAAGAGAAACTGAAATAAAATAGGTAACTACCCTATAGAAATAACAGAATTGATTAACAAAAAAAATATTTACTTAGTAGACTTCTTGCAAGTTTGACGAAGGATGCTTCTACAGATTACTCATTGTGGAAAGCAGCAAAAAGTTTGAATAGACCGCAACAACAAAATTTACCCATCAAATCACAAAACGGAAAATAG
The DNA here is from genome assembly GCA_951217065.1 of Baccha elongata. Taxonomy (NCBI): domain Eukaryota; kingdom Metazoa; phylum Arthropoda; class Insecta; order Diptera; family Syrphidae; genus Baccha; species Baccha elongata. The sequence continues at coordinate 249,342,956 of OX578272.1, forward strand.
ATTGCAAATCCAAAACAGAAAGCTGACCTCTTCGCAGATCATAACGTACCTACTGGTTCAATATTGCATTTAGTTCTTCCATTTTGTATTTAATGTTAATGAATTCTAAATTTATTCATGAAAATAATGTAATTTCCTCATTAAACAATGAAATAGTTCGTTTATACTTTGAACGCTTCTCTTTTGCATTTAATGATCAAGATTTTCATTAAACAATGTTAAAAGTTTATTGGTTCAATGATCAAATCAAACATCAGCTAATGGACGCTGTCATTAAAAACAAACATTAAAAGCGGAGGCCATTATTTTGTATGGAATGTAATTAATGAACTCGTGTTCATTGAATTAATTAACTCACCATTGAATACGTTGAAACAATGAATTTGTCTGTGGAAACAATGAATTGAACAACTTATCATTGTTTTAACGTACGCTCGTTTTTTTCAGTCTAGCCTTCACAAAACTCAAATAAATAAATAAACTCCGTTATGTTCCACATCACTGGAAAATTGCAGAAGTCATTTTTATACCAAAGCAAGGTAAGCCACCAACAGAATTAACATCTTACAGAACAATTTCGTTTATACCAATTATGGCAAAAGTTTTCGAAAAACAACTCCTAATCTTAAATAGGCTTAGCAAAATAGTAGAAGAGAGAAGACTATTACTAAATCATCAGTTTGAATTTAGAAATAAATATTCCACGATAACCAAGTACATCAAATTACGGATGTTGATGAAAAAGCACTTGTAGAAATACAAGATTACGACACTTTGGCATTTTCATTTTGTTGTTGTTTCACTTGTGACGTAATTTTCACTTGTGACATAAGCATTCATAACAAGATTCCTCCATTTAATTGTTTTTTCTGTTTGTGCTTACGTCACAAGTGAAAAAAACACAACAACAAAAAGCTGAAAAAAAAAACCAAGTGTCGTAATCTTGTTTTTTTTTATTCATGATGTTGCTCAAGCCTTTGACAAGGTTTGGCATTTGGGACTTGTTTACAAACTCCACAGGGACCTTCTCAGGCAGTATTATGAAATACTCGGATCAACCGACCGACTCTTTAGAGTAGGTACGGTACGAACAAGAGTACTCGGAACTTAAGAAAATCGAAACCGGTGTACCACAAGGAAGTGTCTTAGGAACAACCCTGTATTTGTTATATACAAGGGATATTCCATTGGACAACAATGCGATCATGATTGTGGCTACTTTTACTGTGAAATTAGTGTCTGGATAAATGCGAAGTTAGGGTAACAGAGAAAATGCAATATGCAGTCCACAAATTAAAAGACTTGATGCAACAATGGCGTATCAGACTAAATGAAACAAAATCAACGCATATATACACTTTACTAAGCAGTGTTCGGAGAATAAAAAGAACCAAGCCTCATGTGCTGATGGTTTAAGAGCGAGGGAAAAATATTAAATCTTTAAACTTCTTCCAATGCGAATTTAAATTAAGAAAGAAACATCATTGTAAGATCTTTGATAGATTGGTCATGATTCCAGGTGGTTTTAGTGCAATAAAAGTCCCACACTATACTTGATACCGAATATAATCAAAAAAAAAAAAGTTTCACTATTAAAATATCATAACCTAGTTGACAAAAAGTTACCGAAATTAAACAATTGATTGATTTTGATTTTTTCATAGTATCAAGTCCAGTTGCGCTGCCGAGCCGCCGTAAAATGTTGTTGTGTTAAGAAAAATGCATACAATAAGTTCAAGCTTTTCAACGCAAGAAGTAGAGATTTCAGGTTGGTAATAAGGTTCTTATTAAAAAAAAACATAAACAAATAGAAATTTAAAAAGACACCACACAACTATACGGAACAGAAAAAGAAAGCACCGAAAAAACAACAGCATTGGAAAATTGGCCATAACAGAACTGAAATATTAATTTCAATCGATGTAAATTTTTCCTGGTCATTCTATGAATTTCTTTATTTCTAAATTTAACATTATGTTAGGTATCTAATGTAAAATAAAAGTTTAAAGTTTTTAAATTTGACACTTAAAATAAGTATTCTTTAAATTGAAAAATTATTAAATTATGGTCAAACGGATCGTGTGACTTGCCAAGTATGTACTGGCACCTCTAGCATATTTACACGTAACCCACCTTACTGATAAGTAGGTAGGTAGGGAAATTGTGCTCAAAATGACATACTTTTTCTTCAAATCAAAAAAAAAAAAATTATGAAACTGTACAATCCATAAGTATTAACGAAATTGATTCACTTAACTTACCTATAAGATGGTTATCAAAACGCAATTCAAATTAATTCTTTAAAACAAAAACTAGTAGATATTATTTAAATTATTTTCAAAATTAGTCTACCGGCTAGCTTAAGATGACGTATTCGGGTGTAAGATGACACACTTCATTTGACTAAGATGACATGTTTCATTCGGGTAAGATGATGTAGGTACTGCTGAAAAATCTTATGAGCATATAGGAAGCTAACATTTTAATCAGCCCTATCACACGTTCCATCGTAATCGAATTCCCAGAATCCCGAAACAACGTATGTCTCGAAATGATCTATTTAACTGTGGCACCTTCGTAAAAAGAGAAATTGGGGACATGTCATCTTACCTGTAAGTAATTCCCCTACCTAACTATTATGGTCAGTTCGGTTCGGAAGGCATTAATTGACCAATTATCAGCAGAAAAGTTTTCAACAACAAATTACAAAAAATTATAACAATTTGGCAACTCCTAACTATCTTTTAACTAATTAAGGGTTGTTGGTATCTACGGTATTTATGCAATATGCACTTAAAATTCATTATCTTCCTCAATCTACTTTTTCTTATTGCATTCACCTTTCTTTCTATATACACATCTACATAATCACAATAAATATTTCGCATTTATATTCATCTATTCATCTACAATTGACTTAAAACCATTTTCATTACCTATCTACCTGTACCTAATATGAATGTTTGTATGTTTCGCTAACTGCGATTGGTTTGTCTATTTTTACTCCACCCCAAGCCAAAACTACTTTACCTACTCACCACCAGAACAAAAAAAAAAAGTAAAAAGCATGTGTGTGCATTAAATTATAACCATTGCCTCCACCCCCAGGACAAAGCACACAGTTCCAAAAAACACTGCAATAGTAATACAGAAATAAGAGAAATCCACAAACCAAGAAAAGAAACAAAAATCCAAAGAAAATCCCCCCACACCAACACACTCACAACTAATACGAATGTTGTCTCTTTCTGAATTACAAATCAAAACGAAAATATCATTCCCCGATACCCTCCCTCAATTTAATCTTTATATAGGTATAGACTTTTCCATTTCATTCCTGGATATGCTCCTTCCAAATACATCCAGCCAGATCCAGCATAATAAAAGAGGGAGTTGAATTTGTTTTCCTCCTTCTTTTATTAGTTTAAGTTCTTCACATTTTCTAGGAAAAATTATCATTCTACCTTACGAGACGGCGGGCGGGGAATATGTGAGAATTTCTTTTTTTTTATATTTGTTTGTTTCATCTTCCTTTTGAACAATTTTTATTTGTACATATGTATGTGGAAGAGTTTATATGAAAGAGATTGAAATGGCATTAGCAAAGTTAATAAGAGTAACAGAGAAAACATTTACATTCCAATTTGGATTGGCGCGGCAGCAATGAGACACAAATGGCATTTTACAGTTCTTCCACTCATACACAAATAGACATTTCAACCCAAAAGAGAAATACACAAAAAGAAACCAAAAATAATAAAATAAAAAAAAAATAACAGTTCTCAGCACGAATTCAAAACGAAATGAAACGATACACACCGGAGGCCAACGTCGAACAGGGACGGCGCTACAATTGTATGAGGTGGACGATTGTAATCGTCGTCATCTCATCGGTAGCACTAGAAGAGTGAGAAGGAACAATTCGAGAAATCATTCCTCATCGTACAGAAACAGAAACAGAAAATACAACGAAGGAGAAGAAGGAGGCAAGGAAGCAACGAACAGGGCAGTACAGTGCAGAGCACTCATTTGATCCAACAGTAATCAGATATCATTCCGATTGCGAGCGAGAGTAGCAACAGCGACAGCGAGCGCGCGCGTCATTCTCCGTTGCTCATATAGTGTTATTTTCTATTACCGTTGTTGACGATCTGGCGGGACGAGGTCGTTTCATTCTGTGTACAATTTAATTTGCTGCTGCTGCCCTCCCCGGTTGGTGTCGGTGTGGCAGTGTATTTGTGTGGTTTTATATCGTCTCGTCCTCTGGCTGGCGTCGTGTGTTTGTCGTTGTCGTCGTCCTGTGAATTGCCATTTCAATTGTTTCTGTGGATCTGGATTCGTGTCCGATTGCGAGGACGGGTTTTCAATTTGGCATCGTCGAGCAGTAGCAGTTCGAGTTCCGATTGCGACAGTGACGACGATTGTCTGTTCTGATTGTTTATTTCATTCGGTTGTCTCTTTCATTCGCTCTCTCATTCGCACTTACATTGTGTTATTTTTAATGTCATTTGTCGATGGCGAAGGCAGTGGTGGATTTAATTGTTGTGATTGCCATTCGTATTCGTATTCGGGCGACAGTTGTTGGAGTCGAGTGTGTTTGTGAAAATGTTTGTCACTGATAGTGACAATTTTTGAATAATTTTTATTTCGGATTCGGATTTACTTTTTCGTCTGAGATTTTATTTGCATTGCACTTGTGATGCCAGACGGGTGTGTTTGTTTTTTGTTAGTGGATTTTTCAAATAAAATCAAACAAAAAAATAAAAAGTGATGAATTAAATTTGAAATAAAATAAAAAATATTTTAATTAAGAAAAAAAAAAAAAAAAGTATCCCCCCTTGTGAACATCTTAAAAAGAATGGATTCTGCAATCGACACACTATCAACAACAAGTGAACATAGTATCGCGTCCTCAATTGACTCGATTCAAGCAATTAATTGTGCCTCGCCGCGCGAGTTAGAATCCTCATCGTCTATCTCGTTGTCGACCATGAACAATCCGAACGAAAAACGTTCTAGTCCGCATTACACCTTAAATAACAATACCGCTGCAGCAATGAATCAAATGCTAATGCAGCAACAAACGCCACCAAATAATGGTGGCGTTCCTACCAATGGTGGACCAGTTTCAAATAGAAATCGCGCGTCTAGTTGTTCCCCGCCATCAATGTCCCCATCGCGACATCCGCAGCCACCGAGTCCAGCGGCGGCGGCAGCGGCTGCCTTAAATCACTCGATGATGCAACAAATGCAGCAACATCATCAGCATAGTCCACCGCCAAATGGAGGTGGCTTACCGGCGGGAATGCCGCCGCGAATGCCTCACGGTCTGCCGCCACACAGCCTGGGGCTATTAAACTCATTGCAAATGATGCACCATGCATCGCCTTTGGAGTTGATGGCTGCTGCACATCATCATGTGCCGCCGCGATCGTACAACAGCCCACCACCGATATCCACCTCCGATCCGAGCGCGAACGAGTGTAAATTGGTGGAATATCGCGGGCAGAAAGTGGCCGCGTTTATAATATCCGGAGAAACTATGTTGTGTCTACCGCAAGCGTTCGAACTGTTCCTTAAACATTTAGTTGGGGGCTTACATACGGTTTATACAAAACTGAAGCGACTAGATATTGTACCGCTCGTTTGTAATGTTGAACAGGTGCGAATATTGCGCGGTCTGGGAGCGATACAGCCGGGCGTAAATCGGTGTAAGCTGCTTTGCTGCAAGGATTTTGATGTTCTATACAGGGACTGCACGACGGCGAGGTACGTGTGCGTAAGATTTTATTTATTTTTATAATTATTTAATATTAATTTCTAAAAAATTTTAATTTTGTATCTTACCTTCATACTTATTGTTGTGGTTACTTAACTATTTTGGTTGTTTCTTCATTTTAGTTATTTCTTTTTTTTTTTTCTCGCTGACATTCACACCTATTAACGTAGGCACTTTTATTTAGTTTGTCTTTTAAAAATATTAACCCGAAAAGTGAAATTAGTTTACATAATTGTTAATGAGCCCACCATTAAACTAGGGCGAAACGCAATGCTTGGAGTAAAGACCACAAAACCTTTAATATTGAATTTCATTCATAAATACTCCATTTAATAAAATCTAATTCGACTAATAAAATCTAATTCGACTATTTTTAGTCTTTTTATTGTTTTTATTTTTTTCTTATAATTGTTAATAGGTAGGTAACTAGCAAATCAGAAGTTGATAATTGTATATTTAAATATTATTTAGGTACCTATAAATATTTGGTCGAAACTCATTATGGAATGTCACAAATCTTTATTTCTAAATTTTAGGTAGATACCTATCTATTCATTTTCACTTTACAAAAAAAAAAAAAAAAACAATACCTTCCTATCTAATGTTGTTTTTGATTTTTCATTTAAAAATATATTGATTCAATTAAAATTTGTATTTAATTTTTAGAATCTATCAAGGCAAGTGAACCATTTTGTTTTAAAACCGAAAAAATTGTAGGAAGTCTCCACTTTATTGAAAACTGCTCAATTTTAAATAAGTAACCTTTTCAATATAATTTTCCTAAATTATTTTTAGAAAATCTTGACATCACACAAATAAATTAAATTTTCCACATAAAGAGAACATGTGTTCCCTTCAAACAAATGACACTTTCACTGAGTTATATTTGTGTTCTCAATTGGTAAAAACAAAAATTAGACAAATTACAAATTGACACAATATTCATATAGCGGGAGTCTGAAGTCATAAAGTTATGCCGACTTTACAGAACTATAGAGAATGTTTTTTTTTATTCGATTTCAAATCCTGATTTTTGAGTTATGCCGACTTTTTTAAAATGCGACGATATATATTTTTATGGTTATTATAGATAGGTAGGTAGGTTGTTTTAAATTTTAAGTTAAACTTTAAATCAACCACAAAAATCCGCGATCGCGTCACATATTTTAAATGATGAAACACAAGTGAATCACCGTATAGGTAGAAGATTGGATGCATTGGAATCTCTTGAAATACAAAAAGTTACAATGCACTTAATTTATCCACCGTCAATGTAAACTCTAGTCTAGTTAACCTTGTGTGTCAATACAAAGACATATATACAAAAAAAGGATTTCAATTTTGCTGTGTAAATAGTTAAGTCGTGATTTCTGATGATTAAGTGCATACCTATGCTTCGACGTTCGTAATGCTTTCATGCTAGATATTTACGTATTTGTTAAATTCATGTTTGTTAATTGTAAAGTGACTTATGTAACACAATTGAACAATTGTGTAACAACTCAAGTGAAATTATAATAAGGTGTTATTAAATATTTAAACCCAACTAAACTTTCGAAATTTCCCAATCAACAACATAAAAATTTGCTTATGGCAATTAAAACTAAATTTTATGTAGGTACACACCTACAGTTACCTAAATAATAAAATGTTTATTTCACCGATCAGTAATTGATTAATGTTTCATCGTGCACCGACAAAGGTTATTCACAATAGGTTGCTAATTAAAATAAAAACTTTATTGTAAAGGAAAATAATTTTGCAAACAATTGCTAAACTAACCAAATAGTCTCCTGTTTATAGGTAGGTATGGTCATCTTGATCTTAAGTAGTCTATAAGTAACAATAACCATATTAGGTACCTAATCACATTTTATATCTAAGTATTTAAACGAATAATGACACCAATTTTGTTCTAGTTTTTTTTTTTTTTTGCATTTTTAATGAATTGTAATTTATTGTAATTATTGCAGATTTTTAAAATTCTTCAGAAAAATGTTCGAAATAGACACGAATTTCAATCATTTAATTTTTTTTTTCAAAATGTTAGTTACTTATGTAATGACAACATATCTTGATTTGAATTAAAAACCTATGCAGGTAGGTATATAGGTACCTACTTACTTTCTTACTTCGAATTTTAATTTTGTTTGCAAGACCATGCTTTCCATTTCGTGCGGTTCGGATATTCTAACTTCTGGTTCGATCATGATTTGTCACTTCTGCTATCATCCGAAGCATATTCTGAGTTATACCTAAATGTGATTTGTTAAGTTATGTACCTACCTAAGTTATGTACCTATACCTAATGCCTAATACCTAGGTATGTCTCAATAAACGAAATGGAACCTATTTCGGATTGAATTTTTTTGACGAATGAAAATGACAGCTTGTTGACAGTTCTTCTAGAGTAAAACGATATATTTAAGCATAACTAGAAACTAAGAAATATTTAATTTGGCTATTTTAAGTCATTTTACTGTTTTTTTTTTTCTAAACCATTACTGGAAACTTTTTCTAGAAAAACTTACGTCAGTTTGTTCACGTGGTTTTAAATTAATTAAAACTCGTTTTGACTAAAACATAAAACTAAATACCTAGATAGTTAGAAATTAAAATTTCCTTTGTTATTTTATTATTTTAGTTGGGTAGGTATATGGTAAAACAAAACGCTCTCCTATACCTAGGTATACCTACCAATGTGATCAAATCGGGCGTAAAATGTTAGTTTTCATAAAAATTATTCTGACATTTAGGTTTAAAAAAAAAATATAACTACTTAGTCTCTGAGAAGGTTTAAGAGTTCAAAAGTTGAAGGCACCTACACCCTTAAAAACAACTGACGATTGGTTTGTTGTGAAATTGAAAAATATCGTATGGCGCGCATTCAATAATTTTTTCAATTTATTTAATTATTTCGGTGATATCCTTAACTCTTCTATTTTGCTTTGAAAACAGAGATTAAATAAGCATGTTAATCAAAATAACACTTTTGTTTTGACGTTTACAAAATTATGCGGACTTCGCCGCTGTTAGAGTTGAACATATGTTCTTAAAACTCTGTCAACCAATCGGACTTCAATTAAAATAAAATCAAAGATTTTTGAAAGTATCTTTACATTTCCTACACCTATCAAAAATTAGATACCTATACCTTCCTAAAGACAAAACAGATTATTCAAATAGATAGGTACTCACAAAACAGTTGATTAAATTGCTGTTTTTATTTTTATAATAATAACCTAGATAAATTACTTCCTATTAAACAAATGTCTCCAAATTTCTTTGCAGTAAACTCAAAATAAATAATTACAGGTGAGATATTTTGACTTTCATTTTAAAAAATTTAGAAAAAAATGAATTGACCGGTCAATGGTATCTTAACCTAAGTATGTAAGTAGGTAGGTAGGTACTTCTATGATGTTTTACACGGCATTCTATTAAAATTGCCTATGGAGACCGCAAATAGTATTCTATGCAAACATTTCTTGCAATATATTGCTCAGCTCATAGCATGCTGATAGTATTCTATGAGCTGTCATTTTAATATTGACTTTTCTGTTTTCTTTGTATTTGGACTGAAATAGTATGAAATAGTAAGCTATCAAATGCCCACCATACATTTTATAGCATTCTATCAATCTTTCTTTCTATGGAAAGTGACAGATGGTAATCTATGAAATCTTGCTCGTGGAGACACCCTGTTAAAGAGAATATTTATTTAGTAGGTAGATATATAAATAATGTATATATACTATATATGTATATACATGCCTAAAAATACTCCTGTTACCTACTTTTTATTAGCATCAGTTGATCCGTTAGGAAGAATGTCAATTTCAATTTCATTTCAAACTAACTTTCGATGTCTATCATTATACCATAGTAAATTTTATTTTTGTGTTGGTTGGTGTACATTTTAAAATTCTAAATTTTGAACAACTTTAAAATGTTCCACTTACTATATTCTGGCTATGAATCCAGAAGTTTGAGTTCAAACTCCGACGTTCACCTATGTTTTTTCTGGCGCACTGCCCATTGCGAAGAAGTGAAAAATTTTCCAAGAGTATCATCAAAAGTATCCAATTTTTAAGGTTTTATCAAAATTGTTTTTAGAGTTTTATCAAAATTTCAAATTTCAAAAGTAAATTCCAAACTTTTATTTTCAATAAGTAAGAGTTGTTACAAATCTCCCATTTCCGTATTTTAGGTATACCTATCTTTCTATATTTTCGAAACGCTTCTTTTGTCTACCTACAAAAATTCAAAAAAACTTTTCTTTTTAGATTTATTGTTCTCAAAATGTTACTGTTCGTTCTAAAAACCAAATTGTTATTATTAGGTTGGTTTTTAAAACTAAGTTGTGAAAAAGTTTTTGGTAGGTATAGGTACATATATACCTAAGCAAAGCATATTACAATTTTACCTAATCTATTTTGAATTAGATTTTAAAATGGATATACCTATGTAATAGGTATATCTAGATATTCAAGTGTTTTCTAAATTATGTAGGTAATAAACCTCCATTTCCCGATCGAAATTCTAAAAGTTGTTTGAATCAAATTATATAACTCTTACATAATGTAAAAAATTCAGTAGGTACCTACATAATATAAAAAAATATAAATCTGGAATATGCAGTCAAGAAACTGAAAGTCCTTTTAGAAATTCCCATTAAACGGCTTTACCTTTATCTACCTATAGAGATCTGCTAATGAGGTTCGCTGGGAAGATATGATAACAAGCCTTCCGCTTTTGTCGCATAAATTCAAATTTTGCCGTGGAATTCAAATTTGTATTTATTTTTCTTTATTTCTCTTGCCTTTTAACTCAAGAATAATTGGTACAATAGTAACAAAAAAAAAAAAAACAAGTCGATTGTAACGACATCCTACGACCAGTATTTGAAACTTACACATGATTTTCTAAACTCAATGGTCTTACCCATCATCTTCAATTTAAAATGAATGATCAAGGAACTAGAGACATCATCTTCCTTCCATTAATACATTTCGACCAATAATTTAATCATCTATCTACCTATAAGTACTTTGATATACAAAATAATTTTCACTTATAACACCTGTTGCATCTTCTTGAAGTAAAAACCATAGCAAGGACGCATATCATTTTCCTACACAACAACGAAGAACTTTATATTATTTTTAAAACGGAGTATACGTATCCTTTGTTGCCCAAGTTATTACCAGACATTTAAGTTGCATATCTACCTACCTATCAACAACTGGTTACTTCTTCCAATAATAATAATACAGGTATCCATACCTTGGCAAAAAGAAAAATGTTAACCCATAAATGAATTCGCAGCCAAAGGTTTGGCTCTGATGATGATGGTTATTGCAACGTTGCAAGTAGGCATGTAAGTATGTATGTATAGTTGCAACCCATGTCGATGTCTAGATGTCTGATAGAAATTAAATGAAATTGCATTTTGTAACATTTTCGCAGGAAGCACTTTGACTTGCCATTTATAAAGCTTTGAAAAATTTTATACTGCTAACCTCTATGCTATTGTATTTCAAACCAAACTTTACATTCGATTGTATTGCGTACTTCCGGTAGATATATAAGTTAAATTTAGATACAATATTCTGAAAGTATCTAAGGTAGTTACTTATAAATAACGCCTTGCATTTCAGCACGAGGAGCCGTTGTTTTGCCAGTTTAAGTGTGTTTGTTGTTCCTTTCTTTTAATAATTTAAGTTTAGACCGGAAAACGGAAATGAGAATTTCAAATGCAATTCAGTTTGTAAAATGTTTATTTTTAGAGTGAAATTATTTTGAATTGGATTTGACGCATTTCAATTGCGTGTAGGTACAAAAGATTGGATAATGCAACATAGAAAGGCAGACATTTTTGCTTAAACAATAGGAAGGACATTATACGTGTCTTAATAAAACTGAAGTAAATATAAAATAAATATACCTAATGAGGAATTTTTTTTTTTAGTAAATAGGCTTTAGATTTAGAGTATAATACCATCATGTGTAAGTTTCAAACTTTGCTCGTAGTATGTCGTTACAATCGACTTGTTTTTTAATTTCTCTTGTAGCAATTATTCTTGAGTTAAAAGACAAGAGAAATAAAGAAAAACAAATACATGTATGCAGAAGAATCGGTTCAGTTAGATTATATCGGTTCAGTTAGATTATTTTTCGTTACAGAGAAGTAAGTGTAATGATAGCAAACAAAGTGGTTCAAGAGGTTTTGCAGGGAACTATCTGTTTGCAAGATTTGAAGAGCACGTCTTGCAGGCAAGAAGACCCCTACAAAACATCTTGGACCTTGTGGAAAGTGTCACTTTATTTTTTTTAAGTCAAAAAACCTGAAATGAAGTGTATGTTAACAGCACAGCATGAGTTAGGCTATAGCCTTCACAAAGTTTTATCAATATCGTTAGAGCCGTTTTCGAGAAAATTCAAAAAAACTATACTACAATATCTATAAGTTTTTCAAGAAAACGGTTCCAACTATTTTGATAAAACTTTATGAACGTTATTTATGATTTGCAAGGTTCTTAATAGGTAGGTATAACTATTTCAGGATTTTTGGCTTAAAATTAACATAATCATTGTTTTTTTTTTTTTAATTTTCCGAACCGATATTTTTTATTTTCGAAACGGCATTTAAGTCAAATATTCAACACAAGTTTTTTGCTAAAAAACATAAAACGATAATTTATTACATAATTTCATGAACCAGACGTGCATTTAATTTTTCTGTGTATAGGTAAGGGAAAACCACAAAAATGTAAAACCGAAATGTGCCCAATATTAGTAAAAAAGGGCAGTGTTGTCAAAAAACTGACTTTGTATTAATTTTAACAATTTTTTCTCGAAATTGGTTGATGGTACGTTGAAAAGTGTTTTACCTTTTTACTTGCGATTATAGGTACTATAAGGCAATTCATGCATTCGTGCAAAAATACAATTTGAGATAACAATCAAACTGAAAATCTGTCTGTCTGTCAGTCTGTATGTATCAGCACCTACAACCCAAACGGCTTTAAATTTGGTATGTAGGGTTTGTACACTATTCGGTATTCCTCAGAGGAGAAATTGAATTTTTTTTTTTTAGCTCAAATATAACGGTTTGGAAAAGCTTAATTTTCTCGAAAACGGCTCCAACGATTTTATTGAAAAAAATTACTGATGGTTTTTGTCTCATTTCCTTTTTTTAAATTGCTAAAAAAAATGTTTGGCAAGCCTATTAACGGTACATACCTCCTATAGAACCATGATTTTTTTTTGAACTGTCTCATGAACGGGTTAACCGATTTCAAACAAAAATTTTTAACAAGAAATTTCTAGATGACTTGAACAAATTTCAATACCAAGATTTTGCAAAGCTTAATTTTAGTTTAAATTTATTTTTTTAATTTATTTTTTTGTAAATTCAATATTTGGAAAACGCCTTGACAATTTTTTATAATAAAATGCAAACAATTAAGCACTTAAAAATGCCGTTTTTTAAATTTGTAAAAAAAACTTTTTTATAAAAAATATTAAACAAACATTGATTTACTTAAAAACCTCTCTAACGATTTTGAAATATTTTTTTTGGTAAAATTATATATAGGCAGCAAAATTTTCTGCAAACTTTGATTTCGGCTTGAATCTTTGTAAAGAGAAATTTTAGCACTTTTGCGAAAAATTCATATGGTTTTTTTTTTCCTTTAGGTATATTAAAAAAAAATATATTAAATTTAATTTTATTTTCGTGGCAACTTGCCAGAATAACAAGTACGTGCAACTCATAGTCGTGCACCACAAGTTCAAGTTCGTGCGACCCAGTCGTGAACTATATTTGTATAGAGAATCATATATCTAAGCTACAATTTTTACCTCGAATTTTTTTTTACAAAAAGTTCATAGTTTTAAAGAAATAAGTACCTAAAAACTGAATTTTGAAATTTAGCTTCGATAAAAATCATGCAGAAGTTTTCGGAGTAAAACTCTTATTTTACTGGCGTAAACGGGTATTAAGTTGTGCTTTTTATAGTTTTTATATCTAATATCTAATAATTGTCGTAATAACAACCCCGCTTCCCGATATAATATAATTTTACAAAATCAAATTCGAAAATTTTGTATAGGGCCTTAAAGAAGTTATACCGGCAGTATAGGTCTTAAGTCAATGAAATAAAATATAAGGAAAAGGCAAAAAAAAGAAGAAGAAACAATATTGATTGAATTGCCGTTCAGTTTTTTTTTATTGTTTTTTTAGAAAATGTTTCCTATTATCAAACTCCTTCTGTGACCTACCTAACATTTTGTTTTATTTATGGCAAACTTAAACACCATGTTCTATGTTCTGTAACTTATATTCATGTTCATATTAAGTAGGTAGAACTTTTACGCAACAGGTTTATCGTTTGAGTTAGCATTTTGAATCGTTTATATACAAAAATGTCGAAGCGTAAGGCTATAACACTTTCTGACAAATTATCGATAATCGAAACAGTTAAAAGGGCAGAAAAAAAGAGAGAAGTTACTAATAAAATTGGAGTGTCCTTTAGTACAATGTCGACAACTTTAAAAAATTCAATAAACATGTAAAAGTTTGCGAAGCAAGTCGAAACCCAAAAATTAAGAAAAACAAAAAACGGTTATGTGAATAAGACGATGTTAAAATGATGCTTTTTTGAATTTTTTTAATAAAAAACATAATAAAAAGATACCTATAGATCAGATATAAATTTCTTTAAAATAAGATTTTTCTCTGTACCATTTTTTTAATATAAAAATGTTCTTGCCGTGACAAAAAGAAATAAATTTTCCATATAACGAAGTTTGTATTAAACTTTTTTATAACGAAGCAAATTTTTGCTCCCTTGAAGGTTCATTGTAGAGAAGTTTGACTGTATTGTTAATTTGTTTTTCTACGACAACTATAGTAAATGTAGAACCTCGACTTTGCATCAGTGTATAGCTTCGATAAAAATGCTTAAGCAGGACAAAATGTAAGTTTATAACCAAATCGATTTATATAAAAAATTGATTATAAAAATCAATATGTATATAGAAATTGAAAACCAATAATAATACCTAATTTTAAAGAATAACCTTTAATAATAGAAATCTGTCGATGTACCTAAATACTTTGTCTGGGATTTTACAAACACAAAAAAAAAAACATCTCTCAATAATATTTGGTTAAAACTGTCTGTATACCTACAGACCCATAATAATAACACAGTCTGCACCTCTATGCTTTTATTATCCTTATCCTTCCGTCTTTGGAAAAATATTTTTTAACCATACACATATGCCCCCAAAGGCATCCCTTGAGCTTCTGCTCCGTTTTCATGCCACATTTGAATTATCGCAGTTCAAAAAAAAAAAAAAAATGTCGAAGGACTCTTATTACTCATGCACCGCACGAACCTCTGTATTTACTCTCTTGAACCACCCCATCCGTACATGCTAATTATATTTTGTTCGTTTTATTTTTCATTTCCATTCATATCATTCTTGTTTTCTGTTTTTAGTTAAACTACTTCCTCTTGTATTGCATTTATTTTGTTTTAATTTTTGCTTTCATTTTTTATATTCTTTGCATTTGTTTTTTTTTTTTTTGCTTCAATTGTTTTTTTTTTTTTTTTATTTATTTTTTAGCTTACAACCTTAATAATTCATTCAACCGAACGGCCGATTTTTTTCTTTTTTAATTACAGATGCTTATCAATCAAGCCACCTGAGAGGTAAACAAAATTCTAACTTACAAAAAAAAAAAAAAAAAAATATATTTTGATACATTAAACTCCTTAAGAGTAAAAAAAAATTATTAAACGCGCGAAAAAAAACGCCAAACTGTGAGGATCGTCCGCCGGAAGGGGTGAACAATCAGACCAGGGGTGTGGTATGTAGAACAAAATAAAAAAAAAATATTTAAATGGAATGCAGAGATCGTACGTTGAGAAAAACAACACTTAAAAATATTTTTTATTAAATTTTATAAACAAGAACAACAATGGTGAATGTATAGAGTTTTGTTTTAATGATGAATGCGACTTGAATGTTTTGTTTTTGATATTTTTTATAAATATTTATTAAATAATATAAAATTTTAACAGTGTGGATAAAGGTAGGTAAAGACGGAATGTATATAATATAATATTTTATTATTAATTTAGATGTTTTATTTTGAATAAATGATACAATTTTTTTTAAATAATTTATTATGGGATGATTAATTTCTGCTCAGGCTGCATCCCTGCGAACTGAGCTGTTCTGTGATTTCCTACGGACGATCGGTAGATAGATTTTTGTTTATCTGTTTTTTTTTTTTATTTATTTATTTTCTTTTGGCATATTTTTATTTTATTTGAAATTAAAATAACATTATTTCTATGTTTTCAAACAGTAGGTACAATAAAAAGCAAATAACAAACGCAGTATGACCTCGAAATGTCAACACTCGATATGCGCAAATCTATGATAAAAGCAACAAATCAAATTTTATTATATATAACTAAAAAAATTATAGTTTATTGAGTAATTAAAACTTATAAGAAAAAGTTGGTCTATAAATGATTTGAGTCAATATATCTCTAAGTGTCAGTGTATAACATCAGCAAATTTTATTTGGTAAACCAAAAGTGAGGATATGAAAGACAGCCATCAAATAAAAGTGAAGATAATGTTATAGCGAATTGAATTTCTACTCAAAGCGAACGCTTGAGGCCCAACTTACATTTTATAGCATTCTATAAAACTTTCTGTCTATGGAAAGTTACAGATGGTAATCTATGAAATCTTGCTCGTGGAGACACAGGGTAAAAATCACTATTTACTTGCAGTCACAGAATTCGATATGATGAATTAAAAAACGTCACTCCAATCGCTTTATTATTGAGAGTTGTTATTCTTTTCATTGTGTTATTCTATTTGCAAATGTGATAATTTTTCGTTAGCGTATTCTATTATAATTTATGTATTTAATTCTAAGTTTCTCTTTTGATTTCAACAACGGACATTTGAATGATATATACATACATATATAGAGTGATAGAAACACAGAAAATTTTTTCGTGTTTCGAAGTTTCTCTTAACACTTTTAAATACCAATATTGTCGGTTGTTAAATTTTTCAAATTTCATTTTTATATTGCACCAGCTTTAAGCTATTTTGAATAATAATAATAATAATAAAATCCCATTCGATTGATATGATGCTTTCCTTTCATTTATTCGAATGAAAGATCCCACAATCCATGATTACATATTTGCAATTACCGTATTTGCACGTTAACATATATGATTTAAATTTGAAAATAGATAAATAAATTCATTTTAGCAAGCATAATATTAGACTGTTTCTTTAAACAAAAGAGCTGAGCAGCGAACTTTATTTACTCTTTTATCTTTTAAATTCTTTTTACCCTTAATACATATACTCATATCTACATAAAAGTTCAATAAAGCAATAATGAAATTAAAAGCAGTACAGAACAACAAAAGTCAAATGGGGCAAGTTCAATCAATTTTTGACAATAAATATTTCCTTTTATTTTTACAAAAAAAAATATAACTACAGCAGAATCTCGAAAACATAAACGGATCTATAACATTTCGAAAAGATGAATCCTCGTTTTTTTTCGGGCAGAAGAGTATTTATGGAACAGTTTTTATTAAGAAACGTGTATAAATAAAACAATTTCTCTTATGAAGATTTATTTATTTTTGTTTTATTTTAAAATTAAAATGTTGTTTCTTTTATAATTCTTCATATAATTCTTAAACTATAATGTGCCATACTCAGAAATATGAACAATTCAAAAAGATGAAAAGGGTCTATTTTATATCTGTTCATCTTTTCGACATTCTACTGTATAAATATGTTGAGTTAAAAACAAAACATTACAACTTCGATTTTTAATATATATAGACCAAAAATTCATACCTTACTTGTCATTTAATACAGAAAATGATGTTTGATATTTTTGATCTGTCAAAAACTAACTGTTACGAGTGTCATTTTTAAATTTAAACTAATGGTATCACTTATGTGATTGAGAACAATAACTGGCATAAACAAATTATAGTTCAGCCACAGTTTGAATCTATCTTTCATTTCTTGGTATTGCTCTCATTTTTTATATATTTAACTTTGAGAAATTAAGGACCAGTTGTACAATCGTGGTTCAAGTTTTTAACCCACCAATTTTGGCAGATTATCTATGGAAATCAGTGGTTTAAAAATTTGAACCACGATGAACCACGATTGTACAACTGGCCCAAAAACTTGAACATTTCTTGTAATTTCTGTTATACTTTCATATTTGGCTCTTCTAAGTCAAGTGCTGTTGAATTTTTGATGGAAAAGGCGATAATTTAATTATTTATGGCAATAGTTTTTGAAAAGTTCGCTGCGAGCTTAAAATTTTGAGTCTGTCTTATATTTTGAGTTCATTTTAAAGAAAAGTCTAAATCAAAATAACTATGTACGTAAATTAACATAAATAATTATTTATCTATATACTGTTTATGCACTAGTGTCACACTGTTTATGCACTAGTGAAACAAAAATAAAAAAAACACTCTAAAATTAAATTCCAGGGCTGTCTAACAAAGTAAAACAATCAAAATTATAAAATATGGGTTTGGTAATTTTTAATTTTCTCAAAAACTGAATGACATAAAACCATTTGGTTTTCAGCGATAAAAAATTGATGGGAGAAGTGAAACCAAAAACTTAATTTAGAAATTTACTTCAGAACTAAAAAAAAAATTATACTCCTTTTTTTGGTTTTTATTTTTTAAATTTTGAATTTGGTGGTATTTCGAAAAATATATTTACGTGAATACATTAAACAATTCGGTTTCTGTGTTTTAATTTTTTTTGTTTCAAAATTTTGAGTTTGAATGTGAATTTTTCAAAAACTATTGACATACATAAATAATTTAATTTAAATTTGGGATTAAAGAACAAGTTTCAGGCTTTCAAAATCGGTATAGTAATAAGTACTTTATTTTAAGTGTTTCCGTTTTTTTTTTTAATATTTTTTTTTATTTTAAGTCCTTTTTATAAAATTGCGCTTACTGCCAAAACTGGGAGAGATATGGTCCCCTCCCATAATAAAAAATGCTTGTGTTGAACTGTTCTACCTATAAAAAACCCGTATTATTTTTTGGCGCCTAAGTACTCGTGACCAATTTTTTTATTTAAAAAAATGATAGACACAAAATAGTTTATTTTTCTTTTACGTTGTGCCAAATTGTCAAAGCGCGTGCCGGCCGTGTTTTACGAGGATAAAATCGAATTCAAATAATACTTTCGTATTGAAAGTGGTTTATAAAATCGAAATTCGTGCATTGATTGAACGAATTTGAATTTCATACTCAAATATTTTATAACATAATACTCACCACGGAACTAACAATAAACGAAAACTCTTATCGTCTCTTAACTCATAATTACAAAATCAATATTCATAAATAAACAACTTTTCAGTCTTTTTCGAACGTTAAATTATTTTTTTTTTTTTCAAGTTTTCACTTTTGTTAAGGCCCTAACATAAGAAATAGAAAAAAATGTGAGTTGCTGTTGCGTCGCTCATAAATGCGGGCAAAGTGCCTTAGAGAAATTATAATTCTGTGTGGAATACTCCCATATAAAAGCTCCTTATATTTATACCAAAGTATTAGTTAAATTGGATTCAACAAAAATGTCATACTATTATACAAAAAATAATCCACCAACTAAACACCCTTTCAGTATACTTAATCCCCATAACCGAAAATATATTGTAATTATTAGATATTACAATTTTTTCGCTCCGCCGATAATAATTTTTAATCGACTAGAAATAAATTTCTCGTTAACACATACATAGATTCACAAATTGTTTCAACTATATCTATACAGCTTCTAATGGTTTATGAATTCCATTTCATAACAAAGAAAAAAGATGAGTCCACTAACCGACCGAAAAGAAACCTTTTAAACCCTTTTTCGGGATTATCAACCCTAATATTACCCATGTCCTTAAATTAAAACATTTTTAATCCACCGCATCACCAAAAAAAATCTTTGTGCTTAATTACCCATCGAGTGTGATAATGTGCATTCATCCTTAAAATATTTATATTCTATTTTAGGGTAGTAATTTTGTTAACACCAATAATTTTTATATCCAAGGATTTGTGGACAGTTTAAGAACAAAGCATTCAATTAAGCGTTATTTTATTTTTGGGTTATTTAAAAGCGTTGATTATCATCACAGTTCAATAATGAGAAGGGAAGCTGACGAATTCTAATTTAACTAATTTCCCTGACCACAACTGGGATTGGCAACTCGATATCTAATGGGCTTTTTGGTGTGTGCCGCCCGCTCGTGCGATCAAACCTCAATCTAAGAAACTGAAACAATGTAGAAGCTCTCGCCCTCTATATCTATAGATATTAAGATACTATTGAACCGCAAACCGATTAATCATTTAAGATAATAATTTCATTGGGTGCACACCAGCACACTCGGTTCTGCAAACCACAAAACTGATCAGCAGCACACACTAAATGTGGCAGCAAAGAACGGCAGCATAGTAGGTTGGAATAGCGACAGCAATCCAAAGCTGAACTGTGATCTAACTTGAAGATCAGTGGCCGGCAGTGCTAGGCGGGGAGATAGATTATCGGCGATCGATTTTAATCAATCGCTCAATCAATTTTCAGCGTTTTTCTGCTTATTGGTTATTGGAGTACGACATTAATCGGTTGCGATATGGGTGGTAGTTGTTGAAAGTTTTGTTTTTGTTTTTAAAATGGTTTCCTGTTAGATAAATTAATTGGTGTGGAAGAAAAAGAGAAATTAGAAAATTTACTTTCAAATTGAATTTGAATATTTCTTTTTTCACGGGACGATGATGGTAGGACAGCTGGTATATCACAATCATCTTGTACCTTCGGCTTTTTTTCCATAATTACCATGGAATTCTTATATCAATTAAAATCTGCGAGACTCTGAGTTGCTCAAAGCTGTTGTTATATGCGGTACTTTCTACGTTTATGTCTGCGATCTTTCCTTCTCTTGACTTACTCTAAGGAGCCCTAAATGCCATTTATGCTAGTCCCCTACTGGCGATAGAACTTCAAAGTTAATATCGATACCCCCTATATATACGCAACTTACAACCTTATCATGAACTGTCACTTTTGAAAGCTTAGTAGACTTCAAAGAATTGCGAAAAAATGGTATTTTCTTATCATATCCTAAACAAACAGACAACCTGTCAACCGATTATGTGAAACAAAGTTATTGTTAGTCGGGCGTCCGGTCGTCTCTGTCGTTGTACCGTCATGTAATCGAATCTTTTTTTATGCAAATTTCATGTATCGCACACATCCATTGCATTCATCTAACAATTACTCAGAAATGAAAAGAAAATTTTAATCCGATTTATGTTTGCATTTCGTTAGAAATTTTGAATTATTTCCATCGATTGGTCAATTCAAAGAAATTCAAGTTTAAATCGAGTGTATAATGTAATTGACATCAATTCAAGGAAAAGAATCAGTAAAAGTGATTAAATAACCATAATGCACTCACCCGATATCCATAACCAAAATCACAATCTACATTTCGATTGTATCACTTATACAAACCAGTTTATAGTATGCAATCAGTGCGGCAGCGGTGGTTAGTTAAATTCATCAAAAATACCTTTCCAATTATAAACCACAAAATCTCAATTTAAGCGACTACGCTCGATTAATTGATTGCCAATTGAAAAATTAAATGTCTATACACTTTATACCTTCTTTTAAGTTGAAGTAGTCTTTCAAATGCAAGAAAATAAAAAGATACTTTTGTATCTTTTGGTTTCGTGTGTTGATTCAACTGGTTGCACCATGTCAAAGATTACACTTTACAGAGAACTCTTTACTTAAAAAAAAACAGGTGTAAAATAACATATTTTTAATTTTTGTAACAGGGCCGGCTTTTGACGAAACACACAAACTGGGCGTCAGTAATATTTGCGAAAATAATTAATTTGTAAATATAAATAAAGAATAAAATGGCTTAAAAGGATCATAATTATTTGGTGACTAGAAGACCTTTGCTTGCGTTGCTTCGTGCATCGTACACCAAATCACAATTTATTTCATCTCATTGCATTCAGTCCTCGATCGTATATATTCCCATACAAATATGTGTTATTTATATTAGCTGTCCGCAAGGCATTTAATGAATATGAATCTTATGTCCAGTTTCTAAACACTTAAATATTTATAGGGTTTTCAAATCTTACACTGGTATTTTTCAATTGCACCAACCTCTTTCAGTTTTAAAAGGGCCAAAAAACTAAAGTCCTAAAAATATCTAATCTTCTCCTTGCCGAAAAATTAATGATCTCGGATGAAAACAAAACTCTTACCACATCACCGCTTCACCTTAAGGACCTGTCATGATGTTCGCCTGGTTGAAAACTCTGCAACTCTACGCACGGCCGGACTAAGACATTTTGCCGCCTTGACATTGTATGTGTTGACCTCAAAGTGATCTCTTCCGAACAATGTCAATTCTGCTGTTCTTGTTTCACCGTCGTAAATTTACCTTCGATTGAAATCAAGATTGACTGGTTTGTTTTTGTTTGATTGCAATTATCAATCTTCTTCAGTAAACAAGTCGAAAAGACCGAATTAATTGCTTCCGATGCATTTTTCACAACCAAAGTAGCATTATATCTAGTGTAAACGTTAAAAATTTGCCGCCCCCCAAATCTGCCGCCCTAGGCAGCTGCCTTAATTGCTTATATGGATAGTTCAGGGCTGACTCTACGGGTTTTGGATTTTTCCATGTCTGAGACCACTTAAATGCTGATATCGTTGCATTTGTTTGTTCAAAGAGTTTTAAAGTGTGTCTCTTCTTTTTGGCTTGATAAATTCATTTTGGAAATTGTACTCAACGTTTCTACTTTGTGAATGAGAATACCAGATGATTTGATTGTGGTGTACTTTTGACGTAAACACTTTGGAAATGTTTGCTTTTAATTTAATCAGTTTGTCTCTTCTGCTTCCATGCAAAACATCTTTGTCTAAAAGGATCAATTAAACATTCTGTAAATTGTCTAGAATGGCAAAGTTCTTCTGCTACTAAAGGTTCTTAAATTTTTCGAATTTGGGAAGCATTCTTCAATTTAAATAAATGTTCAAAATATGCCTTGTTTGGATTCCAATTCGGGTCTATATTTGTGCTTATGAGGTATTTTTTTGCTTCCAAAACCTGAAACCATACATCAAGTGCTCGTTGCTCGTGGCTTCATTCATGATAATTTCATCAACTGAACAACTGATTCTAAAGACGGTTTCTTGGTGAACCCCAACTTTGACCTTACCTTCAACTTGGATTAAACGCACCCATGATCGATGATTGAGGTTCCTTTTTCTCCAAGCACGATTAAAGGCGTTTGGTCACCGGTAATAAGTTGACTTTTTCTAGAACTCTTTCACTGTCGCAGTTTATTTTTCGAATGTTATGCCAGGCACTTCTTCTCAAGGGGCGGCTATTTTGAAAAGTGTATCCTGAGAAACTGAATGTCTTTAAATAACTGTCAAAGTCAAAAAAATGCGCAACCTCGCTGATAATGTAGTTTTCTATTGGTGAAAGAATTTTTAGGATCAGTTAAGTGGTTTAGGCGTGAAATCGTAACAAACTAACTCACTTTCACATTTATAATAATATAAGCTTTGTTTTTTTTCGTGTATGTACGGCAGAATACCACACTTTTTTGAACCGAACTAAACTTTTTGCGAAAAAATGACAAAAACTCCAAGAACATCTGTTGGAATGGTACAGTGCTTTTTATCTTAGTGCTACGGTTTTAACAAACATCTGCAGTTCACTTACATTCCTGAAGAATTAAAAACACACACAAAAAAAAAATGTCTTGTTTAGTTTTTGTTGTTTTTACTTCTCGATGATGTTAGATTGTTTTTGTTCAAAGTAAATGCGGCCCTGTTTCTTCATTTTCCAGCACCAATAAATTAGTGCCTGAATTTGACTTGGGGCATGTTTGTGTGTGTCGTATATCCATTATGTCCTACGCAAATGATTATAAATCTTATAGCAAAACATGGTAGTTAATAATATTCTGCAATTAATTTTGTTTTTATTTTATTAGATTTTGTATCTTGTTGAATGGAGCAGCATTATTATAAAAATAGTTTTCAGTGAACATTTGTTGTAATGATATCTGTTTAATGTATCTTGTTTGTTTTGATGTGCACCTAAGCATTTAATAGCGATTTGTAACGCATTTTCGCGTTGTACCACCAGATACTTTATGACCATCAACTGAAAGATTTCTGGATTTAGATACAAAAAGTGTCGGATTATTGTTTTTAAATAATTTTTTATCTGATTTACACTCTGTTTAATATTTGCATGCCAATTTTTGTATTTAAAACCACAAGTCTATTAACTTGACTACACCTCCATCCGTGCGTGTATAGATATGTGCTAAAAATTAAATTGAATATTTTTTTTAGCTATTTGTTTCTGTAATTATTCATTGAGCCATTTTACTCGATGTTCATAGATACAAAAATATCTACGGTTACACGAGGGGAATGCCAGAATGAGGTTTTATATTTCTTTTTTACTTTGCGTATTAATAATAGCAATTCCCATTGCAGATGTGCATCACGCTTGTTGGGTGGCTTGTGGATGATGATGGGCGCTTATCACGCCAAACTATTAAGAATTTTTGCAAAATTTTAATTGAGAGCTCTCTCAACACTTTGATGATGGAATTGAGGAATTTTGTATACCTAGTATATATGAAACGAGTTAGGTTCACATTATAAGCTCGGATGGAAGTATAAGCAATGTGGAATCGTACAAAGTCAGATTGTAGGTTGTTAAAATATCTCTATATACCTATAGATACTTCAAGAAAAAAAGAGTTGTGCATTGAATTGAAATTATTGTTGAAGTTAATTTTTGTTTTTTTTCCTCAGAAAAATAAAAAAAAAATTTCAACAAGGAAATGATGGAAATGCACAGAAGAAAAAAAACACAAATTAAATAATTATTATATTAAGCAAATCGAGGTGTTGTAGTTATTGCTCTCTGTTATTTTGCAATGTAATTACAGGCTGCGAGTATTGTAGAAGAGCAATTCGTTAACATGCAAATGTGAACTAAGTGGCAGTGTGCAGCAGCACAATAAGAAATGATACCTTGAGTTTTTGTAGTTATGCTTATGATAATTGCTAAGGTAGGTTTCATTTCAAATGACGCAATTGTTGAAATGCATTTTTCGAATTAGCAAACATTTTATAATCGAAACATGCGATAGGCATGTTGATGATATAAATTGATGTTACTATACGAGGGAAGAGTTTCTTTTATTAGAGAAATATATGAGGTATGAGAGCTGACTTATAGATAAATATTAATAGGTTAAATGAACTTACGTTTGACACTTACCTTCACTCACTTATATTGAATTACCTACATCGTGGAAGTAGGTGTTCCACAACTCAATCGAATAATTTTAAGATCATATATCATTGATCATACTTAATGAATTTTACATTCATTTAGGAGAAAAAAATGCTTTATAACGTTTTAGATGTTTCCAGGAATCGAACCCGTACCCCACCACCTAGCTTTTTTCGGCGTTTTTTTTTGGGGGTTATGTACAAATAATCGACAGATAATATAACGATTGTCGATTTATATCGATTCTTTCGGACGTTCAAATGTCGACAATTTTTTTAACGAAATTTCAAAATCTGGACTTGAAAAATGTCAAACTCTAACAAAAAGTCGGCAAAAATTTGCCATTTGCCATTATCATTATTCAACAACACGAATTTCATGGCTATAAAAATTGTTAGTAAATTTGCATAGAGGCAAATCGTATAGTGTTGCAGAAAAAATGTTGTGAACAAATGTTCCCCATAAATACCTCACGCCGCCGTAAACATAAATAAATTTGGAACATGAAAATGTGATAGTAGGTGTTCCACAACGAATAATTTTAAGATCATAAATTATTGAGTCATTTAAAGAAGTGACTTAAGATAAAGCATTGGTTCAACTGCTGTTATACTGTCAACCTAATTTCGATCATACGATGGTTTAAGAAAAGATGGTAAATAAGCGTGCGCTGCAACCACCTCACCTTCTTGGAAGATGATATTCCATTGATTTAGCAAAAGCTGCGAACCCCGAGCTGCAAATGCCCAAGAAAGCTTTTGAGTTTTGGAATATCCTCTGGCTCTGACGCATTTCTTTATTCGTAAAAACTGGTGTTTGATAGCGTCCATCCAAGCAGACCGTCGCGTCTCGTCGTGTTTTAAAAGATATGTGCAGCGGGAATATTTTTTTTTTGATATAAAATTTAAATTTCGTGATAATAATACTATAATGTATACCAGACATATTCAAATCTTAAAATGTTCAATGAAATGCAAGCTCTAATTTTGAAGGAAAATTCTTTATCCGCATTCATTCCATTTGTTGTGACCATTTTTTGAACCTTATTGGCAATGCGGCATCCAATTATTGTGTTGGGACTGTTCTTTTTTACGATTTTTTCCAAAACGAAGAAATCACACGATATAATCTAAACTTCTGTAAAACATTTGTGCCCCGCAATAGAAAATGCCAGGCTACAACATTTAAAACGTATAAGGAATTTCTAATCAATAGTGTTAATATTTGAAATGTTGCTTTTATAGTATAGAGTAGCGCATTTTGATGGTTGTTTTTATCGAGTTCGTACTGTATAACGAAATTTAGGAAATTAATTGCCATCGTTCACTGATTCAACGCAACGCAACGAACAAACAAAAATAAAAAGAGGTTAATATGAAAGTTATTTTTCATTTTTCATTTTTCATAAATATTGAATTTGGTTGTGAGTTGCGTTGCGTTGCGTCAATGTACGATGATTAGCAATTTAACTTTTAAGTTAAAATTAGGTGCATAAATTTGCTTTCTTTTTTTATAATGACAATAGAATTCCATACCTTTATTACAGGTAACACATTTTTGCTGTAACGCAATAAAACAAAAAAAAAGTCCATTATAACCTGTTTGCAAATACTACAGTGTCAGTTTTTTAATTTCAAACTTTTGGTTTCAATTTATTACTTGCGCTAAAAAACATCTTCACACAAAAAATTCATTTACAATACACATTTATCAGTTATCATTATTATCCATAAATTTTCTACACATCCGGCCTTCCGAATTAGGTTTGTAACTACAGGCGCCCTTTTTAAGTATATACATATGTTGTAACATCGCCTTCTGTAATTTTTATCTTGGCTTCTATTTGGTATAAGACAATAATTAGTTTTCTTAAATACTGTTCTTCCTTTTGTTTGTGTGTTGGCTTACGAAACAAATAAACACATTTTTTTTTGTCATCAGAACCCGAGAGTTGTAAGTCATAGGTACCTACAGGTCTTATCTTTTGTTTTATTTATTCAGATTTGTTATCATCTTTTACCTTCTACCTTCATCCACTCTTATTGCCACAACATTCCTTTTTTTTTTTTTAATTTACAATTTGATACAAAAATATACAAAAAACGAGGTATTTGTTAAATTGATTAAATATTTATTAAATGCATACAAATAGTGTTGCCACTGTTGTTCACAATTTTGATAAAATATTCTTGTAAAACAAAAAAAAAAATTAAAAAATAACGAAATAAAAATTTGTTTCTTTTCGTTCTCTGCATACCATCACCAATACCACCACCACTACTACTACATCTAATTGTGTATGTGTAATACTCAAAATCAACTTATAAATCCACACACTAGACCCTGGGATGATAATCATAAACGGTAGCCATTTAAATATTTGACTAAAACAAATGTTATTTCTGTTTGTTAAATTTGTAACTTTTTTTTTTCCTTTCTCGGTGGAAAGTTGGAGTTTTTTTTTTGTTTGCTGTTAAATGCTATCACAACCCTTTTGGTTGTGTTGAAGAAAAAAAAAACACAACTTTAAAAGGGAAATTCATTATTTCATTGTTAGCCTAGATTCTTATCTTAGATTTATTTTTCTATGCTAAATATATATATATAGGCAGTACTGAACAAAGGGTTTTATTTTTTAAGATACTTAACATGCATGAATGGTGATGTCATTTGTAATGACTAATCTATTTGTGTAATGTAGAGTCCCCCTTTGACGGTATTAGCTTGTTTTGTATTGTACGACAGTAACTCTCTGCCATTCCGCAGCTCTAGACCGGGTAGACCACCTAAACGGGGACCAGTTGGATTGTCTTTGCCGCCAACACATCTGTCACAACATCCGCAATTGAAGAAACACCGTTTGGACAATGGAGACTATGCTTATGAAAATGGACATATTAATGGTATGTTGGAATCAATTATTTATTTTCATATGCAAATTATAAGTATTCGGCACATCCACTGATTCTGTATTATGGAAGGAAAAAAATATGAGTTGCGTAAGAACGCTTTAAAATAAATATTATTAATATAAATTTTCTAAAGTTCGGTAGATGACAAAGGAAAAGGCCTCGCATAACAAAATGTTCATGTGTTCAAATATATGTACTTATATACCGAACTCTTGTTCGTTATTCTAAATGTAAACTTTATTTGTTTTTAATATTTACACTATGCTATAAGTTAAATTGATGTTTATATATTCTTTTTGATCAAGTGTCAGCACCATAAACAAAAAATCGACTTGTACCCCATTTAACTGGTTTACCGGAAAATATTGTTTCTGCGTTTTTTTCTATAATGTATATGTATTTACGATCCTTTTGTAGAAATTCGCTCCACTTAAAATGCAAGAGCGTATTAAAAACATGTGTAAAACACTGCAGAAATACAATTCAAATTATAGAATGTTCCCACCAAGCTCGAAACTGTGCAATTTGATACCTTAATTTCGGAATTACGAAAAGTGTTCACACCTAAATTGAGATGATTTGGTTGGACAATTTTAATTAAAAACATCAGTGAAAAAACATGTTTTTCTCTTTCTGGCTTATGTGAGCCATATACATTTTTGTTTTTGACAAGGCGATATGAACAGCCATATTTTTTTTTAGTTCTGTTTATTTTATTCATCGGTATAACAATAAAAATCTGCTAGAAAAATTTCAAAATGTAATTTCGTTGAAATTGAATTGATTTGAGATGATTTTGAAATTGCTTATTTTTATGGGAAATCGTGCAATTTCGGAAGTAATTTCGGATAATCTGTTCAAATTGCACAATTTCTTAAGGTGAACGCATAGAATTAATTAAATTCAATTCAGGATATGTGGATAATCTTCCACAATATAAAATTAAAAATTTATTTAAAATAAAATAAATTAATTATGGACACAAGCAACTGTAGTCGAACCGAACCCCTCTTGCTGCTGTTCTCGAAATTACTATTTTTCTATTCGTGAATAACGTGCGAATAGAGCCTGTGGAATTGTGACGCAAATTGCATCAGTTTGTAATTTTTAGATTGAATTAGAGTGACATCGGCCATTTTTAAAAGAATGAAACATGCCCACTTATAGACAAACTGTGTAGGCAATATGAAGTTCTATTGAATTATTTATCTATGGATAAAGGACATGACTTCGTATTCGTACTAAGAACTTTGACTGCGCAGATGCTGATGATGATGATTTTTTGATGTATAAACATCTCAGCTCCCGGTAAAGTGATTTTAAAACTCCGAATTTACTCCAAAAAGCGCAGTTTTAAACTTTGTATATCTACATTGTAAACTTTCGAATCTTTACTTCGAATCGAAATCTGACAGTTCGAATATTTGGATGATAATTGTTGTGATTGAAAAATAAAGACGTCAAATAAATTATGATATTCTCCCACTGCCATTTTCGAAGCCTAAAATGCGAAAACAGAACATTTTGCTTAAGGTGGTAACACATTACGTTCTAAACACGAGCGAATCATCGAAAAGTACTCGATGAACGAACTACCAACATTTATCTGAAGAATATTTTACGACAAATTGTAAACTTTTCCATGTGAAATTGTGTAATGTAATTGGCATAAACTAATATAATAAAGTTAAAATTGTGTTCACACAGGAAAAGGCAAATGGTAACACAATAACACACTGATTTGTCATTTACGGTCAGGTGTCATTTTTGTTTACTTTTTCTTTTGCTTATAATGTTTTAAAGGCAATACGTATAATTTTTAACCAAAAGTTATTTATTTACGTTGGTTTTTTTTTTTGCTCTTCGAAATTAATGGTCGACGGATTTGTACCAATCTTATTTTTATATTTGCGGAGTATTCAGTGTGAACTATAGATATTTGACATTTTAAAGTTTGACAGATTTGTACAAACGCAATGTTGACATTTGCCGAGTACTCTGTGCGAACGTAATTTAGGTGAAAAAATAAGCTTTAACATTCCTTAGTTTTGCATAAAACTGAAGTGTTACATCCTGTCGACTGTTTCGTGCGGACCCACTCTTCTCCATTATAAGATATCATTAAAACTGTTTGGGAATCGTCCTAAAGGTATTATATTTCTTACTCAATCCATGCTCATCTATAGTATTGCGTTCGAGGTTTTAATTAAACCCGCGACATTACTACATGAGACTGAATTACAAAAAAATACATTGTAGCTACTCGAAAGTTGGAAAAAATTCATAAGGCTTATACTTATTTAAAAAAAAAAAAAAATATCAAAAAATTTAATATCAAAATGCATTTTATACAAAACTTCTGATAAATGTTTTTAATCAATACCTTCTATAGTATTTCAATAAAAAAAGGTGTATCGAAGAAGGCACTTCAATGTGTTACAAAAACTATACTATATATAATTTAAAACTATTATTAAATACAACCACAATATAAAGCAATAAACTTAAGTATTCCCTTACCTGTTATTATTTATTCAGATATAAACAATCGCAATATCATCATTCAAAATTTAAAACATTTAATTTATTAACGTAATGTAATGCAATGTAATCTAATAAATTGCCTTCGTTTTGTCCTCAAATAATACATTTCTAATCGTTGTTGCTATACGAGGAGCTGTTATAGATTTTGCACTAAAACTATCAATAAATTACATACCACCCCCTGGGTGATCATTTGACAATTTATCAATTAATGCTTTTAAATAAAGTGAACTCTGCCTACAATCAATATAGTAATAGACAGGGTGTTTTTTTATATTAAACAACTTCATTGTTCCACTACGTTCAGAACTTTATTTAAAAAAAAACTTTTGCTTCACTGACAAATGTATCATATTTGATACACAGCACTCAATTTTTACCTGGTACCTATAAAAAAATTTAGTTTTATTTTCTATTCGACTCATGGACGCTGAAAACCAGACACAAATTGCGTTGTATCAAATATGATACATTAGACTGTAAACCATTTTTTTTTCAATGAAAAACATGTTCTGAAAAAAGATTTTTCAAATTCTCAAACACTGCAAAATAAATACTTCGTTTTAAAACTTTTGTTTTTTTTAAAATTTAAAAAATACAGTATCACCCAAATAAAACTGTTTATTTTTGACTCGGCTATTCTGAAAATCTAAACTACGCAACTGCTTAAAATTTGACTAGTTTCTTTTATCTTGACCGCACTATAACAAAATTTGCTTATGTAATTAAAAAATAAAATTTTGCCTTCAGAACATACTTGAATTTATTTCCCACATAAAGTGCCGAATCAATCTTTAGTCAGAAACACCCTCTGTCCATTATACACTGATTTTAAAATACCAACATTAGGTAAGCAATTTACATTTTATAGCCTTCGTTTGAAATTATTAGTTAGGTATGTGATATCTAAATATGTATCTATATTCACTTCGACAAATGAGTTCGACTTCGGGTCGGAATTACAAATCACACGGCATCGATTTCAATCAACTTTATTTTTTATTCTCCAATTTTTTAATAGTTTCAAAACATTTTTGCTTTAAAACGTTCAGTTCTAATGGCATAGGTAAATAATTATTACTTATTGGAAGATTTAAAAAAAAAATAAAACAATGTGTCATATGGCAAAATTGATTTACCTTTTACCATCCAGAGGGCAAACCGTATCAGTACTATGGCGCTGTGTGTGTCAAATACATTACAAGCCAAGTGGTGTAGGTGGATCCAAAGCAATGAGTGTGTTATTAAATATTTAGATTTGATTTTTTAATATAATGTAGACTTTGTGGTGGTATTTGGATATATTGATTTATATTACAATGTTGTACTCAAAATACCTATGGGTAAAAGGAAAATATTGATGTATTATATTGTTATTATAAAGGGTGTTTTTTTTTAGAGATATAGAACTTTAAATTGCAATAAAACAACGATGGAATATTTGATTGACATGATTTTCTATTTATTCGAAAGATAATCTTGTGGCATTACATTTTAAATATGATTTACGGCATATGACTGCCACGGCTGGCTCGAATGTATTCCAATCTGGACGTCCAATTTCGATGACTTTTTCCAACATTTGTGGCGGTATATCGGCAATAACACGGCGAATGTTGTCTTCCAAATGTTCAAGCGTTTGTGGCTTATCCGCATAGACCAATGACTTTACATAACCCACAGAAAATAGTCTAGCGGTGTTAAATCACAAGATCTTGGAGGCCAATTCACAGGTACAAAACGTGAAATTAGGTGGTCACCAAACGTGTCTTTCAATAAATCGATTATGGCACGAGCTGTTTGAAAAAGGAATGAAAAAGTTATTAATCATGGCTCTATACCGATCACCATTGCCTGTAACGTTGTGGCCATCATCGTTTTTTAAGAAGTACGGACCAATGATTCCACCAGCCCATAAAGCGCACCAAACAGTCAGTTTTTCTGGATGTAACGGTGTTTCGACATACACTTGAGAATTAGCTTCTCTCCAAATGCGGCAGTTTTGTTTGTCATTCAACCATTCAACCAGAAGTGCGCTCCTTAGCTAAAGAAAATTCGCTTATGAAAATCGGGAACAACGATCATCTCGTTTTGGGCCCATTCGACACAATTTGCAAGCGTGAGTCTATTCATGATGAATTGCCAAACCAAACTGAGAATAAATCACTTGACAGCTGTTAAATCGGTTGCCGTCTTGAAAAGTAATGCCAACTTAAAGTTCTATACCTCGAAAAAAACACCCTTTATAACGTTTATTTTTTAGTTTATTTTGGTAAATTAATTATTTAGTTTTATTGTGGTTTAACGAAGTCAGCTGCCTTGAAACAATTTTCATTAAACCGATGTGGTTTAACTAAATGATAGAAATCAAATATGTTGCGAATGAGAGTGGTGTAACGGACTTATTGGCAACACAAACCCATTGTAGAAAGTACTGGAGGTAATTTGAATTAGGGCTCCTTAACTTTTCCTTAAAAAAATGTACAATGGATATCAAGAGGTAGTTTATAGGTACAGGTACATACTAAGATAGTGAAAAAAACTGACGAAGTGAAGGTTTTGTTTGGGAGTTCAAGAAAAACCAGTTCTTGTAAAGTTTCTGTATATCTGTGCTTTTTAACACAAATTAACTCTTGTATTCGTTCATTAGAATTGTTAAGGGCATTTATTGCGATCGATTTGTGCTATTATAACAGACATTTGCCGAACGCAGTTAAGCCCTTTACGCAGTTAAGCCCATAAGCCTAGTACGCAGCTAAAGTGAGACGAAAAATCCCATACAAAAAATGGCACAGTAAAATCATAGACGAAATTTTCCGTACTTCTTTCCGTTTTTTGGTACGCACGCAGCTCGACGAAGGAATAATGGTGAAATGGTAGATCACCGGTTCAAGTCTCCACTACTCTCCTCTCCACTCTCTTTTTTGCAGAAAATTTAATTGAACGGGAAATTAATTGCTCGCGAAATTTTGACGTTTCTATTTTGTTCGTGTTTTTTTGTGGTTATTATTCATTATAAAATTAATTTCTGTTCTTTTTATGTGTTTATTTGTGTGCGTTGAAAAATATTTTTTTTTTATTTTTTTTCGTCTGTGTTTTTGGAGACGGAAAATTTCGTTCACTTCAGCTCCGTAGTGCGTACTAAGCTTTAAGCATAAGTTAATAAGTAAAGCCTAGTATGCAGCTGAAGTGAAACGAAAAAATCCCATACAAACAAAAATGACACAGTGAAATCATAAACGAAATTTTCCGTCCTCCTTTTCGTTTTGTGGTACGCCGCAGCTCCACGGTGAAACGGTAGATAACCGTTTCAAGTCTCCACGACTCTCTACATTTTATTCGCACACAATTTAATTGACCGAGACATTAATTGCTCGTGAAATTTTAACGTTTCTATTTTGTTCGTTTTTTTGGATTTCAGTTCTTTTTATTTTGTTTATTTGTGTGTTTTAAAAACATTTCGTTTACATTTCGTCTGTGTTTTTGGAGACGACGGAAAATTTCATGCATACTAGGCCTAAAACAACTTTTCACAAAAATTTAATTCGTTCGTTTGCTAAAATTTGGTGGGTAAAGGCGAGTACGCTGCTGATGCTGAAGTGAAACGAAATTTTATTTCGTCTACAAAAACACAGACGAAATGTTAACGAAACTGGTCCTACTGGAAATTTGTTTTTGTAGAGTTCCTCCATTTGTAAAAAAAAAATGGATTTCAAAACACAAAAAAACAAATGAAAAGAACAGATATTAATTTTATAACATAAATAACCACAAAACAACACGAACAAAATTGAAACGTCAACATTTCGCAAGCAATATGCCAAGTAATTAAATTGTGTGCGAAAAGAGAGTTGAGAGTAGGTACTGGAGACTTCAACCAGTTATGATTTCGCTGTGTCATTTTTGTATGGGATTTTTCGTTTCACATATTTAAATAGCCCACTTTCGGCGTGAAGTGTTCAGTAAAATTTTACATGTTTATCAGAAAAAAAACCAAAGGTGTGTACAAATTAGTCACTAATCAGAAGTGAACATATTATAAAGTTGATATAAATGGTTTAACTCTTCAAGTAGATCTAGATGGCGCTGCCAGTGAGTTGAATAAAAATATTCGTCTCTTATTCGTCTCTTAATCAGCAACTAAATTAGCAATTTGCAATTGCTGACAGCATTAATTCTTAAAGTCATTGCAATATGTTCACTAATATATAAAATATGGTGGGTTATATTTGCAATTCGTATATAGTACGAAATCGTTCCGACCAACCGACGGGGCTGAATACTTGGTCGCACTGCTATGGGCAGTGTTCAATGATGGATTCAATTACGTTGAAGTGAGTCTGTCACTTAATATTTAAAATAATTATAATAATAATAATTGCCAATTTTTTTGTCGATTTCTGGAATTGCAACTTTGGTGTGCCAAACCGTGTTAAATTTATAGTGCTCACGACCTAGTTTGACATTTCCTCTATCCAACAGCATGTGAACAATGTAAATCGGTTCAGTGATTGCTGAAATACAGACGGATTAAGATTAATCCTTTAAATAGCTTAACTTACAGTGATTTTTTTTATTTTAAATTTAACCTTTCCGGTTCGGATTTCCGGTAAATTTCATTTTTTGCGATTTCTTGTCTCTGATAAACATATTTTTCTCCAAACCATTAGAAACATCATTATTTTCAAAACTAAAAATGAGTTAAAAGTGAATATAGTCGTTTTATTGTTTGCTGCGTAAAGACTTCACGCCGAAACACGCCTATGGTAAAATGTTTTCAGGAATCGCATTTATTTTTGAAGGATTTTTTTTTTCAATTATTAAAAAAAAATTGTTATGTTTAAAACTTCATTCGCATTCTGTGTTGGTTTTACATTTATAATTTTCGCTAGTCACTCACCCGTTTTTAAAATTTTTATTTGCCTCCACTTCTCAATTGATAGCAATTATGAAAGAGATTGGTGCATTCCTTGAAATAATTTAAATAATTTTGGCGTACGCGTAATACTCGCACTGAATGCCAATACCCGTCAGCGAAGTTCAAAGATTCTTTCTTGTGCATAATTTCATTTGAAAACCATTAATTGATATCAGAAGCGTCAGAATATGAATGGACAATGTTTTTGTATTTACCTGTATCTAACTAATGCCCTTTTGTTTATCTGAGCCGGACTGAGGCTTGTACCCTTAAGTTAATCAATATTTGATCCCTGGTGAAATCACCAAATCTTTCCTCAATCAAATTGAATGTGAAATTAATTCCGAAAATATTGTTATGAATATATTTTGTTAAAAAATCAATAAACCTAATCTTTAATTTATTTTGACTTCTCACATAAGCTTTAATTTATTATCGGTTTCCATCGCAAAAAAGATATTACCGACTATTACCGACTTCAACTGATATATTCATTACAAATTCATAAAAGGTTAAAAGTCTGCCATCTCACAGAAAGTGTAATTCAGATTCATGCTTAGTCATCACATAATTGTTGTTCCATCAACAACGAATTCTTTAAACGCCAACACTCCAGTCTATCAGTATCATGCACATCTCATAAAAACCACATGAATTATACCGCGCGCTAGTATTTTTAATTCCATTGGGACATACAAATTCTAAAAGAAAAAGATGAAAAACAATTCATAAGATACAATTCTCTGACTTAATTGAATGAAGCAATAAACACAAAAAAAAAAAAAAAAAAAAAAACAAGACAAGCATCATGTTTTGTAGAGTTGTAAGACGCCACAATGACTTCGCTTGGGGGCGTCCCGTCTTCTTTTTTGTTTCGTCTCTCAACACTGCATTTTTAAAAGCGCGCTTAGCTACCAATGTATCTGCAATAAAAAAAGAAATGAATCTACAACGAGTTTATTTCGTGTCTATCGTCAATTTAAATACTTCAATGGTAAAAATCTTTCAATTCTCTTTTATATTTCCATTGTTTTTTGTTTTTGTTGTTGTTAATTGAAGTCCATCATCGAATAAACGCACTGTAAACGCCTCTTGATGAATCTGGCGCAAATATACAAAAATATTCCCTCGCATTCGAAATGAAATCAAAGATTTCCCATTGCTTCTCTGTGAAATGTGAATGCGCATAATTGTAGATTATTTCGATTGAATCGTGCACGGATTTCCAATAAAATTGTACATTATACAGAATTAGTGGGTTTTTCGCGCGTTTTCGATTGGAACTCTTCTCCAACTTTACATACAGTTGATTCGCTGCAAGGGATACCACCTAATCACAGAATTGAATTCGATTCTTTTATTACAGACATTTCTCGAATGGACAAATCACCACTTCTGGCAAACGGATACAATCCACCACCAATCAATCACATGGCATTCATGCAGATGAACCATCATCCAGGATCGGCGCTGATGAGTCCCGGAATGCCACCACACGGCCTGCACGGCCGACCCGACAGTCAAATGTTGAAGGCGGCAGCACAAAGTGGCATGTCGGCGGCAAGTATGGATGCTATTGCACGATCGGGTATCTGGGAGAATTGTCGGGCTGCGTATGAAGACATTGTCAAGCACTTGGAGAGGTAAGCATCGGAAAAGAGGGGGGTTTTTTAAATGGGCGTGCAATTGATGAGGAAACAAATGTGAAATCTAAAAGAAGCAAAATTAATTTCAGGCTTCGCGAAGAGCGTACCGACGATCGACAGCAGATCACCGATCAGAAGCCACGGGACTTGAGTTCTAGAAATTGTAAGTCATAGAAACATCAGAGAAATTAGCTGGAGGCTATGAAACTTAACCTTGTTACTTTGTTGTTGCAGGTTCGCCTAGTCGACAGAGTCCTGTTCTGAATCTGTCCAAATCTGGAGGCGCCACCGATCATGGTAGCAATTGTGATGATCGTAGCGATCGCAGCGATGAAGTACACTCTCCGCCACCATCAGTGCGGGGCGATGACGAGAATCTGAGTGATGATAATGGCTCGGAAGTCGATGATCATATAGCTAAAGATGAAGGTAAGTCTCATATTTGATCCAATTTAATGATCTCTTACAAAGGTTTTTGTGTCCGATCCATAACTTAATTTAACCGTAACAACTTTTCCTCTCCTTTTGTGTATGTTCACTTTCAGATCTAAGTGATAGTGAACGTGACATTTCTTCGGCGCAACATCAAGCGATATCCGTTACTTCGAATTCGGGCGATCGTGATCTGCATCACTCCCATCATTCGTCGCATTCCCATCACCAGCCGCACCATCAGCAATCGTCAACACCGCATCATCACCATCATCACCAGCGGGCGTTAAACTATTCGACACTAGCTGCGACAGCTGCTGCTGCCGCAGTTGTGGCAAGTGGCGCTGGCGTCGTCCAGGGTGGCGGTGGTGTCGTTAGTGGTGTTGTCAGTAGCGGTGCGGGCAGTGCGACTGGCAGCACGACTAGCATGGGTAATGGTGGCAGTGGTAGCGGTGGCGGAGGTGTCGTCAGTGGTGGTGTTGGCATTTCACACAATGATGGACTGCCGCCAAACGATGCTGTTGTAGGACTTGAGCAACAGTCAACATCTTCGACAGAAACTCTGTTGCGGAATATTCAGAGTCTGCTGAAGGTGGCTGCCGACAATGCCCGACAGCAAGAAAGACAGATCAGTTATGAAAAAGGTAAGTTTTATTTTATTTTAATATTATAATACATATATTATGGTATACAGGGTGGGAAAAAAATATTAAAACATTTTATTCATGGTGCGACGCCATGAACGACATTTAACAAAAACATGGCGGATATAAATTGCAACAACACAGTTCACTTTTATAGTAATTTAGGTGAAAAAACCTGTCCCAGACGAGTTTTTTTTTTTTGTGACACAGACAAGAGAGTAGGGTATAGGCAGACAAAAACACAGAAAAATAAATTCCCCTCAGGTCATTAATTTTGTCGTGCGCTGTTGGTAAACAAAGTTTCACTTTCGTTGGAGTTTTGTTTTTATTTTATTTTTTTTTTTCTAATTAACCGCTTGACATTTACAATACTGGTATTTGAAAAATGTATAACATTAGAGGTTTATTTTGACTGGAAGTTGAAATAAAAGTCAATTAAAAAATGCAGGTTATTGATTAGGTAAGTTTAAATGGCAGTGTTCTACTAACTTTTAATATCTATATAGGCTTCAGTGTGTTCCCAAATAAATAGTTAGGTATATATGTAGTGATAAAGTTTTTAACAAATATTTCAGTGTCAATGTCCTT
This sequence comes from Baccha elongata, assembly GCA_951217065.1. Taxonomy (NCBI): domain Eukaryota; kingdom Metazoa; phylum Arthropoda; class Insecta; order Diptera; family Syrphidae; genus Baccha; species Baccha elongata. The sequence goes on from OX578272.1 coordinate 249,381,890, forward strand.
TTCAGTATGTATTTGTATTCATTGGGTAAGCAGGCTCGGGAGCAGAAATTTAGATTTAAGATCATGATGATTTATTGTTATGTATTTTTACTCAAACGCTGTCGACCGGGTTTTTAGAAAACGATGTGTGATTAAAATTTGATCCCAAAAATGTCCCCGTCACTGTTGTGGTGTCGCGTTTGTTTATCGCTGCCTTTAATCAAGTTTAGCAATACTTTTTAAATATTAAATTTCGTTAAAATCAGTTTAGCCGTTCAAAAAATTTCTTATCAAAAAAGTACAGTTGTATGACAAGTACCGTTAATAAGTTTTTGCCAAAAAGAATAATTAATACAAAATATTATATTATATAAAAAAAAACTAAAACGGTAGTTTTCTTGAAAACGGCTCATTCGATTTTGACGAAACTTTGGATTTTGACTAAAAATGTACATAACAAAGATTTGGTGTTAACGGCTTCTTACAAATTTGGCCGGAGCTTCGAAACGGCTGAACCGATTTCATTTATTTTTGGTACGGTACATATCTTAAATATGCTTTCTTAAATGTATGTTAATTATGTTAAATAATATAAATATATAAATATATTCCCAAAGTTTTCAACAAGTGCAAGTTTTTTCGACCCAGTCATGCATTAAATATTTTTTTTTCTGTGGATTAGGCTTAATGAGAAAACTACCTACAAAAAAAAAAATAAAGTAAAAAGCGCCAAATACTTGTGAAAAATGCAATATTGTCTAAAAACAGACTGGGCATATTACACTAAGGCCGTGTACGAACAGCGTTAAAATTTTATCCTCTGGCTAATTTTTGACGTTTAAGTTGAGGTGAATAAATGTTTAGCTTTTTGATGTGCGAACTGGATTAAATGGGATTTTTAACCCTAATATATTTTTTAAATTTCCCTACAAGAATTGAAAAATTTCCCTTCTTTTGCTTGAATACGTGGAAATATACCAAACTGTTTTAAGGTTAATTTATAAATCTAAGTCTTCAACTAAAATGTTCGGTGTTTTAATTTGTATTTGTAAAAAAACGTTCAATTTTATAATACTATTTAATTCTTTGTTGGTGAAACTAACTAAGATTTCCGTACAAAACCAAGTTGGATAAAGTTGTAATTTCGGAAATCAAAAGTTTCGCAGTACTGAATATTTTATGTTTTAGCTATTATAAATTACATATTGGTAAGGAAAACATTATAATTACTTCTGGCTGATGTAAAAATACAATTTCTACAACCACAAACTCTCCGCCCCTTTGCTATTAGGAAAAAACTGCAACTTTTTTGCTTATTTCGACTATAGTTTCTTTCTTGTACATTTTGTCGAAAAAAAAAATTAATAACGAAACTAGTAGAAAACAAAATTTATTTGTATGATCGATGATTCATCCAAAAGAACCCAAAAGTTGGTATTTTCAAAATATTGAGTTTCTTTGACTTTTAAAGCGCAATAAGTTCATGATGGTTGATTTTAGTGAGAAAGTTTTCATTATCAATCAATTTCACTATCCTATGCAACTTTTAAATAACTAAAGAACGATATAATGGAATGAGGATTGATTAAAAAAACTTATATAAAACATGCTAATTAAATGGCTCTATTTGTTTTGCGTTTAGTAATCAGTTTTTTTTTCGATAAAATGTACCAGAAAGAAGTTATAAGTTGAATTAGCCGATTTTTTGCAGTTTTTTCCTGAAAGCAAATTGGGCGGAGGTGTTGTGTGGAAATTGTTTTTTTTTATCACCAAACATCCTATACAACATATCAAAAATTTAGAACTACCCGACCTTTTGTAGGTTAAATTCTCTTTATTTGATGTACTATGAAATTCCCTACAAAAAAATAAAAACGCAAATTTGAAATTTCGAAAACAAATTTATTGATGATTTGCAATTTCATAATTGTGGCTATTCTAAATTGTGTTTTGTTAAAGAAATAAAATAGAACTACTCTGTAAAATAATTTAAATTATGGGAAATTTTAAACGCGGTACAAAACACTGGTTTGTCAGCTGAACTTAAAAAAAAAAAAAACAAATTTGTTTCACAATAAATAGGAATGTAAAAAAAGTATTATCGGTTAATTTAAGTAATTGTTCGTTCATAACACAATTATATTAAGCGGAATTCACAAAAACACAAACGGGAAATTCGACGTCAACATAAAAGCAAACAAAAAACAAAAAATAAATGCAATTAAATGAAAACAACAAAACACACGTCACACTGGTTTTTGGTAGCGGATCTTCCAAAATAAAAATAATTTTTTTTTTCACAGAATAGAAATGTAAAACATCGGTTACTTATTATTTGTTCGTTAAATATTAGAGTTATATAAAACACACACGAAAAATTCGATATTAGTCGAACAAACAAAAATAAATGCGAATGAAAGCAATGGAACAATCAAAACAAACACATTACGCCGACTGTCTCACTCACTCCTTCATAGGCATAGAAAATTATCCACTGGCTAAAATTTTAGCCTGCTCCAGAGCAGGCTAAATTTTTGAAGTTTATATTCACCACACTAGTGTCATAATTTAGCCAATGGATAAAATTTTAACGCTGTTCGCACACGGCCTAAGAATAATTTATACCAACTTTAAAGAAAATCAGCCTAACTGTTTTGGCTGTGCGTGTCGATACAGAGAAACACATTAACGGATGAAATTTTCAGACCAGAATCAAAACAATGGTGCAAAATTATAGTCAACCTATATTTAAGGAAATAACGTGACACTTCTTAACACGACAATGCGGAATAAAGAAAAAAGGTAATTTATATTATTAAAGACTTTGGGTCAAGCCTCCCCCCCAAAATTAAATATTGGCTACGGGACTGCCAAGAGTACTGCGGCGCTCGTAAGCTGAAATTGTTCAACAAACAAAATAAGATTTTAAGTTCTAAAATGTAGGCAGTTTTATAATGTTTCATTTATACCTTGACTGTTTTCATCTCAAATTGATATGAAATGAGATATTGCCAAAAATTAAAAAAAGCGAACCTCAAAATCTATAGAAATTACTTTTTTTTAAACTTCTCTGAAAGTTTTTCAGGTAAACTGCATTTTTTGTACTCAAATGACTGGACTTATTATCTTTTTAAAAAAATTGTAAAAATAGAAGACAAAAAAACATTACTTACACCGACGCACGTCTACCGTATTCCAACGAACTAGAACCTAGAACACCCCAACCCAACGATTATGTCGAAATTGTTGACGATGCACTGTTGGTGCCGTGAACGAATCCCATACGAACTAACGCCATAATGGTGTTATAATCCCATTATGGATTAAATTCAATCTTTAAATTGAATTAAGACCATATGGTGTAAATTCGTTTTAGAAAGTGATCTTGATTCTCATTTGAATGTGAAAATTGACTCACGACGCATAAACTACGTTAGGGTAAAGGTACAAAATCTTGAATGACAAAATCTCGAATTTCAAAAATTTCGAATCATCATCATCATCATCGGCTCGACAACCGGGGTCCGGTCCTGGCCTCCTTCAACAAGTCTCTCCACCTATCCCGGTCTCGAGCCGACGCCATCCAGTTGCGCACCCCAAGGCTCCGGGCGTCCTGGTCTACGCCATCTCTCCAGCGCAAGCATGGTCTACCACGCTGTCGTCTGCCATAGAATGTACCACAAAGAACTTTCCGAGCAGGTTCCTCTTCGCTCATGCGAGCTAGGTGCCCTGCCCACCGGAGTCTACCGAGCCTAATTTTTGTCACGATATCTGCTTCAAGGTAGATTGCGTACAATTCATGATTGTACCGTCTCCGGAATCGTCCTTCCTCACATATGGGGCCAACAATTCTCCTTAAGACTTTTCTCTCGAACGCGGCTAAGAGGTCAGAGTGCCTTTTGCTAAGCACCCAAGTCTCGGATCCATATGTGAGTACTGGCAGATCCATGGTCCTGTACAGCAGTAGTTTTGAAGTTATGGTGAGATTTCTGGATTTGAAGAGCTTTGACAGACTGTAGTAGGCTCTGTTGGATTTGAGAAGCCGCCCGCGTATTTCTTCTTCTATATTGTTATCGGCTGCTACTATTGACCCAAGGTATTTAAAGGATTGCACCACTTCAAATTCGTGCTCCGCTACCTTGATTGTTTGACCAACTGTTCCTCTCGCATTCGACGCCACCATGTACTTTGTTTTACCTTCACTAATGTGCAGCCCCAGATTTTGTGCCGCCTGCTCGATCTGGATGAAGAATCGTGTACAGCTTGCTCGGTTCTTCCGATGATGTCGATGTCGTCTGCGTAAGCCAGTATCTGGCTGGACCTGTTGACGATGGTCCCTCTTGTTGCCGTGCCAGAGTCACGGATTGCTTTCTCCAACGCCAGGTTGAAGAGGAGGCAGGCCAAACCATCCCCTTGTCGGAGTCCATTAAAGATGTTGATTGGTCTGGATAGCAATCCGGCTATTTTTACTTGGCTTGTTACGTTGGTCATGGTCAACCTACATAGTCGTGTCAATTTATTTGGGATGCCGAATTCTCTCATGGCTTTGTAAAGTTCGAATTTCGAATACCTAATGCAAATTGAATATTTTGAATTTGGGTTCAAAACTAAATAAGTTATAAATCCAAATAAACTTTGCATACACCCAAACTCGCACCAACCCGAAATCCTATAACAGGCCTAGGAAGGGGGGTTGCATACCAACCACACTTTTTATACGTTATAAACTAAAACTACTTGTTTTAGTTCAATAGTAGTTTTGCATTCGAGATTTGTAGAGTGAAATATGTTAGTTCAAAGTTCAATTTGAATAACCACTATAATGGCATTTGTTCACATTTCATTGATGGTTTTAGTTCAAATTCGAAAGTGAATTTAAACCATATTTGGATTGTGGCTTTAATTCGCATTTGAAAGTGAACTAACACCATTACGGCGTTAGTTCGTATGGGGTTCATTGACGGCACCTACACTGTTGTAGCTGTACGATTCCCATAAATTCATTAACACTCAATGTTGTTGTCAATTTTGCTGACATGAGTAGGTGTGGTTGCTGCTGCAATTCCCACTGCATTCGCGAAATGTATAACTCGGCAATAAACACAATTTCTGTGTCTTATATTACGCCAAAATAAAATCAATTAAATTATTGTTTTATGTGTGTCTCGTTTCGTATCGTAGCTTAGGATAATGCGTTGCTGTTCAGTGGTCGTGGCCGAATGACTTAAAAAAGAATATTAATATATAAAAAGATAAATGAAGCAAAATGGCTTCTTAACGAAACAGGGCGACAATTGCTAGATAAGAAAATTCTTAGTTGGAGTGTGTTGCGAATTTAAACCCGATGAAACCGTTCAGCTTATTAAGTTATTATTAAAATTATTATTAAAATTATTTTTCTGGGATGTTTATATTAAGTATGTTTACTATTCCAGGAGTAAGAAATCCCGTCGGCATTATTGAATCCCTTGAGTTTTGTTGAAATTTTGTAATTAAATTTAATAAATTATTATTCAGTATATTTTCAACAAAATCTGTTTAATTCACATCTCTATTTTTTTTAATTTATTTTTTCCGATAACAGCTGAACTAAAAATGGATGTGATGCGCGAACGAGAAGTCAAAGATTCATTAGAAAGGCAGTTAGTCGACGAACGGAAATTAAGAGGTAAGTTTCTATCTACTTTATTTTGTCCAATTTGTCCAATGAACTTCTAAACCGATACAAAGTATACAAATTTTAATAAGTAGGTAGTCATCGATATCTAAGGTATCTAATAGTTATAAAGCTTTTGCTTAACTCTTCTTTTTGTACCCACATCATGTCGCCATACAGACACATTCACCATAAAACTCCCCAGGGGCAGTCAACTTTCATGACTACTGTATCTTTCGGATCAGTCTTAAAGTATCTTTTTGTCTGTCTTCTAGAAAGAGGTTCTCAAAGAAGATACCTTTATCGACGACACTGTGTTAGTTTTGTTTTGTTGCAAGTTGCAACTCTGTCTAATTCATATTGACACACCTTGGCTAAATCATCCAAACAACAATACACACAATCCTTTGGCAATCTTTGAGATCTTTTTTTTCCACTGTCCACCCACCCGTGCGCATCCGTCCCTGTCGACTTCAATGTCTTTCTTACCTTACTATATGATGTTCGGCGGCGACTTCGGCCGCCGCAGAATGCCATCATCATGTAGCCATCTGAGTGGAGAACCTAATATTGTGCCAAAGCGATTCTCTTGTCGGCTCAGTCAACCATCATCGATTGTCGGCGGCGGCGGCGCTCTATTCTCGATGTGGAATCTAGAAATTCATTTGTCTGCATCTTCGTTTGTTGCGAAAGGAAACTTGAATGCAGATGCAGAACTAGCCAATGTTTCTAGTAGTTAATTTTTATGAATTCATTGCGCGTTGCTAAATTGAGTTCCTACCTTTTTTATGTTTCTTTCGATTCAATTTATTGCCGTTGCAGTGACAAATTGATTCTGATGATTTTACTGACGTTTACTCGATGCCAGGTGCTGTTAGATAAATTAAGAAATGTGTAGGTATAGTAGAAACATGTATCTTCCAGGTACTTTTGTCAAATTGCAGGAGTCTATATTCAGAAAATTTGATCCTTCGTCTTAAATTCAACAGAATTAAATCAGATCTTAAGAAGTCTTCAAATTAAAAATTTCACGATTCGTTACGAAATCAACGAATTGGATAAATCATTTGAAATTAAATAAACAGAATAAATACGAAAAATAAACAGAAACCGAAAATCCCAAGAATTAGCAATGAAAAAGTAATTCATCCGAAATGAAAATCCTTGTCTCTTTTTTTATGAGTTTTGTATTCCTTACTTGATTCCCCCTCTCAATTTCTGTTCACTCGGCCTGCATATAATCGTATTAGGCATACAAAAAAAAATCGTTTCTTCTTCTTTTGAAGTTCGTCCACAAAACCAAAGTTACGGCCAAGATAAGATGTACCTGCTTTCCTTTTTTTTTCTTGTGTGTGTCTCTATAGATACATTTAATATCTCAGATATCGAATTTATCTGTAACTTCAGCGAATTTCAGAGACATAAATTCTTAACTGAGATATCAGGTGTCATATGCAGAGCAGAAGCAAAAATTATAAAACAATAATCTAGAAGTATCTCGAAACGATTTGCGTTTGCACATCAGATACTTTTTGTTGTTGTTTTTGTTTTGTTGGCTTCTTGTCCTCAAGCATCATAACGCCAATGACAAAGGAGTCTCAACGGCAGCAACAGAGCACAGGAACACCCAATGCATCTAATTCACTTCACTGAACTCAATTCGAACCGAAAAGCAGCGATTTGTGATTCAGTGAAAGAAATCAAAAGATCAACAGACGAGTAAAAGAGCGAATGGAGTTGGAGTGAGGCGATTTGTATTCTTTATTGGGTCTTAAGTCAGGATTAATAATTGAATTAGTGGGCCCACCCGCAAAACGGATTCGCAGTTGAATGATTTCTTTTATGTGCTCCTATTTTTTTTTTCATTTATTTTTTTTTATTCAACTTCGTTTTAAATCTGTTAAGGCAATGTGTACGTTGTTGTCGCATTGAGCAATTGATTTGACTTGTTGATATCAAATTTCACATCACAGGAGTTGGGCTCACTTGAATAAGATATTTATTTTTCCCTCTTTGAGTTTTAATATCAAATCACAACTAATGAGAACACATTTTTGCTTCCCTTTTTTTATTGTATAGTTCTGTATCAGAAACGTTATCGACGTGAAAGAAAAATACGTATACGTTATCAGCAGCAGCTTGATGGCAAGCGAAAAGGGCAGGCAGTGCATGTAGATGATCGTGAAGTGGCTAAGGGGATATTAGATTCGAATAAAAATGGTCAAGGTAAGTTGAAAATACTTTTTTGATGAAAATTTCAACTGCGCGAAAAGTGCACGAAACTGCCCGAAACTGCACGAAACTGCCCGAAATTTCGTTAATTCATAAATGATGAAAAATGTTTTTTCTACTATATTTCATGTTAGATATCGACTGTAAATTAAGTGAAAAGTCTGATAAATCTTCGACAAATGATCGTCATCGACGTTCGGAGAGTCCAACATTCAAACGCGAGGTTATTGAACGTGACTCCCGAGGCAGTGCCGAACGTATAGACCGTGAAAGAGAACGAGAACGTGAGAGGGAGCGTGAACGCGACCGGGAACATGATCGCAGCAGTGAACGTGAAGGTTCAGTTAATCAAGTATCGCCTCTACTGCCACCAACATCGCAGGCCGAAAGTGGACTTATGGCACCAGGTAGTGGTAAAGCACCATGGAATTATCCCGGTATTGACTTGATGGCTACGGGAGCATTCTGGCAAAACTATTCTGGTAAGTTTTCATCGTTTTACTACTTTTAATTCGATTCAAAGAATGAAAAATTATTTCCCCATCTCTTGCACTCTTCCAGCTTTATAATAAATCCATATTGTGTTTTATTCATTTCATTCATCAATAGAAACTCTCGCTCAGGAAATTGAAATGGAGCGTAAATCTCGAAATGCAAATTCTGATCGCGATGTTAAAAGTCCGCTCCAAGAGCGTCAGCAATCCTATTATAAAAATTCTGTTCTCTTCGGTAGTGCTACTTAATCCGGTCGAAGTCTAATTCCTGAATTACAAAATCAGAACAATTTTACACCGCAACGGCTACCATTGATCTCAAGTGCAATCCACGATAAAGGCCTTCGAGCCGGTGCCTAAATGAGCTGCTTAGCTTGATTTCTATAGAAATATTAAAAAAAAAAAAAAATGTAATCGTTTCACGCTTGCAACATCTGCCCTCTCCCCGCATAACATAAGCTGTATCTATATTCTAAGAATTAAGGATATTCCCATACACTGAACATTAACACGCGTCTTTCTCCAGTATTTTGTAGTATACGAGTTATTTTATAGGAAAACAAAAAAAAAAAAAAAAAACAGTCAGGCATACAAAAAAATACACACTTATACATAAATTAATGCTTCAAAATAGATGAGAGGAAAACTAAATTACATACATAATTATTAAATTAATAAATAAATAAATACACAAAAAATAATTTTTCAGTTGTAAATAGTCGCTATATTTAATATCGTAAATATAAAATATTTATTTTAATTAAAATAAAAAAAAAATAAGGGAAGCAAAATAATAAATTACTTAATTTTCTTTATAAGTTCTTGTGTTTTTTTGTTTGTACATCTTCTATTGTATCTATATATAAAGTATATATATTTTTGTGTTCTGTTAATGTTGTTAGGTGTAAATTTTATTAAAAAAATATGGTTTGTTTATTCACTACACTGTAAATATAAAATAAAATAAAATTTAAATATATTACAATCGTATTTAATCGCTTAATTAGTCTTAGGATTTATTTTTTTGTCACAAAAGTCCCCTTCTTCCCCTTAACAAACAAAATATGTTACTGTGAATTGAGATATGTTTATTTAAAAAAAAATCTCAATAATCGCGGCACGTACTTATATATATATATATATACAATACATATATAACAGTAATTTCATATACCAATTTACCGCATTAAAAAAAATATAAGCAAATTCATTTTAATTCAATGATATTGTAAGCATTTTGGCTAACGTACGCAATTAGTTTAAGTTTTAATATAAAATAAAAAAATATAATAATCAAATTATTAATTTTAAACTAAGAACAATAAGTATTTGAAGAGCAAACAATAAAAAAATGAGTAAATTGTAGAATTTTAAATAAAAAAAAAATATGCTGAATACAAATAAATTGAAAAAAAAAAATTAAAAAAAAAAACAAAATATTATTATAAAAATGTATCAAAAAATTACAATAGTATTGTAAGAAATAAATAAAATGATATTGAATTAAATTATTAATTAATTTTAAAACAAAACAAAATGTTTTTTTATTTTTTTATGGAAAGTTGGATTTGTTTTCACGAGACAAATGTAAGTATAGACGCGGAATATTGGTTTGAAAAAAATTCTCGTATCTACGATTTGCACAAATGATTTATCCAATGGATGGACTTGATGGAAAAAAAAGGGAAAGTTTAAATAAAGGGCACGACTGGGCCGCACAAACTTACTCTTGTGGCTATTTACCGGAGGGCTTAAAGTACAAACGGAATAAACTAAAAAATGGTATGAAATTTTATTAAAAGTTCGGGGGACAGTACGATAACTTTGGCGCCAAGAATTGATAACGGTGTTTTGTAGAACAGTTCAATACAAGCATTTTTTACTATGGATGGGCTGGTCTATTTCCCTCCGTTTGGGCGGGAGGGGCAATTTTATAAAAACAGTGCTAAAAATTTAAAACAAATTAAAAAATAACGGTAATACTTACAACTAAGTTTTATATCTTTTTTTAAAGCCAATACTTTTTTTCTATTAGATGATTTTTAAATCAAGTGAAACCTATGCATAGTCTTTGAAAAAACGGACTTTAAACTCAAAAATTGCGAAAAAAAGGTAAAAAAAAACTTTGAAGTGTGATTTTTCAAAACTGTAAAATAAAATACTACTTTTTTTTTTTACAAAATTCGTTACTCATATTAATTTTAAATCATAAACTGAAAACAAAATGATTTTATGTTTTCTGGTTTTTGAGAAAATGGAAAATTACTAAAACTACTTTCTTATAAGAAAGAAATTCTTTTTTTTTTTTTTGTATGTAGGTTCGTTTTTGTAATGATGCTTGGGCATCTTTAAATGCAACAGAAACTTTGCATACACCCAACCTCGCACCCACCCCAAATCCTATAGTGTGTCCAAGCAGGGGGGTTGCATACCCTTACATACCTCACTGTTTATAAAACAAGTATCCAATAAAAAAGTTGTTTTAGTAATTTTCCATTTTCTCAAAAACCAGTTTAAAGTCCGTTTTTTCAAAGAATATGCATAGGTTTCACTTGATATAAAAAACATCTAATAGAAAAAAGTATTGGCTTTAAAAAAAGATATAAAACTTAGTTGTAAGTATTACCGTTAATTTTTAATATTTGTTTTAAATTTTTAGCACTGTTTTTATAAAATTGCCCCTCCCGCCCAAACGTAGGGAGATATACCCCCCCACCCATAGTAAAAAATGCTTGTATTGATCTGTTCTACAAAAAACAGTTATCAATTCTTGGCGCCAAAGTTATCTACTCGTGCCAAAGTTCGAAATCCATGTCTTTCAAAAATTCAAACCAAAATTGAAGTATGCAAAAAATTTTCTTTATTAAATATTAGTTTACAAAAAAAAAATCCATGGAGCGGATTTCAAAAAAATATATTTTTTTAAAATAATTTTTCGAAAAAAATTTTTGTTAAAAAAAGTGCGTATGCAAATTTTTTTTATTTGAATTTGTATTACCTTAAAACTAAATTTCATAAAAATCTGTCAACAGGTTTTTGAAATATTGAAATCACAAAAAAAAAAAAATTAAAAATTATTTAAAACTTAACAAACAATTTTTTGACAAAAATGTTGATGCTATGTTATTTAAACTAGCTACGACAAGTATAGTATTGAATTTCGTTCAAATAGCTTCAGCCGTTATCGAGATAACCGAAATTTAAAAATACCGTTATATGGCAGGTACTCTTATACAAATTTTCTTGAAGGTTTAATTTTGACTATACCTTTTACATCTTATTACAGTATGAACAATATTCTGATTTTTTAAAAATATAATTATTAACAACGATGTTAGAATTGTAGAATCGTTAGAATTAGTGGCTTCGCACGCAATGAATTCAAAAAAATTCGAAAAAATTAATTTTGTAGCTTGAAAATAAAATAAATAACAAAAAATTTTCAATCGAATCAGCAACCACTTTTCAAAAATATATTGGCCCATATTCATAGACATATTGTTAACTCGATTTCTTCTGAACTGAAGTCTAAAGTTAACACTCAGGTTAGACACAGTTGTTATGCATAGATGTTTTATCAGCTCTGTTTAGTAAAACACGAGTGGAACGTGTCCCTAATTTAGGTTCCACATATGGAGTGAGTTTGATAGATTGATTTTTTATTAAGTAAGAAAAAGAAAGGTTGAAAACAATGCATCACAGGTTTAAAACAAAACATTCCAGATGTTTACGACATTTTTTATTGATAATTTTTGTCTAAGAACAGAAAATTATAAAATTTAAGATAAGCACAATCCGCGATGCAAATTTCAAATGCAAATTAAGAAAATGTCTGATAAAAAACTTGAATTTAGCTTAAAAACAACTTAATAAGAACTTTTTTTTTTTTTTTTTTTTATATTGAGCGCGCACTAAAGGGGTTATGAATACCCTTATAATGATTAAACACAGTGCGAGCAATTAGGAAATGAGGATAGGATTAGAAAGGAGAAACCGATGCACATTGGTTTTGAATGTCTGCAGACTGTAATGAGTGGGAAATACTGTGTCTGGTAAAGCATTCCACATTCGCGTAGTGCGGCTAAAGAAAGAATCTCTGTACTTAACAGTACGTCCGAAATTGGGCTCAAGGGTAAACTGATGGGCATTCCTAGCAGTACGGGTATTACGGTTGAATTGTTTAAGGGGAGGAATGCAACTGGCTATTTCACTAGAGCATTGTTTATGAAAATAACGATAAAACAATGACAGGCATGAGACCTTGCGGCGGTGTTCAAGAGAAGCAAATGTCTCAGTAAGAGAACGATCTCCTATCATTTTTAAAGCTCTTTTTTCAATTCTATCCAGAAAACTCAAGTACGTTATTGGGGCTCCAGCCCAAATATGAGAGTTATACTCAAGTTTGGGACGAATAAAAGCTTTGTAAATTGTAGCCAGATCAGAAGGGGTAAAAAACTTCTTGCATCGTCGGAGAAAACCTAAACACTTAGCAGCATTTTTGGCGATGTCAAATATATGATCACTCCACAGCAAGTGGTTTGTGATGCACATACCTAGGACCGATAGTTGTTCAATCTCCTCGATGCAAGTACCACCCATGGATAGTGGCATTGGGGGAGGGTTACGCTTTTGCGACAGTAGGCAGCATTGAGTTTTCGAAGCATTAAATTCTACACGGTTTTTTTCTTAAGTCAAAAAAAAAAATCAGCCCTATTAGGGAATCCGACGAATGAGTTGGAGTCTTACTCTTTTTCGGTAGATTTGCTATTAGCGAATCCGCAAGTCATACGCGGGAATAAATGTCGGTAACGACATCTGTCCAAAAATATAGTCCCCTCGACCTAGTTAAACATTTCATCTATCCAACCTCAAATGAACTTTAAAAATCGGTCCAGTGTTGCTGAAACACAGACGGATTAAGATTGGTCGTTAAAATCATTAAAAAAAGGTTTAGTTTTCGATATTAGATATTTTACGATACTAAAGTATCTTAGATTGCTTTTCTCGTGTGCACTTGAACGCGCCCAATGTCAACTTTTGACATCCACTATAATGCAGTTTCAAAAATGGACAAGTAGTTTGCGGATCGGTTATGCAGCTCATTCATCGAATACAATAATAGAATTTTATGCGAATGCGGATCCACTGCGGATGCAACCGACTCCCGGGGAGTGAAATTTTGCGAATTCAGTAATAGTAGGCGAGAATATTCTCTATAAAGTAAGATCCGCCAACATATACATAGGTACAGGAAGGTAAGGTAAAGGTGCATACGAATATATCTATATCCCAGCACGGCGTGCGTGCTAAAGTCTTATATAGGAGCAATTCACAATACACAGAAAACTAATTTCAATGAAAGACGAAGTAAAAGCTTTCATCAAACTCTTCTTAAACATTTTAAGACTTTTATTTACTTTAGATACATGCTTATAACTAACCGTCTTTATATCTATCTTGCATTTCTCACATGGGACGCCAATACATGTTCAAAAGATATTCATAATTTTTATCAGTGCTGACGATCTAATACCATTTTTAGCAATGACTTTGGATGCTTCTTAATTAATTAAAACCTATCTTAGTTCTCTGATGATTTCTTTTTCAAGAAAATCTAAGTGACTTTTATTTTATTTCATGCATAATGTCAATTTAAACTAAAGCTATCGATATGTTCTCATATTATTTATAATTTTTAAATTTAACTAATTTTATCAAAATGTTTATCAAATTTATTTATTTTTGACTATCTACTAATGCAGGGTATCAGTCCATTATACCTTAAAACAAAATTCCATTATAATTAAAGCAATATTGTACCGCATTCTATTCATCAACTCTCCACAAGTGTTCCATTGTTTTATAATATTTTATTGTTGTTACCTATGTTCATTCAACTATAGAATTTACACAAAAACCAGTGCGAAACAATCCCATGACGAGGTTGATTACAAGTCGACGATAATAATAACCAGCTAGCCACATGTTCTCCCCGCCAAAAGACGATTACACCAAACATACAATATAACAGCAGCCAGCTCAGTGTTTAAGAGTTCCTTTCAACATGCACTCGAACAAAATGCTATAAAGTCTGGAGGAGCTTGTGCTTGTGCACTTGGAACATAACCACATGCAACTTTATTTCTTTTTCCCATATTCGTTTATAATATTTTTGTTTTCCTCTCGCAGTATTATTATACCAACATTTATTATTATGAAATGAAATTGTGATTTATTGCACAGCGCCAAACCCTTGTTCTTTGGTCAAGACGACGACGACGACGCTTTCAAGAGCCATCACAATAAAACGCCACATGGCATGTCTGGGGTTTCACAGCTACGCCACAACCAAAACATTTCGCCGAATGCCAAATTTTTCGTGAGTCAAGTAATTTGCACAAATCAGAAATCAAGAAATGTTCATGTTAATTTTGATTTTGGGTCCGCCGAATCAATCAAGCACCTGATGCGTCTCAACAAATGTCATAAATCACGCAATCGACGTGTCTAATATGAGAGCAGCGCAATCATTTTGTAGAGTTTAAGTTTCATCAAAAAGGTTTTCCCTGATTCTTCTCATCATCGTGATCTATATATCCCATAAATCTGGATGGATGTCTGAGCGCGAAAGTCGAGAAATCAAATCGAAATTCTGAAAATGAAATGGGCGCCCATTACTGATTTGTATAATTATGATTATTAGGCTTCGCCCTTTCGCATATGGGTCGAATGCATTGCGAAAAACAAGACGCGACTTTTTTGAATTCACGTATTCGCTTGTATAGGTCTTTTAATCGAAAAATTGATACGAAAAGCCATCAGAACCAAAAAGATGAACTGATTCTGGAATTAAACGATGGCACCGGGAGGAGAGATGGGTTCCCAGTGATTGTTATAGGAAATCTTGTTCCAAAAATGACCTCAATTATCGATTTAACTTTATTATTGGTTTTGAGTTGAATTCTTAATGTGTGCGCCCTCATCAATTTCCTTTTTCTTTACACAAACACATCTCTTCGCGCGCCATGCCGCCACAGCAAGAAGAGATGAATTTTTGACACCAATGATCCAATTCGAATGAAACAAACAAAAAAAAAACAGTGCCGGACTTAGTCTATAATTTCATCAATCTTTTGTTGTTTGGAGGGACATTCAGCGCGCGGTGATGGTAAATTGGGCATTTAAGATGTTAGCGTGGCCACAAACGAAATCACAGAATCACAATCAAAAGAATGAAGAGTGACTTTGAATTTTTCAAATTTTAACTTTTTTTCTGATGATGTGAATTCTTTTTGGGCCGCCTGCGATTATGGGAAACGCGCGAGCTATAGCAATATCAAAGGTGTGTGTATATATAGGTAAAAAGGTATCTGCAAAATGAAAAGCAAATTATTTGGTCCGGTAAATTGGAGAGAAACGTTTAGTTGATTATGGGGCATCTAATAGTTTTGAATCATTTAATCATGGGGTCGTTGGATCGCGCACAAAAATAACTGTAGTTTGGTTTTTTGATTTCGTATATTATTTTAGGATATTCGTTTAGCTAATTGGGAGTTATAAGGTTCAACCAGGCACATGCTGTTGCTCTGTCTGACAGAAGGAATATCTAATTAAATGGAAATGATATATGCCATTTGATAAATAGCAGTTAAATATAGAAAAAATATGCGAAAAAAGGTAGGAATTCAACCAGGATATTTGAAATACCAGGGAATAGCGAATCAAGGGAAGAAAGCGTTCTCACTGTGAATCAGAGATGAAAATAATTCAATTTATTATTAAAAGAAGAAGAAGAAGACAAAGAAGAAGAAGAAGAAGAAGAAGACGAAGAAGAACACGAAGAAGAAGACGAAGAAGAAGAAGAAGAAGAAGAAGAAGAAGAAGAAGAAGAAGAAGAAGAAGAAGAAAAAGAAGAAGAAGAAGAAGAAGAAGAAGAAGAAGAAGAAGAAGAAGAAGAAGAAGAAGAACAATTTATTATCCCCGTCACTTTCATCTAAAAAGATTACAACTACAATTTAAGTCTCTATCTCATAATACGATAGCTGAAATTTTGAAAAGCAATGATTCATTTTTCTATTTAAGAAAAAAATGCATTTGTTCTGATGGCTTTGATTTTATTTTAATCAGTATTAATATCGATCAATATCAATATCAACATCGAAAGTACTGTGAGGTAATTGAAGAAATCACGTTAACGTATAATGTATCACAAAGTTTAAATTGAAGAGACTTATCTGGGGTCGGGGTGCAACACGAAGAATATGCAGAAGACAGTTTTTGGGTTAATGGTTTCTGTAATGATATCTCTGCTAGAAAACACGGACGAACAGATAATAATAGGAATGTATTGAACCATTATTAACCTTCATAATTGCAATTGATTGCATTGATATAAACATGAGTTTCCATTAAAACGTTGACTTAAAAGGTTCCATTAAAAATAGCACGTCATTCTTAAGTGAACTTTTAAAAAGGTGTTCCTGTAAACATATAAAAAGTAACGTCTAGAGTCAGAAGTTCAGTAATAAATTGTTGGTCTTCGAGCAGCATTTGTTCAAAAATGTGTTTCCTTAAATTCTTCATGCTGTTTCTGACAGCTGGAAATATTAATTGTGAAATTAATATTGGCTTAAGTGATCTAATACGAAAGATTTACAGTGAAAGTGATTCGGCTACAGTTACTTTTATTGGAATCAATGATGAATTTACAAGTGATTTTATGGCAATGGACACTAACATACCGATCACTATATTGAAATCTCCCAAATGCAGTGAATATATGAATAGAAATACTATTTTGGTAGTAGAAGAATCGAAACCATTCTCAACAACTATATTTCAACAAGTAATTGAACAATTACAACATCGAAAATTCATCACAGTTTATGCATACAATTTCAAAAGTCTACAGAAATACTTTGAATTTTTCGCAGAACTCAAATTTACAAGGATTTTCGGTTATGTTGAAAATACTTCCTATATTTATTTAACATATGCTGATGATCCTGTTCAACAATTATATATCACCAAGGATCCACTACCAAATGCAATGTCAAACTTAAATGGCTATCCCATTCGGACAATCATTGCTAATGATATTCCAAGAAATTTTTGGTATTTTGATGAAAGAGGACAAAGAAAGGTCGGTGGTTACTCCGGACAAATAGTTGTGAATTTCATTCGAAAGCATAATGCATCTTTTAAAGAAATAACAATCAATTCATCGAAAGTAAGTTTACAAGCCGTTCTAGAAGCCAGCTTTTTTGCAAAAGTTGATATATCTACAATGGCATTTGACCCAATTCCAGGATGTGATTTTAGTTATCCGTTGCATATGAATACGATAATAATAATGGTACCCTTAAATGATTTTGTAGACTCTTCTCAATACTTCATAAGACCCTTCTCACCAACTGTGTGGATATTCATTTTCCTCACATTCTTCTACATTGTATTTATGGATTATGTCAAGGACTTCTATTCATCCAACCAGCCAAACTTGTGGCAAAGTTTAAGTGAAACTTTACTAAGGATGCTGAATCTTCCTTCTAAGATACCACGGAAAGCTTATCGTTTTCACGCTCAAGTTCTTCTGATTGCATTTGTTCTTGGAAATTTCTTCGACATTTATTTTACATCTTTCTTGACTGTTTTTATTAAAGTTAAACAATACGAAACCCTACAGGATTTGTCTGACGGCAATGTATCTATTATGATAGCCGACTTTGTTTTTCAATATGTATTGACACAGATTCCTGATTTTCAGGATATTATCAAATTTAAAAAGGTTGCAGTTATAGTTGATAGTGAAACTTTTTATAACAATATAAACTCTATGAGGAATACAGGATTTGCTTATGCAGTTACCACGGATCGGGCTGCATTTTTGATTGGTATGCAGGAATTTTTTATGGAACCAACGTTTCGAATGAGTTCAATTGTGAAAACAAAAATTTTTCTTCAAACGTTCATTCTGACAATTCATTCACCGTTTACCGAGATTTTAAGTAGTTTTGTAATGCGAACTTTTGAAACGGGACTGATTATGAAGTGGGAACGTAATACAGTTGCACAAGCTTTTCGAGCTGGATTTGTATTGGATATGAAGAAAGAAGCAGTCCATTCGCAGATATTGCCTGCTCCTCTGACATTGAAACATTTGCACTTTGCTTGGGAGTGTTTGGTTTTTGGTTGGCTGTTTGCAGCTGCAACATTTATGTTTGAAAAGATTGGCAAAACTGGATGGAAAGTTTTGATGTGCTTGATAAAATATTTGTTGAAAAAATGCAGGATTTGGTAAAAGTAAATTCATTTTAAATCTTAATATTGTTATTTCACTTTGAACGTTTTCTTCGTATTAATACCACTTACAATAAACAAGATTTTGAATTTGAATTAATTTATTTTTATAATTAATGTTTGCACTTTGTCAGAAATAAATATACCTATATATAAATAATTAACAATAAAAAATCAAGCAGAAGAAAAGAAGGTTTTAAATACAATTTATTGCGCTACCGCAATACAAAAGCTGAAGAATAATGATAAGTTTTCCTAAATTAAAGATAAAATGCCTTCGTTCTGATGGCTTCGATTCTATTTTTTTGCATTCAAATATCAGTATATTAATATTGAAAGTAGTGTGAGGTAATTGAAGGAATCACGCTAACGTATCATGTATCTATCAAAAAGCCTGGGTTCGGGGTGTAACACGAAGAAGATGCAGAAAACATTTTTTAGTTTAATGGTTTCTATACTGAAAACACTGACAAACAAATAATAATAGCAATGTATTGAACCATTATTTACTTGCATAATTGCAATTGATTGCATTGATATAAACATGAGTTTCCATTAAAACCTTGGCTTAAAAGGTCCCATTAAAATCAAATATTGGAATCAATGATGAATTTACGAGTGATTTTATGGCAATGGACAATAACATACCGATCACTATATTGAAATCTCCCAAATGCAGTGAATATATGAATAGAAATACCATTTTGATAGTGGAAGAATCGAAACCATTCTCAACAACTATATTTCAACAAGTAATTGAAAAATTACAACATCGAAAATTCATCATCGTTTATGCATACAAATTCAAAAATCTACAGAAATACTTTGAATTTTTCGCAGAACTCAAATTTACAAGGATTTTCGGTTATGTTGAAAATACTTCCTATATTTATTTAACATATGCTGATGATCCTGTTCAACAATTATATATCACCAAGGATCCACTACCAAATGCAATGTCAAACTTAAATGGCTATCCCATTCGGACAATCATTGCTAATGATATTCCAAGAAACTTTTGGTATTTTGATGAAAGAGGACAAAGAAAGGTCGGTGGTTACTCCGGACAAATAGTTGTGAATTTCATTCGAAAGCATAATGCATCTTTTAAAGAAATAACAATCAATTCATCGAAAGTAAGTTTACAAGCCGTTCTAGAAGCCAGCTTTTTTGCAAAAGTTGATATATCTACAATGGCATTTGACCCAATTCCAGGATGTGATTTTAGTTATCCGTTGCATATGAATACGATAATAATAATGGTACCCTTAAATGATTTTGTAGACTCTTCTCAATACTTCATAAGACCCTTCTCACCAACTGTGTGGATATTCATTTTCCTCACATTCTTCTACATTGTATTTATGGATTATGTCAAGGACTTCTATTCATCCAACCAGCCAAACTTGTGGCAAAGTTTAAGTGAAACTTTACTAAGGATGCTGAATCTTCCTTCTAAGATACCACGGAAAGCTTATCGTTTTCACGCTCAAGTTCTTCTGATTGCATTTGTTCTTGGAAATTTCTTCGACATTTATTTTACATCTTTCTTGACTGTTTTTATTAAAGTTAAACAATACGAAACCCTACAGGATTTGTCTGACGGCAATGTATCTATTATGATAGCCGACTTTTATTTTCAATATGTATTGACACAGATTCCTGATTTGCAGGATATTATCAAATTTAAAAAGATTGCAGTTATAGTTGATAGTGAAACTTTTTATAACAATATAAACTCTATGAGGGTTTGCTTATGCAGTTACCACGGATCGGGCTGCATTTTTGATTGGTATGCAGGAATTTTTTATGGAACCAACGTTTCGAATGAGTTCAATTGTAAAAACAAAAATTTTTCTTCAAACGTTCATTCTGACAATTCATTCACCGTTTACCGAGATTTTAAGTAGTTTTGTAATGCGAACTTTTGAAACGGGACTGATTATGAAGTGGGAACGTAATACAGTTGCACAAGCTTTTCGAGCTGGATTTGTATTGGATATGAAGAAAGAAGCAGTCCATTCGCAGATATTGCCTGCTCCTCTGACATTGAAACATTTGTACTTTGGCTGGGAATGTTTGGTATTTGGATGGTTGATAGCAGCTGTAATATTGATTTTTGAAAAGTTTGAAAAAACTGTATGGAAAATGTTGATGGATTTTAAAAAGTATTGTTGTGTCAAATTAAAGTTTAGAATGTAATTTTATTAATTTTTAATCAAATATTAATATTTAGCTTAGATATTTCGAAAGTTAGTATGCACAAGTTTTGGGTCATCGCTAAAATTATGCATTTCAATAATTTTTTATCTTCGCAATTACTTGTAGTTCTTCAGAATCAACACAGTAAATTTTAAATATTAATATGTGAAATATGTTTATGTACATTCTTGCTGAGAAATAAATAATTAAAAACAAAGATACGTTTTTTTTTTTGATAGACTTCATTCGATCGTTAACAAATAATTTAATTTTGACTTACTTAATACTCAACAAAAAAAAAACCCTAGAAGGCCATTCTTTGCCCCCAATAAAATATACGGTAAAACCCGGGGATCAAGTCCTAACCTAGTCTAGTCTCGTATTTATGTAAATTTTTAAGAATACGATGTAAAACCCCTGCTTGTTTTAACAATAGGATTTGGAGTTGGTGCCTGTTTGGATGTATCAAGTTTCATTTTCATTAAGTAAGTATTTATTTAGTGAAATTTTAGTTTGAAGGATTTTGGTTGAAAATTGCGAGATTTTTGAAAACATGCCAAATGTAAATGCGAAATTTTTAAAGGCAGGATTTTGAGATTTCGAGTTTTATGCAAAAAGGATTCTATAAACATACGAAGTTTCGTTATTCTAGCATTTTTTTTGCGGGATATATCGTAATGCTCCCAAACTAATATATAAAAGCTGGAAATACGGCACTAAGCCACTTACAAATTCTAGGAAAATAAATGAGGTGCTATATAATAACACCTACTAATAATTTTTCATAAAACATTTGAGAATACATCTTTTGGAAAAATTTCTTGACTTTGTATTTTCGGAGTTTGCAAATTCTGTAGTAGTTAACAACAAAGGGGTTTCTGAAATTGAAATTTCATGCTGCGTTCAAGAAAAGTCGCCTTTTTGAAGATTACCACAAATTTACCATAAGTTTTATTTATTCATTTTTACACTTCCTGCTAAAGTTTTCGCAACGCCTTAATCTCTAAATTATAAGAGACAGGGATGGTTCGCACGGTTAAGTTCTCAGACCATCGATTCTTTTTTTCGAGAAAAATTGAAGATTCTTGATGTAGCTTTCCTCTGGTACATCGAATCCTTTAGTACTGGTCATCCTTTTCCTTGGAAGAAGCCTGGGTGGTAGAGTCGTAGCTTAAAAACAAAAAAACGCCAATTTACATGAAATATCTTAGCTTTATATAATCAAATCATTAACTTATTTATTATTTATTATTTATTAATAAGAACTGAATTAATCTAGCTTGTTACGATATTGTTATCAACAGATACAATATGGTTGTAACTTTTTTTGTTATTTATAAATTTATATTTATTTATTTCTGGCAAAGTACAAACATTAATTAATTAGAAATACATTTATTCAAATTCAAAATCTATTTTATTGCTTCTGAAAAATTACAATAAACTATTTATAAGTTGAATTAATACGAAGAAAACATTCCAAGCAAAATAACAATATTAAATTTAATTTATAAAATATACAAATATTTTATCAATACAACCAAAACTTTCCATCCAGTTTTCTCAAACTTTTCAAACATAAATATTACAGCTGCAAACAGCCATCCAAAACCTAAACACTCCCAAGCAAAGTTCAAATGTTTCGATGTCTCTTCATATCCAATACGAATCCAGCTAGAATAGCTTGTGCAACTGTATCACGTTCCCACTTCATTATCAATCCCGTTTCAAAAGTTCGCATTACAAAACAACTTAAGATCTCGATAAATGGAGAATGTACTGCCACAACGAATGTTTGCATATAAAGTTCTGATCTAAGAATTGAACTCATTCGATACTTTGGTTCCTCGAAAAATTCTTGCATACAAATTAAAAATGCTGCTCTCTCTCTGGAAACTATATAGGCAAACCTTGTATTAGTCATTGAGTTCATATTCATTAAATAAGTTTTATGATCAACTATAACTGCAATCTTTTTAAAAATGATTATTTCCTGGAAATCGGTTATCATTTTCAAAGAATATTGCAAAGCATAATCGGCTATCATAATGGATACATTTCCATCAGCCAAATCCTGAAGGGTTTCATACTGTTTAACTTTGATAAATACCATCAAAAAAGATGTAAAATAAATGTCGAAGAAATTTCCAAGAATGAATGCAATCAGAAAAACTTGAGCGTCAAAACGATAAGCTTTCCGTGGTATCTAAGAAGGAAGATTCAGCATCCTCAGTAAAGATTCACTAAAACTTTTCCACATATTTGGTTGGTTGGATAAATAGGAGTCTTTGACATAATTCATAATTATAATGTAGACAAGTGTGAGAAGTATAAAGATCCAAACGGTTGTAGAAAAGGGTCTTATGAAATATTGCGACGAGTCTAAAAATTCATTCAGAGGGACCATTAATCCTAGCATGTCAATGGGTAACTTTAATAGATATATCCTGCAGTTGGTTCAACCACATTTGTAGCTATATCGATTTCTCCAAAATGGCTGGCATTAAGAATAGCTGGTGGATTTATTTCCAAAGAATTGTTTTTAATTGTTATTTCCTTCATCGATGCGTTATGTTTTTAATGAAATTCACAACTATTTGTCCAGAATAGCCACCGAATTTCCTTTGTCCTTTTTCATCAAAATACCAAACATTTCTTGGAATATCATTAATAATGGTTGTTCTAATGGAAAAGCCATTTAAGTTCGACATTGTATTGGGAAGTGCGTCTTTGCTTATAAATAGCTGTTGAATGGGATCATCAGCATACTTTAAATAAACATAAGAAGTATTTTCTATATAACCGAAAATCCTTGTAAATTTGAGTTCTGCGAAAAATTCAAAGTATTTCTGTAGACTTTTGAAATTGTATGCATAAACGATGATGAATTTTCGATGTTGTAATTTTTCAATTACTTGTTGAAATATAGTTGTTGAGAATGGTTTCGATTCTTCCACTATCAAAATGGTATTTCTATTCATATATTCACTGCATTTGGGAGATTTCAATATAGTGATCGGTATGTTATTGTCCATTGCCATAAAATCACTCGTAAATTCATCATTGATTCCAATAAAAGTAACTGTAGTCGAATCACTTTCACTGTAAATCTTTCGTATCAGATCACTTAAACCAATATTAATTTCACAATTCATATTTCCAGCTGTGAGAAACAGCATGAAGAACTTAAGGAAACACATTTTTGAACAGATGCTGCTCGAAGACCAACAAATTGTTACTGAACTTCTAACTCTAGACGTTACTTTTTATATGTTATCAGGAAACTACTTTTAAATTGTTCACTTTAGAATGACGTGCTATTTTTAATGGAACCTTTTAAGCAAATTTTTTAATGGAAATTCATGTAATCAATTGCAATTATGCAAGTTAATAACTGTTCAATACATTGCTTTTATTATCAGTTCGCCTGTGTTTTCTAAAAGATATATCAATATATACAAACCATTAATCCAAAAACTGTCTTCTGTATCTTCTTTCGTTGCAGCCCGACCCCAGGCTTGATAGCGTGATTCCTTCAATTACCTCACACTACTTTCAATATTGATACTGATGATGCTATATGAATGCAGCAAAATAAAATCAAAGCCATCACAACGAAAGCATATTTTTTAAATAGAAAATTAATAATTTTTTTTCAAAGATGAGCTATTGTATTATGTATGCAGCGCAATAAGTTATAATTGAAAACTTTTTAGATGATATCGACGTATCACTCAGCAACGGGATAACTACTTTCTTTTTCATCAACTTCTTCGTCTTCTTCTTTTTCAAAAAAACTTCTGGCGTAATTTCCTTGGTTGTAATTTCTGGGATCTGTTTTTAATGTTATGCAGAAACTAAGGAATGAATGCCATATATCCACCGACTTTACCAAGCTGAAAGCCAAAGTGCTATACAATTTGAAGGACAAAACAAAAGTCAGAATATAAATGCCTCCGCCCATTTTTTCGGCAAAAAATTTGTTGAAAGATAAATACAAGTGACATAAACATCTGTCATCCATTACATCATTTGCAGAGCTAATTTGCACAAGGAAAGTCACTCAACCTCAAATTCCTATACATCTGTCGACCTACAATAAAAAACTTATCTCTTTTTATTAATAGGAACAACAATAATATACTGTATTTATTACCATTTATGATTGGCATCCTTGAATCCTTTTATAGAACCAACTAACAAAAAAAAAAAAAACATCTCATCATTGGATATTAATAAAAATAATAATCCTCATCCAACAATATGATTCTCATTCCGCATGATGATCTGTTATTATATTATTTTCATAAATGTATCTTCATGCAGCACAACCCTATAATATGCAACACTCAGATAATAGAATACCTCAAATTGTATCTATTGTTCCTGTGAGTTGCGTTGCGGTATATTCGCAACATTGAATAGAAATCCCACCACCATCACACATTTCCAGCGGTTTTGCTGATTGTTGTTCCATCAAGAGAGGTTCGACTCTAAGTACCGACAATCGTTTCAGTTTTAATTTTTTTTTTTTTTTTTTTCATATTGTCAAACTAAATAATCTTTTTCGGCCGTTGCACAAATTCCAAGTTCCTTTTGTTGCTGCTACCTTAAAAATTTATAAAAATGATTGTGCCACGCCATATGCTACAACACACGCATTTGAAGTGGATAACATGCTTTCGATCTTGAACTGGATTGAGTAGGTATTACAAAAGCATTATTTTAACCTTCCTATTACTACACAAAGATACAACTATTGGTTTGTAGAAAACGATTGAAAAGTATCTGATCGGCAATTGCAGGAATCGTATAATTCACTGAAACTCAATTAAAAGTTTCGATTTGTTATTCTTTTGCAATTATTCAGAGGCACGCACGCACCTGGACCTCTACAACCCGCCCCTGCTTCTTGATTAAGGACCTCTATGCTAAAGCAAGAACCTGGAATCTAGTAAGTTAAACTATCAATTAAACGAATGTCGATCCAGAGTCAGTTTGGTATAGAGACAGAGAGAGGGAGTGGTCGAAATCATCGACTGCAAATTAATTCCTAGAGTCTTATAGTCCATACCATAAGCGCAGAAGGTCCAACGTGAAGTTCCCCTGACTGGCAACTGGCACCCCGAAATGAAATGGATAAAGTAATGAATTTGGCTCGGCAAGTTGGCAAATAATTATTGTGAACAATATATTAGGCTTTCACGATTGCGGGCCAGCAGAACAAATGCGTTGCCAATCTGGTGCCGTAAACATTCAATTCATTGCGGGAACATTGTCTTAGGCAAACCTACAATCTACTTCATTGACCAAGCCATCAGAGGGCCAACAGTAGAGTGCTTCTATACCATAGAAGATTAATTTCAGGGCAACGCCACAAAGAATTATATCTAAGAGGAGAGAAAACATCGGAATCTAGAATGGAATCGGGAGTTGTAGTAATTATTTGAGTTTGCAGATACATCGGTAGATTAGAGGAAGTTGGGTGGCTGATGGGAAGACAACAAAAGAGCAAATCAATGATGGCATCGAGAAGATTATACTCTGATTAGTTATGGTGTGCAGTGTGCGGAAGTTGTTTTGAGAAAAAGAAATACTTCGGTGGAGAGAACTTTGATTAAGTCAAGGCACACTTTATAAAAACAAATGATACTCTTGGAGGATTTGCCACTTGAGAAGGAGAATTTACACTGTCTGGCAAATTCTGAATCAGCGACTTGACGCAAAAGGAATAAAAATAGTAAAACGAAATTATGAATCAACTGCAGTTTTTTTTTCAACGTGAGCTTCGGAACTTTAAGCACCAAATATTAAAAGTAATCAGTGAACAATCCCCCTCCTACAACTTACCACAATGCTTTATAAATGGTGCCCCAAAAGTCACGCAAGATTCGAATTTGGCGCCATTTGTTTGTTAAAGTTATGCCAACGTGACAGCTGACAGTAGGGGATTAGTTAAATTGCATCACATAAAAAAACTCGTTTTCAGTTTTCAATTGTTCATTTTTAGGCAATGTTTTGAAAGAAAACAGTCTTGAGCTATAAATTTTTTTCAGTTCGATGACTTTGTTAACCTTCAAATCAAGTAGAAGGCTAGAGCCAGACCCAATAAGTCCTGGAAAAAACAATTGCAACGATAAAGAATAATCCCAATCCGGAGGAGGGTTTTCGACGTTTTCTTAGGTCAACTTGGAACCTCACAAGCAGATCTCTTTGGCAGAAGAAGAAAAAAAAAAAAAAAAAAAAAAAAAAAAAACAAGTTATAGTGTAAATATAGTCGACTGTGGGCTTCAGAATTGTCAAAGTGACTATGGTGATAAACAAGTAGATACACAATGTTCCGCTGTTTGGTGCATATTTCCGGTTGGGAGAATCATCAAACCGTTCTTCATAGACTGGTCAGTCAAAACAGTGACCATGACGTTTGGGTAAAAATCCGATTCGATCAAAATGCGAAGTCAAATATTCAAATAATACGTCTTACCAGAGGAACGTCTTGAAGGGGGTTAAACAAAGTCAGAAGGGTTTCCTCTTTTGTCGCTGTTCCGGTCTTACGTATATGATCTATCACATATAGAAAGCTTTTAAAAAATCTGATCAAACAATAATGCCTCGGAGCAGTATATATACTAAGGTTTGACATAGGCGTCACCACAGCCACCACGATGCACCCGGAAACTCGGGATACCTGTAACATCGATCTAGACAAATCACTATTTAAACAACCACCCGTAAGAATACTAGTGCACCTGACGCTTATGGTTGTGCACCGAACTTTTCTAGATGAATAGCCTGTGGTACACTATTTACGTTAATAGTTTCTCTTCGTTTATTGAAAATAGATCGATTACCAATGCCAACCTAAGTCCCCCCCGACCTTTAAGGGTTTATATCTTCTTCAAGGTGAAACATATAGCAGATATAAGTGGAGTACCCCCTCAGAGCTAATATCGTAATACCGCATAGTATGGAGTACAGATATGCAAAGGTTGAAAAAGTCAGCTACGTCCAAGAGTTTGTATAACGGAGGTTGGTCTTCAAAATTAGCTGTGCTAAGTACATAATATTAATTTCCTGATACTTTTTTTGTTAAGAATATATAGAACTACTAACCCGTTAAAGGTTACTTGTCTCCAAATGACTATAAAGAAAATATTGCCATATATGTGAAATGCGAGGTTTCTCGAATAATACTTCGGGTAGAACTTAAATACTTACGTCTCTTCGGTTTGATGAACCAATCGGAAGAACTAATCTTCATATTCGCAAAAACAACACTAGATAAAAATTATTTGTTTTTTAGATATCAAAAAAGCGCATCTAGACATAAAGATTAAGAAGATTCTACGGACAAGAGCATTCTTCTTCATTCATTGAATTCGTGTTCTTCTTTTTTTCTATAGATCCATGTCTAACCACTTTTTTTTTTAACTTTTTCTTGATTCTCTTATTATCAAAATAAATTCTATCCTGATAAAAAGGGATACTTAAAAATAAAATTTGATGTGAACTTCCGCACCTGTAGTCCTACATTCTTCCGAAAATGTATATATGAAGGGATAAGTAAACTATTCACTTCAAAAACTTTTGATCTCAAACTACAGTAGTAGTGTTTGAGTAAATATAATGAATAAAACAAAAACGTCAACTTATGCACGTTTCTTATTTGACATACAATGCATCTCTTCAGCAAGGATATGACGAACAAAAGCAAACAAACTGAAGAAATGAGAGCAAATTCTGTGCATGCAGCATCTCAGTATTGCATTCTTTCGTAATTAAATTTCCGTTTGATGCGGTTGCTCCCTTTATCCGTTCTATATAACAATGTTTTGCGCGAAAAGTATCTCAAATATTCTTTTTTCTTCATATCTACACATCTATGAAGATTTTTTTTTTTTGTATTTCGTTGAAGCGATACCCGCACCTCTTGCCGTATAATCTCTTCTAAACCCCATTTGCTCTCTGAGATATTATTACGCAAATTCATCAGGAATTAATTTCACACAGGATCTCAAGTGGACTTCCTGCATCCATTGGGTTTAGGGACAAAAGAACTTCATTATGGTATGAGTATCTGTATCTATATCCATCCCGGAAAGATGAAGAATTTCATGTTATAATTTGAATTCGAAAAAATTGTAATCGTGTCGTTGTCATCATTCCTATACGTGGAGGTTGTAGGTAAAGTATCTACACACCATACCATCATCATCATCATATCATCGTGATGTCAGCAAAAAGATTCTGACGAAGCCCGCCATCGAAGGTGTACCTATGTTGTATATATTTCGTTTGAAAGTGGTCCAAACAGAGGGTAGGGGGTTTCGCTTTTGGTTATGGTTTTGTTTTTCATTTGCATTTCTTCTCAAGACACACACAGTTAGCCAAGAATAACGGAATGTTGATGATGATGATGACATATGAGACTCAAAAAATGATGGTGGCTGGACAATGAAATTATCCTGAATACTCTGCTGCTGTTCAATTCGACTATAATATGGAGAGGGAGCAGTCAACAAGACAAGATAGTCCTCCTAATTCGAATCCATCCATCCATCGATATTCGATATTATTTCGTTAATTCGATACTTTCTATTTTTTTTTTTTTTTGCATGATTTATTGGAAATTTCATAAGAAAAATAGCATAAGGATATTTTTTTTTTCAATCTTCCATTCTCTCTTTCTCTCCAACTGTTTTTTCAATAAAAATTTTCTTGATGTTCTTGGGAGTTTTGCTTTCGATTTCGATTAAATTGCATTTGCAATTCGATATCCGACAAGTTGGTCGTTCTTTGTTGTTTCGTTGTTTAAATTGTCTGCGATGTGCAGCATTTTATGATTTCTATGGTTTTGGATAAAAATGTTCACCGTTATGTGAAAAATGTATTGTAGTGGACAGGCCACCCATTATGAGGGTATCAGTATGGGTATTTATAAAATCTGGGGATGTATGTTTTTGTAAAAGTGACAGGTGGCATTATTATATGAAAATGGAATTATTTAGTGTGTTTATTTGTAAGATAGATACGTATACAGTTTGGATGCAAATTATAAGGGTATATGGAAGAGCAAAACAAAGAAAAAACACTTTATCAGATTCGTGGGAGTTTGAATAAAATGATGTTGGTACCTCAGAATGGTAACAAGTGGTTTTGCGGGAAAAGAAAAAAACTGAGTATGGGAAAGGATTTAAGATGATGATAGAAATGGAATACAGTCTATAGACAACCACATTTCTTTGAAAGCCTTATGTATATGACAAACTATTCACAATAAAACATAACAATTGTATAGGTATACATATACATATTAATACATATTAATGTATATAAAATATTTTCTTGCTTAAGAATCTTGTAAACAATGAAATTAGAGTTAGAACAGAGTTAGAACAGGAACAGGTTTAAGATCATGAAGAATATCTTGAGATCTATAACCGATAAAAGCTTAGGTACACTGAATATGATTCGGAAGAACCGAAGAAACAAGGACTTGTCTAGTTTTAGCGTAAAAAAATTGAGAAAGAGTGGGATATAGGATCAGGAGAACAAAAAATTTGATTTTTCGAGGAAAATTATTAAGTATTATATCTATACTTTTGTTTTAAGAACTAAAAATCTTCCAGTTAAAACGTTAGGTTTTAATAACTCTGCTGACTTCTCTTTCTATCTTTTCATTAATGCGATGACATGATTGTGAAAGAATTCAATATGAAATTATTATAAGAATATATTGATAACCGCATTCAAATGCATAATCTACGGCAAAACATTCAATAATTTATCCGTATTCCTTTTTCAATTTCACTCGCCATGGAATTGCCGCCTTAACTTATACTTCGGCTTCTGTTTTTAGGATACCACGACATGTGGGATGAAATAAAACGTTTTTTTTTTATTTTGCCGATAGTGATAAGGTTTATGAGACTTCGATTATGGTAGGTAGGTCCAGCGCTTACATACGGTTCACAATGTTGGACTATGTACCAATGGTATCAAATCAAAATGACGGCAACTGAGATGACGATGCTTCACATGACAGCAGGAGTATGACAAAGCTTGACCGAATACGGAGTAAAAAGATCCGGAAAAGCCTCCACGTCAAAGAAACCATCGTTCAAAAACTACAGCACGACAAACTCAGCTGGTACTGTCATGTACTGTCATGTACGCTGTACAATCGCGGAAGAGAGGCAGGCCCAAGAAGTCCTGGAGAAAACAAATGCAACGACACCAGCATTCAGTTGGTCCCAGACATGGAACAATTTATAACCGGGAAGCTTGCCGACACTTTCTGAGGTCAACCCGACGAACCCCACAAGCAGATCAGTAGAGAAGCGGTGAAGTGGGAAAGTTGTGATCCCGCTCGAGATCATAATATCGTCGAAAAAGAAGAAGAAGAAGAAGAAGAAGATTATGGTAGGTAGGTAAGAATGGCGGCTATTCTACTAGAATACAAAAAAAACCCAATTAGCGCCGTTTTGATACCATAAACTCATGAGACCTATCATTATATGTGCAGGTGACTATGTTGTATTAAGTGACTATGGTGTATTAAGGTGCGGAATTGTGTTGGAAGATGATCCCTTTATTACCATTTACCATAGTAAAACAAGAGATATTCGGGTACCTCAGCCAAGGGAATTGGTCCACGCTAAAAACCCAAACAGGCATAGTGCTGGATGGCTTATGGTAGGAACGAATTTCCGTGAGATCAGTTCGATTTAGGGAAAAACATGATACCCGCAGTAGACTAAGCCCGCCTACACGGCTAAAAAAAAGGTTCCTGCTAAAACCATGTAGTTCTCTTGATCTGTCTTGTCTACCGATAGAAGAGGTGAGATATTGATACGATTTGTTACGTTTTATAGCCATTCGGTTTCATTCAAAAAGCCAATGAGGTTACCTATGCTCACAACTGAAAGTTCGTTAAGGTTAAAGTACTGACCGAAGAATTGGCATCTTGGATTAGCCAAGGCAGGGCAGCAGCAGAGATAGTGGGTCACTGTTTCCTTTTCCCTTTCATCTCCACAGCTGCGACAATGGGTATTGTGCGGAATGCCCATTTTTACTGCATGCTCTCCTATTGGCCAGTGACCCGTGCTAACTGCAATGATTCTGACCGAGTTCTACATAAGAGTTCATATGTGCGGGACTTGTCATAGCTGGGCCACATCTTTCTTGAGGTGGCACATTTAGTCAAACCATTCCATCTACGATTGGATTCAAATTGAAGTGGCACAGCTAGTCAGACCATTCCATCTAGGCTTGGATTCAGATAGATAATGAGACAAGAAAATGGCCTTCACAGCCCCCAGCGGAATACTAACTGCTGTGGCATGTGAGCTGTGAAGGGCCGATCCTTGCCTGGCAAGCTCATCAGCCCTTTCATTTCCCTGAAAACCACTGTGGCCTATGGGACCCAGATCAAAGTGACCTTCAGGCTATCATTAAAGCCTGCGATCTCGTCTAGACATTGTTGAACGAGTTTAGAGGATATTGAGGAAGCATCAATGGCTTTGATGGCAGCCTGACTATCTATAAACATAGCAGTATTACGGTTTTGATTTGGATCTTGCTTTAGTATTTTGCATGCTTCTTTGATTGCAAACAGTTCCGCTTGGAAAACGCTAGCGTACTCTGGCAGTCGAAGTGACTTAAATACTTTAAGTGTTTCAAAGAAGACCCCTGCTCCAACACCGCATTCCATCTTGGAACCGTCCGTGAAAATGATTGTTTCGTAAGTTTTCGTTATATCTCCATCCTCCCACTCCTTACGGGTAGGGAATGCGACGTTGAAACTTTTGCAAAGATTCAGAGAGGGAGTGCGTTAATCGGTATTAGTCGAAATGAAGCCTGGGGGTAGCAGTTTGGTAATACTGCAGTGACCGAAGGGTATGTCGGTCCAACAACCAATTTCCTTAAGTCTGTGAGCAGTGCAGGATACTAAATATTTTATATGTAGGTTGAAAGGAAGAAGATGTAAAATAACGCTCAGGGCATCGGAAGGGCAGGATCGCAGCGCTCCTGTGGTCCCTACGCTAGCTGTTCTTTGTATCTTTTTGAGCTTATCGGTATTGTAGGCTTTGCTTAGGGCAGGCCACCAGACAATCGATCCATAGGTTAGTATTGGTCTTACTACTGCGGTGTACGTCCATAGAACCTTCTTCGACCGGAGGCCCCAATTTCTGACTTCGATTATACCTGGATACGAAAAGTTTTTAAAGTTAGTCCACTTTTTAACAAAATAAGTGACCGACTCCTTTATATTCGAATTTTTTCGTAAGGGGAAGGCTGGTACGAGTTGACTAACTGAGCTTGTTTTGAACTTCAATCTTCCTCTGCATCTTCTTTTCCGATTATCGGTTTGAAATCGGGAGTAACTCCAACCTCCAACTGCCTATATCTTTCACGATTGTAATGAAACGTTTCTAGGTAACTCTTGGACGGGGTTCTCTTGCATTCTTGAGCTTGTCGTCCTGTACCTATTCTACTAACGATGGTACATTTTAAGTTATTTTTTAATGCATTTTCTTTGTATTTCTTCTGATTCAGTCAAGTTTTTTTTCACTAAGTTGCCATCAATTTGCTCTCTTACATTTTGTTTATTGTCCAAAATTGTGAACCGTGTGTAAGCATTGAACGAACTAATGTGCCAGCTTGTGGGATCGTCAGATGATGTCCAGCAAAAAGCACCTTGTCATTACATTAATTTTCTTACCAATAACGATATTTAGGAATTCGAAACTAATTTAATTGTAAATCCAATACCATTTTTAAAATCGCTCGTACAGTGCTATGCTAAAACAATTTAAGTGTATTCATTATCCCTTTCTGAGCTCATATTATTAAAAAGAAGCATGTCTGCTGCTAAATATCAATTTTTGAAACTTTCCTTCAAATTTCAGTTTTAAATTCAGTAAAATAAATTTACCTACAAATTATGCATTTATGCAAACCTTTGTTTTTGAATTTAAGTCCGATTTCAAGTTGGAAAGTCAGCTCTTTCGTTTGTAGCATTATCTACGTATATTCCAAAAACTTATCTGATGACATCCTTTATAAAAAAATATCCTACAAACAATTTATTAAAATTATGTTCTCCCAGATAACTAAATTTGTATTCTGTGTCAATAACACAAATCCTAATCCCACACACTTTTGTGTTTCATCGAACCCGATATAACATCATTAATCTCTGTTCTATTACGGAAGAATACCCTTTCCGCCATATCTTCAAAGCCAAACAACTATTTAAACATTATTTCTACCCACACACATGATATACCAACAGTAAAAAAAGAAAACACACGAGAAGAAATTGAATAAATAATTCATTTATAAAAATTAAAAATATGCCTCATCATCGTGGAAATGGCATTCAATAAAAATTTTAATGGAACCGAGAAGAAACTCGATTTAAACCGAAATGAAAAAAAAAAAAATAATCTTACCCAAAGGGTATTCTGTTATTTAAAAAGTAGATATAGATACATTTACATTTTGTATCTTATGAAATCCTTGAAAACACATACATCAAGAGAATCCAACTGTCAGCAAATGTGAGGAAATCAAGACTGATTGTGGCGCCATGACATGACATAATTTGGTCCTTTTTTTATTCTTCCATTCTTTTCTATGTTTTGTATTGTATGCCTATTCTCAGGATCTATTCAAGGTTTTTGTTATACAATTTCCAAATTGGTTGTTTTTTAACATTTGGATAAGAGAGTGATTGAGAAAAAGAAGTCATCGAAAGTGATCCATCTTAATTCGAATTTCCTTTAGGAGTTTTTTTTTTATTTTTCTTCTGTAGAAATATAACGTTTTTTTTGTATTCTTTTGTTATTTCAATTTATGCGTCTGTATATATATTGTTAGTTCAGCTTTTTCCAAGGATCGACATTTGTCGACAGTACAAATGTAATCAATTTTACGGGTCTTATTATTTGTTGCAAAAATCTGAAGGAGGCAACAGCAGCCGTCGAACCCTTTTTTTTTTTTTGTTGGAAAAAGCAACTACGCGAGGATTGAAAGTTTGTATAGGTTTTTTATTTTAGATTTAGTCCTTCTGACTGACTGATTGCTTTTGCCAAGTGAGACAACAAAAAAGTAATACGTCATCATGAAATAGCAATTTGTTTGTATGTATAATTTTTTTAAGGAATAAAGAAGTTTATGGCAATGAGCGCGTGTGATAATGTTGAAAAATTGTATAAATAGAAACCAAGACAAAAATCACTTAAAATGTCAATTGGAAAGTAATGAATTGATTTGAAATGACGAAGTGTTTCATAACTGAATTCTGTGAAATATTTTATAAAATGAGGTAATTTGAAAAAAGATTTATGGTAAAATGTATAATTGAATTATTTCTGTCAGCAAGTTCGGATTTCAAGTCAAATTAAGCAGGATTCTTTTAGCGTCCATTCCTTATTTTTGAACTATAGAAATCGATGCCAAAAAAGACTGAGAAACTGCAGAAGGACACAAGAAATAAACAAACTTGGTATCGAAATATGGCGCTAAAAAGATAGAATACTTGCGATGGCCATTTTCTGATCCCCTCTGGCCTTTTTCGGAAATCATTATATTTAAACGGAACATGGCTTAACAAGTGCGAAAAGTTTAAACACCTCGGATCAATGATCAAAACTTCTTATGATGACATCAACCGTCGCGAGAGAGCAAATTGACGTATTATAGAAGTTATGAAGATCAATATCTGTTAAAGCCTTTTATGTCAAAAATACCATTGTGAGTAAAATAAAGCACGCCGCAATTTCAGCTATTACTATTATGGTCTGGGCAGGGACGCTGAAAACCTCTTACAAAAGGGACATCATTTACGAAAGTGAGACAAACTTATATGTCTTGAAAACAAATGCAACTACACTAGCAACATTCGGGGTGAAACCAAATATTTAGGTTTGTCGTCCCTGGTCCATTTTTTTGGTGGCTTCTTCCTTCTCAACGCACTTTCTTGAGTAATAAAAGGCACCCACATATAGATCCGATGTGATAAGGACCTTAACTTTGGTTCCCTTATTTACGACACATATACGAAGCTGATCGAAACTGTTCCAAGGATGATTATTATCAAATAACTTCATATGGTGATCGTTTGCAGATGATCAACCCTGAGTCCTCTGAAAAATGTCAAAGAAACCTGAGATGCATATATATCTACTTTTTATCTACGACTTATTAAACGGCGGTAATATTGACTACCCCGAATTGTGTAATCATAAATTCTGTTGATTCTTAGGGATTTTCTCGAAAACAAACAATTTTGATGAAAATAATACATTTGTGTCTAAGGGCCTTATTGCGAGTGTCGTTTTTGTATCGATAAACGACTTTTGTCAATAGTCGAACATCGAAAATTTAATTTTGTATTGCGAATCTCAATTGTGAACGAAAAATTTAGTATAAGCTATCGACCTTTGTCGTTCACATTTTTCTGATCGACTGCTTACAATTTTCTCACCAAATGTATGTTCATTTCCTTTTAAATATGGTTTTATTGTTTCTAAAATAACAATTGTTTTAATCACAGAGCAATATAATAATAAATAAAAGAAAATAAAACACAACAATCACTGAAACACATCAAGATAATCTTTATTTACCTAACATTATAGTATTACTCCTTTAAATATTTCAAATAAAGAAAAGATGTAAATTAAAAACAAATAACATGAAATAATTTTTTTTGAAGAAAACAAGTATTAAAACATTTATTTTTTGTAGGAAAAAACTATTCCTTAGATTTACTGATGAAAATTGGTTTGCTATTTGTCAAATGCTAAAATATATAGGAATGACTGAAACATATGACAGTGATAAAACTGCAAAACAAAAAGGCCCATACGTTTGTAAGAAATGTCCCGACAAAATTCCCAACGATAAAATATTACAAGAGAACAAAGGAAAATCTTCGTGTCATTTCACATACACACAGCATACAAGGTTAGTGTAGTATAGATACTCAACGCTTATTTTTAAGTATTGCATGTGATAGGACTGCGTTATAATTGCATCATAAGAAAATTCAGCCAGTGTTACACAGTTTTTAGATGATTTCCGTCACGTTTCCAAGATTTCTAAAGTTTTCTGTTTTAATTTATCTATTAATTGGAAATACTTCTTGACTCAATTTGAGACTAAAAAGTATTTTTTCCTACATATACTATCACTGGCACTACCCCAAATGCCAAAATATAAGGTTTATTCACAATAAGCGTATTCGTTAATCACAGTAATAGATATCTCTGTCGATCAAGTTACACAATACCAAAACGAAAATTTATCAATGCTTTCGACTTTTATCGCATCGAAAGTTAAACGACACTCGCAATAAGGGCCTAAGTTATTTTTGATGACGTGCTGGGAACAAAACTGCGTTTGAGGTTCTGGTTAAAATGGCACTAAAAGAATCGATAAAAACATAACCGATTTAGTATTTAGTTGATAAAATTAAGCATCAAACACAAAATTCAACATTTAATTATAAATTATACATATTTGTAAGTCAAGCTTCTAATTTAAATGCATTTATATAAATCTATATAGCTTATTTTATGATTCGTTATCTCGTTTTTAAATGAAATGAAGGTCCCATTCATTCATATTCTTTGAATTCATGGTATACAAATAGCTATATCTTGATTATTCTGCAAATATTCCATAAGAAAACTCAAAAGTAATAAAAATTTTAATTTTTTTTGTCCTCATATAGGAAACAACACAAAAGGATCCGAGACTGTGTTTCTATTTTCAAGAAGCATTGTTGTCATTCGAGAGCTCTTCAGCGTCTTCGCCAGGAACTTACAGGGGTGGGCGTGTATATTGAGTGAATGCGATTGTCATTTAATTTGAATGCTCCTTAGAACTGATTTAATTTTTGCAAAAAAAGTATTTTCATCAATCAGTGAGGGCAGGGAGGTTGGGTGGTTGAATGCATTTGTAGGAATATAATAACAATACACAAAGACACGAGAATGTTGACACTGCTAGCTTCAGAGATAGCAATGTCGTTCGAAGATGCGATGCAGCAGCAGAATCTATACATCAGAGATGCATCTTTTGCTGAGGACGAATTTTTCGTTTACTTTGGTTAACTCGAGCACTATCATCTGTTATAGCAGTTCCTTATATGAGAAGGATATTGCTGTAGCTGTATATAGAAAATGATACATCACACAGAATAAGAACTTCCTTAAGAGATATTGGTTTTGTATGTTGTGCGCTTCGGATTGTGTGAGTGATTCATTGTGTTGTCATTGGGGGCATACAATGAATCCAAAGAAAGGAATCATGTTAGATGGAAGATTCACAACGATACAACAGATAAATCCATGCTAAGCGTGCCAAGTGGCCACTCGATGAAATTGATTTTTTTTTTTTATTCTTTTAGATATAAATTTTCTGTTCCTTGTGCTCGGTATATGTGTCTTGTATGTCGTCGTCGTCGTCGTCATCGCCATCGTCGTTTCAATTGCGTGTATTGATGCTGAGTTTCATTTTTTTTTTAATGGAATATCGTGTTAATGGCTCGTAAATTCTTTTAATCAGACTTTGGCAATTCAAATGAGAATTCTATATAAGTATATATCTATAGATAGATTGAGATTCATGTAAGAAGATTTCGTGCTACGTGGTGGTGATTCTTTTCGGCACAGTGGGTTGTGATTTCTCGGCAATCAAGTCGAATTAGCTCGATCAGTTGATGATGTTTTAATAGTTTTTAGTTATTTGTTAACATCGATGGCTTTCGAAGGTATCATAAAAAAATAAAAATGAAGAAGAAGAAGTATGGTTAACATATGTGGATGAAAAAATTGGTGGGGTCTTATGGAAAATGGTCAATTTAAATTCAAATAATTAAAAAGTATGATAATTTTTTTTGCTATACCTGCCTATGTATTAGAAAATTTGATAACAGTTCTATATTTATAGCATAAATATACATTTTCAACCTTTACATTAAGTTATTTGCAAGGAATTTAGAATATAATAATTCATCTTTTCATTATAAAATGAATTTACGAAAAAAATACTGAGGTACCTACATATACCTATAAAGTGCTTTGCACATGAGACGCGACCAGCGAATTGCGAATTGCGAACGGTCGCACATTTTGACATTTTATTCACATGAGAGGTCGCCAGGAGCTACGAATCGTTAATACACAAACAAATAAATTTTACGTTAGACTCGTGCGAATTTTTCATTCGCCGCTGTGTGGAACTCGTCCTGAAGTTGTGGATTGCGAATTCACGATTGACAATTCACTAAATAATTTTGTTGGTCGCGTAGGAAATATAAAAATGAATATTTATCTAATTTAAAATGATTTTTGTGGTCTTTTCTATTGAAATTTGTATATATTGGATCATTTATTAATTTTACCAATCAGTGAAAGTAAAAATAAATCGATATTCGCAGTTCGCTTAATATTCGCAGTTCACTTAATATTCTTAAATTTGAAAAAAAAAAAAAAAAGAAAACAACTTATTATTTAGAGTATTTTTATTTTCTATTCAAACAACTTTAATTCAAAGTTGTTTGAAATTGAAATGGTGCACTTAAAAAAAAACAATTAGACAAAAGTCACCTTAAAATAATATTGTTTCAACTTTGAAATAAGGTTCTTTGAAGGAAAAATAAAAATCTTGTACTCTAAATAAAAGCTAAAAAGTTTTAAAGATATAAATTTCTGATGAAAGTTCGAACTGAATGCTTAGCAAATGTCAAAATTAGATTGGTGCTCTAGTATGTCCAACCACAAAGTGACAAATCACAAAACTGAGCAAAACCTCAAAAAAAATAAAAAATTAAATTTTAGGATTGACAAGAAAATGTTTTGCTTTATTTACCACCCGAGTTTTGGCCATAGAAAAGCAAATCTTCTCCAAGCTCTTTTGCAGCCTTCATCCGATCAACTCCTTCATAAGCGCATCCACATCAAGACTCTCTTGTCTTACTCTCGAATTAGAATTGGCACCTATAGGACATCAGCATTTATATCAAGAGGTTTTTCCCCCAGATCCAAAAAAGGGCTGGCTGAAGAAATTCCAATTACTGTACAAAAATGAACTTATGCGACATTTTATTAAATACAAATTAAACTGCTTTGCTTGAACACAAGAAACTGAATAATTCCATTGAAAGTAAACTACTACCCAAGTGATCAGTCATTCCATTAAAATAAAACTGCCAAATTTTATACTTAAAACAATCATTGTTAATATTTAGTTTCTTACGTAATGATGTTTACTTTTCTAGCAGAAGCTGATGCAATCAATTTCTACAGAAAATGTTTTTATAAATATGTACAACCTAAATTAAATTATATGTTTTCGGTTGTGAAAAAATCGAATAAGACATTTAAATTAACACAATTTTTTGTAATATTTATTTAATTACATATATTCATTCTTTTAACCTTTCAGTTAATTTTTCTTCTACTTACCAATGATGCTATCGAATTAGATCACAGCTTCCCCATACTTAACTGCTTCATACCAAAAATATGTCACCAAATTTCAAGGGAAATTTGTTTTTTATTGTTCCCTAATATTCTTTGCTAGCAGAAAAATAACAATAACATTTTTTTTTTTAATTTATGTATATTATTGTCACAAAATATGTACACTCGTCGTCAACTGAATACCCACAAACATTTTTGAATATATTTTATCCATTTTTTCCAAACAGTGATGGTTATTATGCCATCTGTTGATGGTAAAAATTTTCGTAACATATAAATCACAGAATTTCAAAGTTTTATCCAAAAACAACCGTGAGTTTTTCCTTCAACCACTTCCAAAGTGAAACTTATGCAAAGTAGAATTTTTTTTTGAGTCAACTGAATAGGTACAAAAATTAAAATTGATATTGGAATGGAATGAAACAAGTTTTTGTTTAAGTTTAGTAGTGGGTACTTCCACCTTTATTTTTAATTACTTCGTAAATTCGATCCGGCATGGAATCGTATAGCTTTTTAATGTAATTTAACGAAATTTCGCTCCACGCTAATTTGATTGCAGAAATTAAGGTTTCTTTGTCTTCGAACTGACGACCACCCTCATAAACTTTGCGTACTAACCATCCCCAGACATTTTATATGATGTTTAGATCAGGTGAGTACGGCGGCCATTGAAACAACTGCACTTGTTGCTCCTCTATCCATGTTTTTATTATGCGCGCTGAGTGAATAGGCGCATTATCATGTTGGTAGGTCCAGTTTTTGGGTCCAAAGATGTTAGAAAATTTAGGAAAATTTCTTTCCAAAATTACTTTATACCAAACTGCTGTCATTTTTGATGTTACAACCTCGAGCTCAACTGTTCCATAATAACTGACTGCTCCCCATATCATGACACCTCCTTCACGACTATGATGGCGCTTTAAAAATCTTTTTTCTTTTCTTAAGTCGTGAAAATAGAAGTTGAACCCATCAGGGCCATCGAAATTAAACTTTTTTTCATCTGAAAAAACCACGTGATACCATTCTTTTTTCCAACTCATGTGAAGTCTTGAAAAATCTAATCGCAACATTTTCCGTCTCTCGTCAAGTGGTGGTTTTTTCTTAAGTTTCATTCGTTTAAGATGGCTTGAGTTTTTGATTACTCTTAAAACTGTTGAGCAACTTGCGTTTACGCCGACTTTTTGTTTTATCTTTGCCACAGAATCAGAAGAATTTGATGCACATCTTAAAATTCTTCGTCTCTCAGCTGCTGTTGTTGCTGTTTTCTTACCTCCCTTCATGTTTTTGCCGTACGCATCTTTATTTTTCAAGTTAGAATAAACTACATTAAAACTTCGGCCAACTTTATCAGCTATTGGACGTCCAGTTAGGCCTTGGTCTCTAAGTAAATCGATTTTAGCTTTTTTAACACTGTTAAGACACGTAGATCTCCATTTTTCTTAAAATTTGAAATCAAGAATTAAATTTTACTGAAAACACTAAAATCGTTAATTTAAACTGTCAAGCACTCCAAAAAACTTAAAAACAACGAAGAAAATGGCGTTGTACCTATTCAGTTGACTAAAAAAAAAACTCCTACTTTGCATATAAAACACTTTGCAAGTGGTTGAAGAAAAACTCACGGTTGTTTTTGGATAATTCTTTCGGAATTATCTGCTTAACATCTTAAGGGAATAGTAAGCATCAACAGATGGCATAATAACCATCACTGTTTGGAAAAAATGGATAAAGTATAT
This sequence comes from Baccha elongata, assembly GCA_951217065.1. NCBI lineage: Eukaryota > Metazoa > Arthropoda > Insecta > Diptera > Syrphidae > Baccha > Baccha elongata. The sequence continues at coordinate 249,423,987 of OX578272.1, forward strand.
TAAAAAATGTTTGTGCGTATTCAGTTGACGAGGAGTGTATGTATGTACACTACAATTCAAAATCCATTTATTACTTCTCTGGAGGGATTTTGGGAGCTGTGTCCTTGCAAATGCTTTGTGCTACGAATTCAATCAATGTCCGTGTTGGTCTGCCGGCCATTCCTTCGCGAATGTATTCAAAATCTTTTCCATTTGAGAACATGACATTAGTTGCGTCCTATTAAAATCGAAACAAACAATTTTTTTCAATCAATGGAAAATATACTCAACCAAACTGCAGTCTTACAATGTGCATCCATTGTCCACATGAAACGAACTGCCTCAAAAAAGCAGCTGCTTTGCATGGTCTGCCCCCAGATCCATTTCCGTAGTTCTGCAAATCGGAACCCATGCTAGAATCAGTTACCAAATTCGAATAGTAGTTCCACAATGGAAGTCTCCAGACACGATCGCCAGTATGAATGCTGGCATTTTTGATTTGTTGCCAGAGAATCTCAGAATTAGTGAATACAGCACAAGCTGCTTCATCGAGTGTCTGACGCATAGCTCCCGGATGTTGTACCAACATATGGTTTTTCCATTACGACACTTAACTGCATCACCTGGACGAAATGAGTTGCATCCCATTACATTTTCACACAGGGGAATCAACGCTCGAATATTCACAGGGAGTCGGAGGCTTGAAATGGCTTTACATGTGGCTACAACAACTGCTGCTCTAGTCATGTCTCCTCGCATGACCTTTAGCTGTCTTTTTTTCTTTAAATTTAAGCCACCACAATCGTATGTTATTCCTTGTCCAATAAGAACAATTGGTCTTTCGTCCTTAGAACCACCATAGTAGCTATAAGCTCCAAGAAAATAGGAGCTTCACAGGAAGCCTTTCCTACCGCCAAAAAAGCATTCATTTCTTGGCTTTCGGCCCAACCTTCGACTTTAACCTCAACGTTGACACCCGTTTTGCAAAGGACTTGAATGATTTTCTCAGCAAAAGCAGTTGGAGTCAATAAATTCGATGGGGTCTCTTGAAGCTCCCGGCATAAATTTTGTGCTGCTGCTTTTTGAAGACCAATTCTCCAACCATCAATATCACAAATTTCATCCTTGTGGGTGTATAAATCAATACGTGGTTTGTCAAGACGATTTTTTGAATCTTTAAGCTCTTGGTAAGACCACACACCTAGAGCAGCTCCTTCAGCTGCCGACTCAGCATGACCACATGGTTCGACTTCAATTCGTTCTGCATTGAGAGCACTAAGTTTCATGCAAGCTGCTGCAACTGATCGTCGAATGGCTTCCTTGCGTTCGTCGATCATTTCAAAAGAGTTAAAACCCAAACACTCATGTCCAAGTCCTACCACAGCAACAGCAGAATAATATGGAACTTTATCCGTTTCGACAGCAAACAGAATTCTTACTTACTCCCCTCTTTGGCATTGGCCCAGACATTCGAAGCACCTCGAGAAGCCTTCCATCAGTTTTCAGTGAATTATATCGCATTGCTGCAGGAGTCAATTGGCCAGCGTCGTGTTTATCATTTTCATCGGAGTATACTCCTAATACGAGACCTCTGGATGGTGATTCTGCACAGATTTTTGTTTCTGATAGAGCCAACAAATGGCTGATGGCTTGATTGGAATAATTTCTTGTGGCGTTTAAGAATTTTCCATCGATTTTGGGTAAGCGCAATGCAACTTTCAAAATATTCAATATTTTTTACAAAATTTTAAAATGTTACGCAAAAATTTTATTAATTTCGCTTTGAAATAAAATTATTATTATTTTCAGGAGACTTTACAACGAATGATATTTTGATTTTAAATATTTTTGGAAGTTTATTTCGAAAGTTTGCTTGAATAGAAAAAAATATTTGTAATTCAAGTAAAGAGGAGTAGATTCAAGTTAAAGTATATTTTCACAAAATTGTGTCTTCAAGAAGACATTTGTGATGATTTTTGTGGAAAATTTGTTTGAATAATGTGGCTGCAACTTTGATATTTAAGAGTTCCACTTTTCACGGAGTTTTTGCCAAAACCTATGTTGAGTGAATGATTTGAATTGGTACAAAATATTACAAATGTAAAAAGAGTACTAAAAATGTAACAGTACATTATTGGATGATAATGATAGACGTTATGTCCTTCTTTACAAAATATCCAAAAACTTTGATTGTCTTTAAAAACATGACATGTAGGGAATCGAGCATAAAACAAGATCACACTTTGAAAGCCACTACAACTTTACGCACCCTACTCCGATCGAGATACATGAAAATATAATTCGTACCAACAATGCAAAAATTTTGTTCGATACTCGAATGATAGTCGAAATTTATCGGCAATGAAATTTAGCTTCTCCTTTTATCGGCAGTGATCCGCAGTGAAATTTTTTTCCGGAAAATCCTACTTCACTACGGATAGCTTTTCCAAAAAAAAAGACTGGTATTGTCAGTCAAGGTTTCCATGTTTATCATGATAAACTTGATGATCGGATGAATAGTGTTTGATAGCCTTAAGCGGAAAATATTCCATTGGATTTTCAATCTAGGATGTAAGAATAACTTGCAGTAAAGAAGATACAACGATGACTATTATAAGTTGTACGATGTACGATGACATGGATCAAGCCAAAAAGATACGTTATCAACGATTCTAATGGTTATGAGTCATGTCGAACAAATGGTGAGTTTCAGGCTGTAAGATTTTCGAAATCTCCCCGTTAACAGAAGAATATTTTTTCGGAACAGAAAAGATCTAAACAAAAACTTGGTAAGTGAAGACGGCCTGGTGAAAGTGCGTCAACCCTGAATCTTTAACCAAAAGAAGTAGAAGTAGAAGAAGAAGACCTTTTTTATCAACGAGAAAAATAAGACGGTTCAATTACAACCCCGGCATGAAATCGACATTACGTGATCAATTGTTATGAATGAAGTGATGTCTTTTGAAGTAAATACTTGATGGGGATTGATCTTGGTATCCTGAATAAATTTCTGAATGTTTTAAGGGGAAAAACAGGATAACAAAAACAGCCTGTACAAAAACAGTCGATTTACAAATTGTTATGATAGTTTAACTGTTCAATAAAATTGATTGCTCTTTCTCCATAATAATAGACTTATGTGTGGAGGGGGGATATTACATAAAAAAAAATTTTCTTTGATGGAGAAGGTCTTACACGGTTACAGTCATAACATTTCCCATTCCCAGAACAAATAGGTTAGTAATGTTCGGATTTCTATATAGATTTTAACTAGGTCATTTCAATCGATTCGTTTTTGGTGTCGTGGTTAAAAGTTATTGCCGAATCTTTCATCACGAGCTAATCGATATTCCATCTTAAATGAAGATGTGGTTTTTCTAACCTTCAACTCCTACGATGTTGAGTGTTCCAGCTTCCATGAGAACCCTTTCAATAGCATTCCCACACTTCCCCATTTAATGTTTTTATATAGTTTTACATGTTAAAACGCCAAAACGGAAGCGTATAAAACCCAGAAATGCATCCATCAAAAATATTCCCAAGTATTCCGTGATCTTGAACAGTAGCATTCCGTAGTTCATTGAAAAGTATTCAGTATTTTTTTATTTCACAAGTGTCAAAATAAAACGGCAACTGTTAAGAATAAAGATAAAGCATCTTCCAAAACAAAGTTTGTACAATTTGGGCCACCTTCTACATGCTCTACCAACAAACGAGGTTTGCACAATTTCAAATATATGCCATCCATAAATATTTGTCTTCTATTTGTCTTTTATTCATTCTTCAGCAAAAATCAACAAGAAATCTAATTAACATAAAATGGAGGTCAGATCTTTGACCAAAGACAGCCACACCGCTATGGAAGCCCTTAAAACATAAACATATTATTTGATGCAAGCAATAATCATCATCTATAGAGATTTAACATCCTTCACATTACCATCATTGCTGGGTTTGGTTTGTTCCCAACAACGTCTAAAATCTTTTGCTTTAATTTGTCCAAAACAACAGATGAACAAGAACGAACGAAAAACATGGTTTTCATGATGCAACCATGTGGCGTTACATCGACCGCAGTTGACTTTGCTGTTCCTTTCAAATTTACGACCAACGCAAATTAATTGATTATAAAAGGACCCAGGAAGAATCAATCGAAGAGGTAAACATACTGAGATTTTCGATTTCAGCTGGTATATGTTTGTATAATAGGCCCTCTGTTTTTTGGATCACCATTAAATTGGAATCAGTTGCAGGAACAAATCTTGACCAATGAGGCAAAATGACTCTGTCAATTAGACCCCTGCAGGTAATTAGTGGGGTATTAAAAGGTTTTACCTTTATGGGCAAATGGTCGGTCACGTTGGTCTCCGTCTCTGTCGCTAAAATGACTGAATGACATGGTTATTCCGTCAAAGGAGTTAAAAGAGATTTACAACCTTATGTATGGATATGGTGCGTTATGGATCATGAAGGAATAAAATTGACGGACAACTTGCGGGTTGTGACGTCAGTTGGCGTCTAATTTGCAATCTTGAACTGAGACACAGAAATATGTTCTCATGTTGAGGGAATTTTTAATTGCAAATGTCCTGCTGATTAAGTGTCTGGTTATTGCCGAACAATTGTAAGGTAGTTTGCCAATTTGTGTGTAATTGAGTATAAGAATGGCTAGTGATACGAGATCATATATGTACATATAGGGTGGATTACTGATCCGCATTATGTATGTTAAATGAGACAAGAATGAAATGATTCGTCTGTAATAAATATATTTTTGCCCATTTGGAAAAGACCTGAGGTATATATTATATGTATATGATTTGAACGAAATCTCAATTTTTTTTTATTTTATTTGAACGAATCCAGTGTTTTTGTAGGTATGTGTGAAAATATATATTATGAAATCACAAAAATAGCCGCCCGTCCGCCAAAGATCTCAGACCTACTAAAATGTTGAGTTATTTTTAAATTAATGAAGAAATAGTTCCAGTATTTATACAAACTGCATCATTTTTCTTCGAGCTTATAGTAAGAGGTTTCTATTTATTTGTTATAATGTAATAACTTAATAATTCTTACCTTTTCTTAGATTTGACTGGCGCCCAACGTGGGGCTGAAAAAGTTTCTTTTTCTTTTTTTTTTTTTTTGCATAGAAAATGCAATTTATTTATTTAACATTATAAAAAAGTTAACATACAAAATTAGCGCAAATCATTTTAGCTTATAAATAAATCAGAAAATAATAAAATGTTGCTTCCGCATTTCTATTGACGCGAGCATTCTAAACATGGGAACACTAAACAATTAAACATACAAAATGGCATTATTAGATTTTTAACCAAGCGTAATTTCATATTAGGTAAGAGCATATGAGATGAGCACCTCAGACTTCGAAGGCCAGCATAAATTTTCCTAATGGCGTTAGAGATTGCATCACAACACTTAAGGGAACTAAAGGCGCTTAGAAAAATGTTGAAGCTCCAAATGCGTTTGAAAAACAAACAAACATAACATCTCGACCTGTGTCGTCAGTGGTCATAAGCGGTGGAATGTGTAGTGCATACGACTTCAAAGACTGAGCAAATCTTATAAATGCGGTCTCACAACTATGTTTGCTTCTAAAGCCGGATTGCCATTTTGAGATAAGTTGGTTAATGTTAATGTAGTTGATCAATTGGTTGTACATTAATTTCTCAAAAACATTGTACTTTCGAGTCTAACACATTCCCGCTTCTTTTAAATTTTTCCACAGAACTTTGGATACAAAAGTTGGTTTTATTTTTTCAATCAAGTACCTTCTTTTTGACTGACTTATATTTACTTTGTTTCCTGCTGTATGATAATGCCACTTATTATATTCGCAGATTTTCGCTTAAGCCTTGGAAAAGCCCGCTTTCTCTCTCTTATGAGTTCTTTTATATAACGATGGTACCAAGGGCAGTACGAAGGTCTACTAAGTCGAGTTCTTAGAGGCACGAAACTATCAAATAACTCAAGAACTAACGTGTTAAAAATTGAAGGTTTGGAGTATGTTAGTTTTCTTCCCAACTAGCAGCGAATGATTCTTCCTGAAGGCCGATTAAATCGATGTTATGGAATGATCTGTAACTTATACACTCATTACGAGTTTGGTTAACAAGATTAAATATTCTTTAAACACGATTATCTCCGTTGTTGCATTTTGAGGTTACGCCATTTTTGGCTCAATTATCCCCTTTCACTAGAGGCTCATATGATTTTTCTACAGAGAATTTTGCATCGATCGTTGTCAAAAACAAATCAAGGATTTTTAAATTGAAATTTCGGACGTCATTTAATTAATGAAATCCAAGATATTTGAACATATTAAACATCCGAATGAACAAATAAAAACAATAAAAAGACTAAAAACTGTTGAAACTTTAATCAAAGTTCTTTAGAATAATATAATTCACAGGGAGTTTTCTCTGTAAATTTTATAAAGCAGTCGGTATTCATCGACAATTATTGCGTACTAGATTGGGCCCACCATCAAACTAGGGCGAAACGGAAATTAAACATCTCCAAATCCAAATTTTAAAGTTTTCCGAAACGTATAAAAAACTTTTGATCGTAACCTGTTGTCGATTCTATAATGAGAAGTTAAATGCTAAAAATGGCGCCCAACGCAGGACCAAAGGAAGTTCTTTTTTTTCTATTGTTCGCATGGAAACTAAGAACAAATAATTTATAATTTTAACATATCTCTCTATACAGCTGGTTTATATGAAAACTAGTAAAAGGAAATTTAAAAAAATTAAATACGTTTCAAAGTATGCTTTGGCATATTATGACACTATAACTTATAATACGTCCATTGCACTGCTACCAAGCACTTATTGCACCAAGTATTAAACTTGTAGGTACATTGTTTCTCTCACTTAATCTTTCCAAAGGATTTTAAATTAAACAGAACATTATTCTAGAAAATTACAATAATTCACTAACCTTCGTGCTGTTGTAGGTTAGACTCGGACATGGGACAATCCAAAACCGAAGAAGTTTGCCGACATTTTTTCTGATCAACAGGTGTAGCCAGTAGATGAAGTAGTCAAATGGGGAATTTGTAATCCCATTCGAGATTATATAACAATGTCGAAAAAGTAAGAAGAAGAAGTATACACTATACCATGACATCGAGCTAGCGGGGAGAATTTTAATTTTTTATAAAAACTACAACATGCCATACCAAAATATTTGCTCAATTTTTTTCTTAACATACAGACCGAAAAGTATCGCTAAGGTTTGTTAAACATTAGTTTGGTTTTTCTCACATCTTGACGCCTTCAGCTTAATTTCAATCATAAATCAAAACAAGAAAAATATTTTAAACCGTCTTTATTTTCATCAAAGTTCTTTTCAATTTGCGTTCCTGACGATGAATGGTGTTATTGCATGTGTCTACTTACTACTTTGTCAAACAAAAAATACTTTTGCTTTGATCTCATTCAAAGAATTAAATTTTAGATATTAATTTCATTTTCTCCCGGTGACTAAATGGATTTTTCTAGCTTCCTCCCTCAAGTTTATATAATTAAAAAAAAAGTCCAACCAAACTAAAAAAAATTGCTTCTATTTTCTCAAAAACAAAAAAATAATAAAACCCATAAAAATTAACGTTAACATTACGCAAAGACTTCATCCCTCAAAGTGGGTGTGTTAGTGTAACAACGTTTTACTGCTCCACCACCATCACACTACCAAAACAGGATTATTTTGATCTCATTAAATGTGGAAGGTGATTTTTTTCTCTTCATCATTCCTCTGTCAAATTGAGGCTTTGACGTTTTTGCTTGCATATTTTTTTTTTGTCAGTCTATCTTTTAATGAAGGAAAATATTTAGCTTTCTTAATTCAAAAAGAAATACACATACAAAAAAAAAAAATAAGGACATTTTCATTAATACCCGTGAAGTCAAAGAGATGGAAAAGTTATTAGGAGTTGGGGTGACCCACCAGAACTTTTGGGTAGATGATGGCCAACAAAATATTATGATTATTGTTCCAATTTTAACCACGTGCTGGAAACATTATACCTTAAGGTGCTTTTCATTCAAACTCGTATAGCAAATGGCACCCCAAGAAAAAGTTACTTAAGAAAAAAAAAAATCTAATTAGAAATGAAAGCGCAACCACCTGAGTCCACCACACTAATATTTTTCTCTGGCGTAAAACCTCAAATGGTTGAGAGGATTGGAATCCTTTGTGGTTCATTGATGGTTTAAGGGGTTACCTTTGAATTGTTCGGCAAACTTAATTATTTATATAACGATTACTTCTGCCGTTCTGTGTTCCATTTCTGATTCAAAAGTGTTTCCCATCTGGTTTTGGCATTTGGCTGGTGATTACTATACAAGGAAACGATGAAAGAAATTTATTACATCGCACTTGACCGTGTTATTTTGTTTTCTGGGTTCACTGAAGGAATATGAAGTATCCCACCATTGTACATATATATATATCTTTCAACATAATTGTAGAAATGAAATACTAGTTTTATAAAGCTATACGGTAATGGGTATGCTGGCATCATCATCATCATCTTCATTGTAGCAAATCTTAGCAGACGATATCTTTCTTTTTGTATTGAGTTCCGAACGTATCATTAGGATTATGATTTGTAATGACAACATAATCGGTTAAATTGATTCGGGATTTTGTCTGGGAATGGAATTTATTTTTTTGTGGAGTCTTTCTTATTTTTAACATTTCAACAACACAAAAGCGTAACGATAATGATACGAAGTAACAACCTGATATGTTTGATAATGAATTATGATAATTTCTTAGATTTGTATTATAAGGTAAGGTGGGTTCAGTTGGAGCTAGTCCATTAGATGTCACATGATGAATATAAAAGAAAATTAATGGAATGATATCTCCAACAAAAGCATAATGATAGCGTTTCGCAGTACCAAAACCTGATTTGTTAAATAATGGATTTCGATGTTTTCATAGATTTTTATTATAGGGTATAGGGTGGGGTCAGTTGAAGCACTTTCATTAGATGGCACAGAATATTAAAAATAAATGAAAAGAGTGGTATTAAGATTTAGATTTAAATACAAGCAGGTGTGTTTAGTTATAGCAATTCCATTAGAAGTCAGAAAAATATAAACATAAATGAAAAGAATCATATCTGCAACAAAAACGTTTCAAAGTACCAACCTGATTTGTTAAATATATAATATTTTCATTGATGTTTATTTTACGATAAGGTGAGGTTATTATAGATGTCACAGAAAAATAAAAAAAAGAATGGTATTTAGATCTAGATTTTTATTATAGAGTAATGTGGGGCCAGTTGGAGCAGTTTAATAGAAGTCCCATAAATACAAAAATAAATGAAAAGAATGCTATTTAGATTTAGATTTGTAACAAAAAAATTAATAAATGATACTTGTCACTGAAAAAATTGCAACCAAGTAGAAGACTTATCATTATTTGATTATTTACTGGACTTGCTGAATTATTATTCAACAATATAGTCCAAGAAAAATAACCCCAGCCAAGAATTATTAAAAAAGCATAAGTTACTGCATACAGCACCAGTGAAAGTCTTGTCGAAATCAGTCCAACTATTTTCGAGATAAGCCAAAACAAACAGACACGCAGGCAGGCAAATTTCAAAAATGTATATTTTGTTATGTGCATCTTGTAGAAAGCTGTTTTGACATTTCAAACAGATACTGTAGTTGTATTTAGAGCACTGCAAGTATAATGTTTTTTCAAAAAAAAAAAAATAGAAAAAACTAACACTAAAACACGTATATCTCATATAAAAATTTTGGTTTTTCAAAATGTTTTCAAAAACTTGCAGTGCTCTTAATAAATCAACGGTTTTTTTTACAGATTTACCCGTAACTTGATAACGGCTGAACGGATTTCATTTAATTTTTTATATAGTAATTATGTTTAAAATTTAACACAAGATGGCGTTTATCGTTTTTTAATAAACGACATAAAAACTAAAATACGGTGATGTATAATTTAGATTTTAAACGAGCAAGTTCATGAAACCAAATCGTGCATTTTATTTTGTTTCCGTGGGTTAAGCCTAATGGGAAAACCATGTATGTATGTATATAGGTATCTCTTTGTACTATCATTGAGTTTATACACATGTATGTATGTATGTATATTTATTGAGTCTTTATAATTTTTTATTGATTTATACATGCGTTCTTAAACTATTTCTTTTTTGTTCATATTATTTTAACAAATAATAACTATCAGGAGGCTGTAATGTATGTCCGTCCTTTTTGGTTACTTTTAAAATTTATATGCCAACATAGCTTGTTTTGCTGTGGTGATAACTAGCTCTTGCTCTCGGAGCTGTGCCAGTTTCGTTAGACTTGTTGTCTTTTTCTAAAATAAGTTTATTTACAAATATATACATATAAATACAGATAAATAGAAGAATATAGTATGAAAGAGTGGGAAAACGAATGTTTCCTATCTTGATCAGATACTATTTTAATTTGTGGACAGAGACAACATTACAAAAGTAAAACATTTATTTTTCACCTGAGCCTTTGAAGAAGACTGTAGAGCGAGAACGCTCTTTACACAGATGTATTCGTTTGTTTTATTACAAGAACGAGTAAGAGCGAAAGAGCTCTATTATGTTATTTACTACGTATTGTACGTTAAAACAATTATTAATAAAATATGGAATATAATTAAATACATTTTTTTGATTTTAGCAATAACTTGACATTTCTTGTTAAGAACTTTGTTTCTTAATTAAAACGAAATTAAATTCACTGATTATTTCCCGTTTTTCTTCCACTGTATGGTGTCTATTAACAGTCATTTGACATGCCGTTTTTACTGTTACCGGCTACCTCTGGAACAGTAATTTGGAGAGATGCTACGCATCTTCTCACTTATTTTGCAAGTTAGCTTCGTTGAAATGTTACTTTCATGTTGGTAACAAAATTGCTGGTTTTTCGTGGACACCCCGGTTTGATCACTGCTGCTTAAAAGCAAACTAATTGCTAAGAATCAAGTCCCTGTCGCTTAAACACTTGGTTGCTCTTGTGGATGAGCACATCTAAAAAGTTTAACTGCTGCCTGAGACAGCCAGATTGATGGTGGGCAAGCCACCTGATTGAACTTTGCAACTGAGTTAATTTTTTTTTTGTTTTTTATATTTTTTAATAAAATTTTTTGAGGTCATCATACCACCATTTGTACCCTTTCCTATAGCGGTTTAATTGCGACTCCTTTATACACATAGAAGAATCAAGATGGTTTCAAACTCACCGAAATAGATGTGGCTAAATGAGTATAAGTATAAAGTAATTATTTTTGCAATAATTCCCTGTAACCAAAAATTCTTTTCCATGCATTTGTATTTGTTTTTCTTTATTTCTCTTGCCTCAAGAATAATTGCTAGAGTAAAAACAAAAACAAGTCGATAGTAATGACATCCTACGAGCAAAGTTTGAAACTTCCACATGATTTCTCTATGTGTATAAACTCAATGGTACTATATACTGAATAAGTTCAGTGTTGTGAAAAAAGAGATTTTTTAACAATCTTACACGTTTTTTTTCAAAATTGATTAATGGTACGATAAAAAGTGTTTTTTGTAGAGCTATAATTTTTACCGTTGAATGTTTTTGAATTTTTACCTCAATTTTTTTTTTCCAAAAGGTTTGTAGTTTCCAAGAAATTAGCAACAATTTCGACTTTGTATTCCTTATAGGATTTGCTCAAGGCATCAAAACAAGGGTCTCCAGCTAAATCCAGCTTTGGTGTAATTTCGTCTTTTTTTTACTAGTTTTGGTTAGCGTCAAAAAAAAATTACGTATGTATTATCCTTGAAAATTATTTTAACATCTAAATCCAATATCCTATCCATCCAAATTTACCAAACTAATCTGTTAACATAATTTAATCTTTATTTTTTTTCAAACTCCAATCAACAATCAGTCCATCAACTATACAATCGAAATGTCATAAACTTATAACCATTCATCGCAACCTTATGTCAAATCATGTAAATCTCATCAAAATCATGGATACAAAAAGGAATGATGTGTATCTCTGCCAACAGACACTGAAAGTTCAAATAAACATAAACGCTTTATGCGCGTGGCTCAAACCAATAACCTTATAGAATTCGTACAGACGACAAGCCATGCCCTCTGTTATCTCAATGTTTCACCCTGTCGCAAACAATATGGTAAATCGAATTAAAAAAAAGGACACATAAATCGATTAAATGCGCTGTCATTTCATTTTGAAACACAAATACACGTAAACATTAATAATAATAATAATCGCCGCTACGCTTTTCGCGCCATATCTCGTTTGAATTGAGAATAAAAGCACCAGAAATGTGTTTTGAAGTTTGGGATGGGACAGGGGCGGATTTAAGACAAAGTATAGGCGACAAGTTCATAGGTGAACAAAAATTAGAGAAAAAAATTTGTTGAAAAACATTGGGTTTTCGGTCTTTTGGTTTTTCGGTCTTTTGTGTTTTCGATCTTTTGGGTTTTCGGTCTTTTGGCTTTTCGATATTTTGGGTTTTCGGTCTTTTGGCTTTTCGGTCTTTTGGCCCTTAAAAAAAACTATATTTGATATTTTTTTATATTTTACAAGTTAAGTAGAACTGTGCGAATATAGAATTTTGCCAAAATCGGTTGAGCCGTTTAATAGATAATCGGTATTAAAAAAGTACCGTTCTGTGGCAGGTACCTTTTATATGCTTCTTCGGAAAAAAATATTAGATGAAAGACATCACCATTGACAGCAGATCACTCAAATAAAGTTTTATCAAAATTAATCGGATTTTTTTCGAGAAATTTGGTGACGTTTATATGGTAAGTACAGTTGTTGCATGACCTAGGATAAGAAATAAAAATATTCGGGCATATTACTCAAATGTCAAAGAATACTTACCAAGTTTGAAGAAAATCGGCTCAACCTTTTAGGCTGTAGGTGTTATACAGGCAGAGAGGCAGTAAGACAGAATTGCCGGACCCACTTTTTCGACTTCTTTATAATCGCAATCACAATGTCATGTTTGGTTGTTATCACAAAACTTTTTTTTATTTCTTACGCATAGTAATTACTTTCAATTACCCTCACAACTTAATCCAGCCCTGTGGTAGGATGGTTATTATGTAGCCATTCGTCGACAGATGAATCCTACGATAAGGGATGCAAATCAGGATGAACTCTGCTGATGTGCGATGCCCACAAAATAACAACACCCATCACCAGCTAAATGGAGTCACAAAGGGTGCAGCCGACATAAAATCGCAGATACACAACGAAGATATAAGAACGTTCTGAGCACATCCCTCACATTAAGTGACAATTTATTATTATTTTTATTGGAAGAACATCATTTTTGGTTTAAATACTTTCAATGAATACTAAATAGGTTTCGTTTTTTTTTTTAAACTTCTCTTTTATTTTTAATTTTTTTTTTTCGTTTTCATCTTTTTGCCCTTTTTTCAGATTGTTGTTGTCAGTTGCGGGTTCGTAACTCAGCGAATTTATGCAAATTTCACAACCAGTTGTTATAGACCTCACTCCCTATTCGTTTTGTCAGTCTACGACAACATCGACAATTTGGCTGATATGACAGTTTTGTTCTGAAAAATGTTAATTCAATTTAACGCCTCTCTGGCGCTGGTCCTGGTACAGAAGATATAAAACGTTGGAGGAAAAAAAAAGATTCAAATGAATGCGAGAAAAACGTTTGTCATACAATTTTTCTTTTGCATTTTCATGTTTACTGACAAATTTGCATAAATATTGAATAAAACTCAATGAATATATTTTGTTATGTTTTGTTTCTCAGTCCTCTTCAATTCAGTCAGTTCAGTCCTCTTCAATTTTTTTTTTTTTTTTGAGACCACTTTCTGATAGAGTAAGCAAATTATAATATATCTAGTCATCAGATGTATCTGCATGAGCATCGCTGACTGTATCTTAACTCAATTAATGTAGCTATACGAGTATATTATCATTTCCCAAAATATCTCTGCGTTTACACTCACACATACAATGATTGAATTATTAAAGGCTTTTAAATCATTTAAGTCTGGTTGCCGCATTGTTTTCGGGTTGTCAGGGGTTGGTTTGGTTTGTGCTGATGAATTACACCTGTAATTCAATTCGACATACTCTTCGGGTCGTAATTGACATGAAGCTTAATTTGGTTAAACTCACTCACATTGAAGTAACTTCAGACTAGAATTTAGATTAGATCCTCAAATGGTAATAAATTTGGTCCTTCGAGCCGGATAAATGCAGTAATTATTATTTTTTCCAGACGTTCCATGAAGTATTTTTCTAAATATAAACTACATTATTAATTAGAATGTATTTTTCCAGATTTTGGATTTAAAATAAACCCCAAAATAATTAATTTGTAAATTTTTTGAAACTCTTTCCGGTTGAGGGTACGAAGTTTAGTTTTTTAGTTAGAAAAACTTTTCCTCTTCAACTTCATTTGTATCTTCGAAACGTTCCGGACATCAAACTAAACCAACTGAAAAGTACACTAATTTGCAAAAGCACATTGGAAAAAGGGGTTAAAGTATTCTTAAGTGCTTTTATTTTACACTGAGCTGAACCCTTTCGTTTCTAAACCTAAACATGTAAGTATAGACAAAATTCATTTTTGTATATGGAAAAAGATTAAGGAATCAAAACTCTGTAAGAAGTTGATGGATTGTTAATTGAATGCAAATGAAATCAAATGGATATTTTTAAGAATTAAATTTTTGCTTTGTAATTGAAAGTGTTTTAGGACTTTTAAGTAGATACAACAACCCTTTCTTTTGCAAAAAAAATAACAGTTTACAGTGAATAGTGAAACAGAGGGTGGTTGTTTCCCCATTGAATGAATTGGCATTTGTATTTATTTTGACTACGTTTTTTATGGGGAGCTAATGGAGCGAATGTGAAATGTAAGAAATTGAATCGCTTAGTTGGGATATAGGGATGTGGGCGAAGGATTTATGGTAGATGTGAATAACAATTTGAAAGGGGTAAAATTTGTAACCTAATTCATTTTTCAAAGATATTGATATAATAAAAGCGTTTTTTTTTCCTCAAATCATATGCACTTTATATAAGTCAGTCGGCAGAGACTTACTTTGCAACAATTCTACGATTGATTCAGTTCAACGTGGCATAGTAATTAGTCGAGTAGTTACTGGAGATCTGGGTTCGAGCCTCGAGTTTTTTTCAGGGTCACTGCCTTTTGCGAAGAAGTGACAAATCTTCTAAGAATATCATTGCCATGAAAAGTGGATCTCGTCTTAGTTCAGATTCGACGAAAAATTTTAGGTCCACTTCAATACTGTAGAACTAACAAGAATTGGTTGAGAGTGTAAGTCACTACCGTGGATCTTCGGAACTATAGGTGCCACTAAATTTGTTTATTATACCTGTGGTTTAGAAGTGTCCGAAATAAAAGTGGTGGGGAAGGGGGTTCGGGTTATAGCCGCCATATTGAAAAACGCGTTTTCCAAAATAATTTAGGAATGTCTTTATGACGGAAAAAAAATTAAGAAATTTTAGATACAAAATTTGACTTCCTTTTTTTCATGCCTACAACTTTTTTTTTTGTAGGTATAACACTTTAAGAGTTATGGGGTGTAAAAGTAAATTTGTTTTTTAACATTTTAAATGTTTGTATTATTAGTTTTAAAATTTAAATAAAAAAATAACTGTTATACGTTTTTAATACTAAAGTGTTATACTTACAAAAAAAAGTTTTAGGCATACAAAAAAGAAAATTATATTTCCTCCGAACTGAATGTTTAAGCATCCGAAATCGATGGCAATTGATACAAAATGTGTGTGTAACTCCTGAAACTTTCATCATCATCATCATCGGCTCGACAACCGGGGTCCGGTCCTGGCCTCCTTCAACAAGTCTCTCCACCTATCCCGGTCTCGAGCCGACGCCATCCTGAAACTTTGAGACCATAAATTTTAGCTCTCACATTTTCACTATATCCTCAATAAATATCTGCATAAATGAAGTCAATATTTCTGTGGAACTTCTTCTTATTACGGTATCTCATTATCGCCCATTGTCAATCAATAATTGAATCCAGAGAGTTGTAGATGAGTAAATCCAAGAACTGGTTTCAATTTATGGGTCTCGGGAAAGTTTTTCAGACAAAAAATAAGTGAAACTTTTCGAGTAAGGAGCAGGTCAACCTAATTCACGTATAATTAAAAAAGCTTCGGGACACAGTTTGGAAAAATATAGTCGTGCGCCATAACATCATGTCACGTAAGACGCTCACCAGACACTGGAAAATGAATGTTTTCATGCTCTGTTTATTATTTCGAAAGGTATCCGTAATAAAGAAGGATTTTCACGCAAAATTTTACTAAAGGAAAAGACAAAAACTCATTGCAGTTTTCAACTTTCATTCGAGTATCGAACAAAATTTTTGTTAATATTGGTACGAATGATAATTTCTTGTATCTCAATAGGGATATGTTCCTAAAGTTTTAGTGGCTTTTTAAGTGCGAACATTTCGAAATCTCCAAGCAAATTAACCATAGTTTTTAAGGAAAATCGAAGATTTTTTGAAAATCTGCCATTTTTATCAAAAAATGTGCTCTTCTTGCATTTACCTATATATTTCCTCGAATGAAAAAAGTAAACAGCATCTTGTCAAAGTCTTTTTTATTTTTAAAGTTTTGCTCAGTTTCGAGCTTTGTCACTTTGTGCGGTTAAACAGATTCGCACGAATATAATTTTGACATTTGCTAAGCATTCAATGCGAACTATCATGCATCAGCAAGTTATATACAGCGTTACCGATGTGGCACAATCGTGCTTTTTTGACACGAAAATTTCCTCGTGTCACGGTGACACGAAAAATGTCAAATTGGCACTTTTTTTATTTTCATTTTGATACCTTAATTTAAATTAAAAAAATCTTAAGGTAGATAACCAAAACTCACAGAAAAAAAGCTAATAACCTATATTTACATTTTACCGATTGAACGTTTGTGAAAAAGTATATCTTTTAACCCATATTAAGTACCTATGCTTAGTTTTCTTATAAAAAACTTTTGTTTTTCTAAATGGCACGAAAATGGCACGTGTTTTTTTCAAAATGTGGCACGAAATTATTTTTGTTTGGGGCAACGCTGGTTATAATATCTTTGACACTTATTACTTTCACAGTTTCTTACTGTTATCAGAAAATATATCTTTGAAATTTTCTAGTTTGACAGATATTTATACAAACTCAATTATGACATTTGCGGAATATTCAGTGTATTTTGACACTTACTCAAATACAACAGATTTTTAAGGCCAAATATGCAAATTCGGCTACTTATAAGACCAGTTATATACAAATTTGGCTACTTATAAGACCAGATATATATACAATCGTGGTTCAAATTTTTAACTCACCGATTTCGGCGGATTTGTTGTGGTTCAAATCAAGTTTAAGCATTTAATTGTTATAACGGATGTGGTTGGGTTTTTTTTTCGGGAATTTCTCACTCCACTGTGTATAGATTGCCAACATAAATTGGTCCTAGACCTATAATAATCAAAGCTAGCGACCAATTTTTCACAATATTTTGATGCGCCAATTTTGTCCAGTTATTGCTTGAAAGTCTTATCTGTGAATGACAATTATGGCTTATGCGGAAATGGCTGGAAACCAGGATGCAGAAAACATTACTGATCATTTATTTTGGCAAGAACATTTTTTCACTACAGTGTTGTTTGATACGTCCAGAGACACCAAAACAAGACCTAAAAACATGGAAAGTTTATACGATTTAAACGAGCCTGAACTTCTTTCGAACGTAAAAAAATTTAAATCTCCATATTCACCGCTGGTCATTATCAATTAAAGACATGTACACAATTTCATGATCAATTAATTACCAAGCCAGCAATAAGATCAGTTACAAGAGCAGTTAAATAATTTACTATATCGCTTTATTCCCACAAGTTGTTTTTTTCCACATTTTGCAAATCCAAAAAGTAGTCTTGACCAATCTCAGTTGCGGTATATCTCCGTATACCACACTTTCCCATCGGCAGATTTACTTCATTAATTGCAATTCTCAGGCGAATAAAAAACACCAATGCGACTGAAAAAAAAACAACTTGACCAACAGTCGCTACCGTTTGTGCGGTTCAAAGATGCAATCTGTGGGTGGAGGCATTATTATATGCGGTGGACCCAAAACATATTGTAGACTCTGAGCGACTATAGCTACAACGACTACACAATGACAACGGCATACCAAACCAACCCTGAAACAACGACGATCTAGAGACGTCTAAATTAAGTTATCCGATCGTAAGGTAACGCGCGCGCGCGACTCTATTCAGATTGTACACAATCCGGGGAGAAGAGAGTCAATTGATAGTTGCCCGGGCGAAGATTCAAATGGAACAGGATAGTTTGTTATCAACGATGTATCTAAATCGCGAACAATTCTTGCATGGAGACATATCCATTTTTTCTCTCTTTCTATCTCATTGTGCAAACTTTTTCAAGCGACTTATGCAGAAATCGTATGTTTTTTGCTTGTTCAGGGTTGCCATTAATCTAAATTGACCTTAGTAGCACTTTCCAATTGATTTTCTAGATTCGAAATGGTCAAAGAGTTTTAGGACTCTTCGGTTTGAATCAAAACTTAGATTTGGATGATTGACAAATCGATTGAACTACCATAAGACAGTATTATTTTCTGCTGCAAAAGTTCTAAAATATTTAAAACGAGAGAATATGAGATTTTTGCGGCTTTGGTTCGGGTGCATTCATGCGATTTTGCCAGCACGCCATCAACGCATGACACCGACACACGTGACTCACTAAAAGTGCAAGATAAAAAATGTATTTCGAGAGTCCAAAAAGACAAATGCCACCATAAGCGTACAATCATTGCGTAATTTTTTTCTATAATGATACGACTTTGTATTACGTGACGAAGTAAAACATTTCAATCACTGCGATTATTTTATCGTGCCTTATGCGTTTTCAAAGCGAATAAAATAGTAAAATCATTGTGTAATTTTTCTATAGTGCCTAATACAATTCATGTGCGACAAAATAAAATATTTTGATCGCTGCGACTATTTTATCGTGTGGTATATATCTATTGACTCAATAACCGTGATATGAAAAACTAAAATTTTGTCTTTCACTAAAATAGGAAGGAAAATCCCTACCAATTAATATTCTTCCGTCACCAAAATTTAAAAGCACCACAACTCTTTATCTGTCAAAATACAGCATACGTTTCAGTATTTCGGTTTTTCTTATTTTATATCTTTCAACTACAATGCGACTAATACTTACGTGACGTAAAGGGTAATAGCTAAAGTCAAAAATGATGACATATACCAGATATGAAAAAAAAGGTCGTACGTTAATACCTCTCACTAGAAAAAATTCTAATTTGGGAGTCTATGTTAAAGTTTTATCCAAACAGAATCCTGTCATCAAGTTGTGATCATCCTTACCATTAAAATAACTTTGTTGCCTCAGTACAAGTTTGAAATTTGAAATTATAACAGCGGCAACCCTATTTATCCATTGGATTACCCTTAACATACCTGACGCTGCAAAAAAAAAAAAAAGAAAACTGATTCAAATCTGTGAACTTGACACAGGGGAGAAGAACGCGACCAACATTCGATTCCTGGGCATGTAAATTTGTTATCCAAATCGTGATCTCGTTAAAGAAATAAAATTATATATATATGTATGTATCTGGAGAGAGAGGCTTCCGATGATTTTTTTTTTCTTCATATTGTTGCCTCTGGTGCTTGGTACTCTCGAAGTAGTGATAATAAAACCAAACTATGGCCCCTAACAAGTTGGTACACAAGAAGATCCTTGCTATAGCTATCGATGAGCAAGATGTAACAGCATGTTAACTTCTTTTAAACGAATAGCATTAGGCGCAATGATCATTTTCAGCATCTTCAGCATCAGTTTTTTTTTTTTTGGAAAGGGGCAAAACGAAGATGAACAATACTCCAAGGAATCGTGTCCCCATGTGTCGTGTTCTGGTATGTTGCATTGTCGCCTTCCTAATTAAGTGGAATCCTCTTCATTGCTGGATCTTGGGTTGTTATCATCAATGATGACTATACAACGATGTTTCATTGGAGGGAGCAAAGTCATCAGCTGGAATGTTGGAAATGTGGGATTGGGTCTTGGCACAATGTTCCATAGATTAAGCTATAAGCATTGTGGTGCGTGCTGGCGCGTTCGAAGTCGTTGACAAATGTGCACGGGTGGTATTATAGTGCGCGACGTTATAACGTTGTTCGCATGTGACCCTTGGCTCCATTAGTGGTGCGCACAGAGTATACAGATTATGTGCGGGTGAATCTATATAGATGTAGAGCATTTTATTGTTAAGCTCGTTATACGATAAAATTCCGTTGTTGTGGTCTGTGAAGCTTGTGTCTTATTCACAATGCTAAGCAGGAGTTCAATTAGTGGTGCAATACTGGTTACAATCGTGCGCTGGATCTTCAATGGGATACGCGAAGATGGGCTTTGTTAGTTGATTTGGAGTTCGATAATGTTGTGGATGCTTTGATGTTGTTTAAGGTGAGTATCAGAAATGGTTAAGTTAATTGGGAGAAAAGATTTATATAGAAGACAATCGAACATGAAGATGTAATATCAGCCTTATTAACGCCTTTTTGTATCTACGAGTTACAGAGAGCTTGTGAGCGTATGGTTTGGGAAGATCTATGGAAAGTTTTGTTGAATGGAATATTATTGTATAATATCTTATGATTTTTTTATACTTTGTTTTCTTATTACAATTGCTTATCGTGTAAACTAAATAAAAAAAAATATGTTTTTATTGATTTTATAGTTTCTTAAATTTTCAAAAGCTGTAAGATTTTTTTTCTCAAATTCTCAAAAACTATTTTATTTTATTTTAAAAATCTTAAAGAAAGAGGCACAAAATTTTAAACACTACTCATTTTAGCAAAAGAACCGACTCTAATTAAAGAAGTTCTTTAAACCTGAAGCCTAGTCTAATTTTTTCTCAATTTTAAACAATTTAAACAACCCTGACAAATAATGCTGAAACGTAACGTAACGCAATCAAATTTTCGACGAACAGGCCTTAAATTGAATGACGTCTATCAAATGTCAAAGAAACGTCAGTGTTTTCGCGTATTCATTTGAATTAATTTTTAGATAAATTTGTAAAATAAAATATTTTAATTATTGGGGTAAACGCTTTGCGGGTTTTAATAAAATAAGTGCACTGGTGTGAGCGAACATTGGTTGAAGAGCCCCTGAAACTACCTAAAACAAAAGGCAGATTCCTTGTAGTTTGTATATGAAGGCACCCAAACAAAAAGCATTTGTTTTGATATACGTACATTGCCCAAGTTTGTGAACCGTAAATGAGAGTTGAAAACAAAACTGATTCAACTGTTTTTGAAGCACATTCTTGGATTTTGCAACAAAGTCGTCTGGGTTTGAATGAATTCTTTAAATATTCTTTATTACAATTGAATTAAACTTTAAAACGTACAATCAAACTACGAGGTGGAAAATATACATTAATATTTTTGTAAAATAAGACTATAATAATGAAGAATACCTTTTCTGTTTATATAATGACTTGCCATAACAGGTCCTACAATTCTGGCTGGTCGCTTTATTTGCACATGGGTGCAGTCAATTGCTCCCATGACCTTTGGGAATCTGGCGATCTTATAGAAATCTGCTTTCGCCTTATGTATCTCCGCAGAGGAAGACGGAAAGTTTATAAAATAAGGCAACAGACCAGCAATTCGTTTAGAGCAGCTTTTTATTATCTTTCCTACTGTCGATTGCACCATTCCATGGATTGTTCCTAAAGTATTGCACAATAAAGTTTTGTCTGCCTATTTTATTTGTCTTAAATACACTTACCGACATCAGCCTGATGTACATTTCTTCCAAAGAAGTGCAATGTCACCAAGACTTGTAGCTCTGGAGATATCGGAAGACCGCGGTTCGTAACACGATCTGATATGTTCAGATTTTCGACCAAAAACCGAACAGTTACTTTGTCAAACCGATACCTTGAATAAAATTCAAGGTCATCGAGCTCTTCCAATGCCAATGGATTGGCTCGTATTTTAAGACACCGTGGGGTTCTCATAAGCTCAAAATCTTCCAACATTTCGAAATCTCCGTCTTCGGGAAACATTTTTCTACTTTATCCTATTGTTTTTTTGTTATGAAATGACAAATGACAGCTCGATAAAGTATATTTTAAAAAGGTAAACAAGGGGTTTGCTGCTTTTAAAGTTAGATAAGTTCTTTAAGGTAAAAGTATACTTTATGTCGTTTAAAATTTAGAAAGAGCCGACTCTCATTCTAAATTTATTTTTTAGACACGACGCTCATTTTAAAGTTGATTTAGAATGGGTTTTAAATGTTTAAAATTTTGCGCCAGAGTAGTTAAAATGTCGGGATTTTTAAATTCCTGCTAAAAGGAATTTTCACCCGTCTGAATTTTGAGAGTCAAGATTTCGATACGCCTTTCGAAATTATGTTCAAGCAGAAAGACACAGCATTGTTGCTTCATCCACCAATATTACAGTTATTCTCCTTTCAAACTTATAGATATTATGTATTGTATATGCGGATATTGTGAGCCCTTTTTCTTAATTAATTGAACAAGAGTATCAGAACTCCAAGTCTAAAAAATGTTATAGAATCTTTATGCGTGTTATTACTATTGACGTCATCGGCTGCTCCCAACAACAACGTTCAAAAATCCACACACGTTAAACGAAAAGCAAGCAATACAAAATTCTCTTATACTGGTAGTTCTGCTACACGGCGGTGCCCTTCGAGGGATAATTAGTGATGTGCGCAACAAGGGCATATGGAGAAGAAAATTTTGAGCTTATGGACAATAATACTCTAAGCAAAAAAATATTTGAATCCAATCATCCATCTTCAGGGTGTCAAGGAAGACGGGTAAAAGACCGCTTGGTCTGGATAACTGACAAAACATAACAGAGATCGAAGGATGTAAGACCTACGGAACCTCAAGATCTTTGCTTGGCGGAGAAAAAATTAGATTGCCTACCTCGGCCAGCAACGGAAGCATTTGATTTTGAATCATCGCCTGCAATAAGTGTTCAAACTTTTTAGAGGAATATTTCTGTTTATGATTGATGAAAATTTCGCATTGGGTCAAATCTTTGAGAAAATGTTATTCGCAAGACTTCTTTATTTGTAAAAGCTTCGATCTTTAATAGGCGAACTTAATCTGTAAAAGAGAATTTAATCTGTAATTTGAATAGGATCACCATCTTTTCGACTTTGCTGCTTCACCTTATAAAGATCCGCCTCAAGGTTCCCATTATAATACTTTGTGACCTTAATTTTGTCACTTATGAAAGTTCGATCAGCAGGAATAGATGATTCTCTTCCGGTTCGTCAGCTTACTTTGTGACCGTAATTTTGTCTTTTATGATAGTTCGATCAGCAGGAATAGATGATTCTCTTCCGTGTTCGTCAGCTTACTTTGTGACCGTAATTTTGTCACTTATGATAGTTCGATCAGAAGGAATAGATGATTCTCTTCCGTGTTCGTCAGCTTACTTTGTGACCGTAATTTTGTCACTTGTGATAGTTCGATCAGCAGGAATAGATGATTCTCTTCCGTGTTCGTCAGCTTACTTTGTGACCGTAATTTTGTCACTTATGATAGTTCGATCAGAAGGAATAGATGATTCTCTTCCGTGTTCGTCAGCTTACTTTGTGACCGTAATTTTGTCTTTTATGATAGTTCGATCAGCAGGAATAGATGATTCTCTTCCGTGTTCGTCAGCTTACTTTGTGACCGTAATTTTGTCACTTATGATAGTTCGATCAGAAGGAATAGATGATTCTCTTCCGTGTTCGTCAGCTTACTTTGTGACCGTAATTTTGTCTTTTATGATAGTTCGATCAGCAGGAATAGATGATTCTCTTCCGTGTTCGTCAGCTTACTTTGTGACCGTAATTTTGTCACTTATGATAGTTCGATCAGAAGGAATAGATGATTCTCTTCCGTGTTCGTCAGCTTACTTTGTGACCGTAATTTTGTCACTTGTGATAGTTCGATCAGCAGGAATAGATGATTCTCTTCCGTGTTCGTCAGCTTACCTTGTGACCGTAATTTTGTCACTTATGATAGTTCGATCAGAAGGAATAGATGATTCTCTTCCGTGTTCGTCAGCTTACTTTGTGACCGTAATTTTGTCTTTTATGATAGTTCGATCAGCAGGAATAGATGATTCTCTTCCGTGTTCGTCAGCTTACTTTGTGACCGTAATTTTGTCACTTATGATAGTTCGATCAGAAGGAATAGATGATTCTCTTCCGTGTTCGTCAGCTTACTTTGTGACCGTAATTTTGTCTTTTATGTTAGTTCGATCAGCAGGAATAGATGATTCTCTTCCGTGTTCGTCAGCTTACTTTGTGACCGTAATTTTGTCACTTATGATAGTTCGATCAGAAGGAATAGATGATTCTCTTCCGTGTTCGTCAGCTTACTTTGTGACCGTAATTTTGTCACTTGTGATAGTTCGATCAGCAGGAATAGATGATTCTCTTCCGTGTTCGTCAGCTTACCTTGTGACCGTAATTTTGTCACTTATGATAGTTCGATCAACAGGAATAGATGATTCTCTTCCGTGTTCGTCAGCTTATTTTCCAACAGATATAAGATCAAGGACTAACATAAAAAGTGAAGGACTGAAGATGTTTCCTTGGTGTGCACCAACTTTGATTGCTAATTCTTTGCTGATTCCTGCGGGACATTAAACATTTATTTTGACTTGCTCGTTTCTTTTCATGATCATTCGAAAGCTTGTAACTTTCCCTTAATTGTTTAGTAATTTAATAGTTGATGAAAAAATTGGAGTAAGGGTCCGACATAATCAAAAAGGATCTTACTAAGGTATGTGTTTAGTTTTATGTTGAACTAAAACTAATAAGATGACGAGAATTTCTTTAATATCGGTCCACACTCTTCAAACAGGTGGGAATTTCATTGCTATTCATTCTTGTCGATTGAAACCATCTAGAGGAGGTCATGACCAAGTTGTTCGATCATAAATCCCTAGTAAAATTTTACCTTCCATATGTGAAACACTGACAACAATTGTTTCACTTACGCATCTTCAGATCGTTATGTAACCATTGTTTGGAAATGAGGACAAAACCAAGTGCTTTCTTATCTCATACTTCTCAAGTATAAAAATGCTTCCATTTCAAAAAATGTACGTCCTCCATCACTTCAATTAATCCCCTGAAGAAAATTTCTCTCACCGTGATCAGGATCATATTTAAACGAATGTGTCAAAACATTCCATTGTTACTTAAGGATTCATTTGAAAAGAAATGTCATCTTTGAAATACTATCAAAGCCCATTTCTAAATAACAGAACATACGTCTCGGCTTAATGAAACAAAACAGAGATTTGTATTTTGCCAAATCCAGTAACAGATTTTCAAAATGCTACAAAATCCAACCACTCAACCATCAAATTCCATGTCCTTTTTCTTTTATTCTCACATATCATTTTGGTCTCTATTCACATTTGCAATGATTCACACCCAAAAGCTAAACGAAGCGTGATTTGATTGCGTGTCCTTTGACAAGGAAAAACACAAATAAATGTCATTTACAAAATGTCATGGGTATAGGAAGACGCTCGGAGGGTGTGAGGGCCAACTATACTTTACTCTATATAAGATTAGTGAATCCTTGTCACAGTGGTGAACCGAAAAATCTCCTTTTCTTCAAGTAAGTAGTATGAGAGACACTTTCAGGGATAAATAATGGAATCCTTTTCCCATTCTATGTGCACGCATCCATTAAATAACCACCCATTGTCCTTTTCTGTCAAAGGACAACACTATAGGAGCGAGTCATGTGTTGACACGACCTAATTTTCGATTACATGTTTTTTGTTGTTGTTGCTGTTGATCTCTATTTCGATATCCTGGCTAATAATGTCAACCTGAATTATTTCAGAAGCTCAAGGAGAATCTTATTCTTCTTCGATTTGCTAGTAATATTTACAAGTATTTTTCTTCATAAATATTGAGGGAAACCCTTTTTGTTGACACAGGACATTTGATACGCTGATTGTTTGGTCATTTTGGTTGTTCTGACCACATGGTATAAAGAAAAAAAAGTCATGTCGGCGGACAATATAGTGGTTAAGGAAACCAGCAAAATACTTCGAGAACAAGTGTTTCGTCTGCTCCTGTGGTGGTATGGGGAGAAATTCGATAGTTGTTCCCGATTTCTTTAGCACTTTTGTTTTCGACCTGCTGTCATCATTGCGTCGCCACTAACATTGGTAACATTCATGATAATGATGATGAGAGGTCGAGTGTGCCTGTCACTTGTGAGATATAATTTTGTGGAGGATATGCTATGGCGTCATATACTCTGTGGAATAAATTGAGTGGAAAACCTTTGGGCGCCAATTGGCGACGGATACATTTATGAGTGCGACTTAAATTTCTTTCTGATGGTAATTTTTTTTTTGTTCTTAATCTGCGGTAGAACAGTGGTAAGCAACCGTTATTTCTGAATCTTAACAAGGAAATCCACACCACATAATGTCGGATTTACAAGTGAATTGGAAGGGATTCATTGACGCAGTTATTTCAGGGTCAAACCGGATGAAGAAAAATATACGCAACGGAATGAGGCATGTGGAAGTTTATGGCGCCTTGTTGAACGTTATAACAAGAAATAACATGACAATCTAATCTGGATGAAATGATTGGCTGCTAATAAGAATAATTAAAAAAAGTATTTGCATTGAAATAAGTAAATTGATCGAGGATTTCCGAAAGACCTAGATGAGAAAAAATATGAAAGACACCGGGGATATAAGAAGTGATAAAATACTTAATCTCATGCAGATTTCCGATACCTTATACTAATCTTTTGAGGAAGAAGGACAGGTCAAGCTGCAATGATTGCGGTTAGTATAAAGGTTGACAGATATTGGAAAGTCGAATGTGGAGCGAAATATGCAATCGATACACAGCCGATAGGTTTGATAAGGTTACAAGACACTCCGGAAATTAATTTGCAGTACCTAATACTTTACTTACGACCAAAGAAGAGATCCAGGCTAGATCCCTGAAGTTGAAATCATATGAAAGTATGGTGTTCATGTTCAAGCATCTTAAATGCTGACCAGACGCCAAATTAAAAAAAGTTATAAGTTATAAAAAAAGATCCTACATTCTGAGTATGAGTTTGATTTATTGATATCTATAGATGGGTGCAGCGAACCAACTTTACTTGAACTAAATTCACATGGGAACTAACTTCACCACTAGTGGGAACTTATTTCATTTTTTTTTATTGTGAAGTAAATTCCCACTACAGGTGAGAACTGATTTCATTTGAAGATTGTTTGAAGTTAGTTCCCATCTACAATTTTTATATTACAGGAGATGTAAAGCTGAAAATATAAGTTGACTTTAGTTTCCGGTGCACCCAACAGCTGAGATTGGTAACGAGGGGCATGCAACCTCCTGCCTGACCCACTATTGGATTTGGGGTGGGTAAGAGTTTGGGTTGGTACGAGTTTGGGTGGGTGCAAAGTTTGCACTAAAAAAATATCGTGTGTAAATAGTACTAACTACTCCGTCCATTCTACGAATTTTATTCGTGGTTTTTAGCCACGAATAGCATTCGTAGAATATACACATATATGCGTACATGCTACTAATATTTTATTTGTATTCCTACAAAAAAAACGCGTACATTTTACTAATGCAAAAGTTAAATTTACCAATTCATTCGTACATTATACAAATCTATTCGTAAATTGTACGAATATATTCGTGCAATTTATCTTTTCATTCATTAATGTTATATATGTAGTCCCATTTGTAAATATGTACAATTTAATACACAATATATATATGCAATATGCACATAATGGTATTAGTAATATGTACACACAAATTCGTACAATGCACTCATAATATGGCTTAATTTTAGTTAACGAATATAATTAGTATACATAACTAATTTATTAGTAAATACTACTACAGGAGAACGTAAATATTCACGAATATATTCGCAAAAAAATGAACTTACTTATACTTCGTACAATTTATGAATAATCGTACAATGTACGAATATTTTTTTTACGAATATCATTCGTAGCTAATTTACTAATAAATTTTTTGAGTGTGGGTATGCAGTATTTGCATTTTGTATGAAAAGTGTAACGTCACCCTAAAGAGTGAAATAATTTCCCACCAAAAAGTTAAGTTTTTTCCCACTAGTGATGAAGTTAGTGAGCGTGAAGTTAGTTGCCGCGAAGTTTTCCCCAAACTTATGAAATTCAAAAATGTAGCACCATATTTAGTGGACATTATGATATTGGTGTTCGTTATATATACTGTACCTGTATCTACGTATATTTTACTACAAGGCCTTAGTGATATTAACAACAAAAACATGCAGAACAACTGTCATTTTGACAGAGACCAACGGAACCATTAAAAGTGTGAGTATGAGGCCCCTTTTACCAAAAAAAATCAAAAAACATTGTCCAAATAACTTTTCTGAAACATATTTTAAAAAAAGGTTTCAAAAATATTTCAGAAATGTTTCCTCATATATGGACGCTTAAAGAAACATTTTTGTTGTTTCGTGTTTCCTATTTTGACATTTTCAGGTTTTCAAAACACTTGACTTTCTTCCTGTGTCAATTGCAAAAAATTTAAAATTTCCCCTCACGCATGGGAAACAAAGAAAAATATCAGAAACATTTTATGATCATTATGTTCTTTAATGTTTTCATCATGTAATCGTATCAAGGAATCAAGTCAAAGTCACAATAAACAAGAAATTCTATTAAGAACATTAAACTATATCTTTCAATATTGAATCAAATTTAACGATCTAACCATCATAATAATAAACACACAAATCAAACGAAACCACCCGCTGAATAAAAACAAAAATTTCATTTTCACAAAAACAACACTAAACATTTAATTTCATTGTTGTGAGCATTCATTGAACAACTAAATCGAATCCAGATGAAAAACTATCTATAAACTCATTTCGGATGAGACAAAAACGATATAAAAATAACACTCCCACACGCATTCAATCAAAAGCAATAAAACCTCGCATGTAAAACTCATAAATAAACATTGAAACAGTGTTTTAGTTCTATTCTGTCGTATATCTATCAATAGAAATGGGGGAGAAAAGATAGTTTACCACCCAGTCAACTCCCACCCCAATCCCTCCATCATCGATCATCAATAAACAGCTTAAAATGATTGAATGCAATACCTAATTGTTTGATGGCAAAGAAAAGACTGCTGCGACAAGCATTACAAGCTCTAACACTATAAAGGCCAACTTTTATTGAAGACTTAATTAAACGGTCGGGTCGGGCCTTGTGCTCGGCCTTATAATGTGCGCCGCGGTTTTGTTTGCTTTTGTCTCGTCGTGCACAATCGTTAAATCGAATTATTGCTATCGCGAGAACATTTCATATCTTCTTTGATTTTGGGGAAAATAAATATTGTATCTTTCTATCTTACTGTAGTAAAGATTGGAGAAGAAGCTTTCGTTCCTGATCCATTCTCTTTTGACCACAAGTATGAGAAAACGGATCATAAACTGTCTGGGCTGTTTATTTGGGTGGAATGACTTGTTTGTGTGTAATACGCGCAAATGTAAGATGGCAATTTTATTACCTTTTTGGAAAAAAAAATATCCTATTCAATGTTTTACTGCACGTTGTGGGGTCCTTGGGGCAGCAATCCGTTTGTGTTTATGTAAGAATTTCAGTTTTTAAGGAACTTTTTTTTTTTTTGTACACAAAATGCCATCAGGTGGCGCTTGAAAATTTGTTTATTTATTTTTTTTGAAGAATGATCTGCGTGATTTCTTTGGAAAAATTTGTCTGGTATTTTTCTGATGGCGCTGTGCCGTTAAAAAAATAGGCTGGTGTGGTTTACTTTGATGGGTTAGCATATGTTTAGGTGTTGGAGTGTTGGCCTATATTTTGATGTTTTGTTTTTAAAATGAAAACAAGATACTGGATTTCCTATAAACAGGTTCTGAGGAGCCAAGTGTAACAAACAAATTTTTGTTATTAGAAAAATATGAGACAACTTAAAATTGGATAGAATTAAAGGTAAATAAAATTCGTTTTATATGAAGTTTGAAAACAAGACAATAAGAACTTGTTGATGCATCCTTAAAACACATTGAAATGATGTCTTAAAACCTACACATGTGTAACAAATGTCTTCAAAAACATGGTAGACACATATAGACGGATAATTTTATAGATTAATTGTAAGAAATATGGAATAAGTGTGAGATATTTGAGCGCTTATTGATTGATCATTTATTGCGAAAAATAATACGGCTGATTACTATAGTGCGGGCTTGTTTTGAGAAAATTAACCACAGATGCCGTTCAGAGTGTTTTAAAGAATAGAAAACCATAATAGAAAAAGACCGTAATTCCTGAAGCGATGTGCATGGTTGTGTTTGTTGATTTTGAAAAAGGATTCGATATACAGCAACGAGACCTAATATAGGTGGACCTAAGACAACGAGGATTTCTAGAAATCTACACAGAGAAAGAAGTACCACATAAAATAGAAGAAAAGTAATAAGATTTCTCTATGGTTTTCATCCAAGAAGAACGTCTTATTAAAACCATAGAGAAAATCTTATTAAAATCTAGATGCCCAATTCATAGGATATCCACATATTTTTTAGAAGATATCTTATTGCGTTCTAATAGGACTGTTTTTTAAAACAATAAGAAAACGTATTAAAAAGTATAAGCCAATCTCTTAGAAACAATAAGAAAGGCATTATTAATAATATGAGAAAATCTTTTAGTAACAATAAGAAGAACTGATTGGAAGAAAATGAAAAACGCTTTGAATACATGTATAGAACTTATTAAAAACATGTGAAAATCTTGTTGAAAGAATAAGAAGGTCTTATTAAAAAAGAGTGAAACTCTCTTAGAAACGATGAGACGAACTTATTAAAAGTTCATTTACCTATGGTTGAAAAATATAAAAAATATATACAAAATTTCTGCTAAAAATAAAAGACGAAATAAATATCATACATTTATGTACGGATAATCATGGTCTCATGGATTTGTATATGAGAAAGTCAAAACAAAAAAAATTTTCTAAAAGAAATTGGTGCAAACCAAGGAAGCATCATAGACCCTTTGCTTTTTATTACAGTTTTTGATTATCTACTTGAAGGTGAAAGACTCCAAAGTGAATCAGTTATTCTTTCCTGCCGATAGAGCCATCACAAGTGAACATGATTTGTCCTTGTAACTATGAGATCTTGACGTACGGGTTTAAGTCTTGGAGGCAAATGGATATATAGGTATAGCATATAAGAGCCAAAAAGACTGAATATCTATGTTGTCCATTTTCTGATCCACTTAGAGTCCTGGTCCGAAAATGTATTTGAAACGAAGACAAAAGTGTTTCCAAAGGGCGAAAGAATTAAATACCTTAGATTCTAATATTAAAGCATCTTGTGAGGACGACATCAACCATTAGTGTAGGGTGAATACAGTGATGCAGGGAATAACTTCACTGGGAAACAACTCCACATGGGAAATAACTTTAGCACTAGTAAGAAATAACTGCCGCACCGCGCACACCCCCCCCCCCTCCGGATAAAAAGCATACCCCCCTTACCTTACAAATCTCAACTATTGGCGTACCGGGAACTAAAATCACCTCACATTTTCTATTGATTTACTGTTTTTATCAAAAAAATACTTAGGTGAGAAATAACATCACAAAATCTCAGGATATATTATTTCCCACTGAAATTGAGAAATAACTTCACCTTAGAAAAGTAAAGTTACTACCCATCATGTGAAGTAACTTCCCAGCAGTGAAGTTATTTCTCTGCACCAAATGAAGTAACGTGAAACCGCCATCTTCTGTGACCGAAAAATTACGCCTAAGCTGATAGTAAGCTTCACAGATCTGGTAGTTCATCTGCCGCTTATACATATATAGGATTCACATTATTGGACAATAAGAGATTTGAAAGCAGATTAACGGCGAATAAGATACAAAGCATGACAGGAGTTGTTACAAAAATAGATCGAATAAGAAGTAAAAAGAACCAATGTAACTTTAAAAATACTTTCGAAGATATAAGTTACAGGACAGCACGACAAACTCAGCTGGTACTCCGTCCGAATGGAACTTTGTACAACCTTCTGGAATTATTTAATACTCTTGGACAGAATACTCTTTACTCTTTAATACTCTTGGACAGAAACAAATGAAGCATTTAGATGGCTTTAGATATGAAAAAATACTTAACAGAGAAGCAACTTTTTCTTTTTTTTTTCCCGACGGTGTTTATGATTTTGAATTTGGAATTTTCTAAAATGCAATACTTAATTTTGTTTTCGGTTTGATCTCAGATATTTTCCTGATGACACCAGAATTATCTCAACTACCGCGTGATCTTTAATGCTTCAAAAACTCAATGCTGCTTCTGCTTCTGATTCTGTTGTTAATGCTAAACATAACAAGCCGTCAATGTCACTATCCAATAGTTGAACCACCTATATATAATAACCACAATGATTTCCTCACTGATTCAATATATATTTTTTTTTGTTTCAAATGTCAAAATACTTATCTTGATCCGTAAAACTCGATGTTATTTTTTTCAATTCCTCAGTTTATAACTTGGTGTGTCTGGCTAAAATTTTGCCAAACTTCTTCTTTACTTCCGCCAACAAATACTAGTCACCCATGAAAAAAAAAACTTTAAATAGAGAATTATTGCTGACTTCAACTTCACTTTATACGCTAAGCACTCATAATTCATTGAAACATTTCTCAAAACCGAAATCGCGGGCACTAACTTTTTAATGCACGTTTAATTTTTTAATGGCGAAATGCTTTTAGCGCTCATCAGCAACCAAACAACCATCATAATACCCCAACCTTACGTTTGAAGAAATCTTCTACCGCACCACACCGGCACCACACCACCGCGAAGACCATTTTATCCAAATCTTTATACACCAAGGGAGGGGAGAATTCAAAAGGGAATATTACAATAAAAAACACTGTTTTGTAGGTTTAACCTAAAAATCATATGGAAACAGAACTTTGGAAAGTTGCAACAAAGCTACTCCAAAAAGCAACCAATAAATTACACCACCACTGTCTGTTTTGTTCCTTAAAAACAAAAAAAAAACTCACAATGTAGGTACAGCAAATTTAATTTGAATTTCCCGCTTCAAATAAAAAAAAAAGAAAGAACAAGATTGTAATTAAATTTTCATAGGACGCGAAATTAAACTCAGACCACCATCAGACCAGCCAGATAATGCGATAGAGAAGGCGATGTCCTTGCTCGAGTATGTGGATTGTGGTCTTGAACAAAATGAAATATATTATAGAAGCTGACATGTTAACCAAGTATCTCTAGGCCTCTTTCTTGTGTAAATATTCTGGAAAAAAAAATCCATCCGTGTAAACGCCCGCCATGATGTGTCATTGAGCTCGTTGTCGCCGTTGGGACATTAAATTCGTAATGTTCTTTCGCATACATAATTCACCCGTCTAACCGCGGGTGAAGAGTTATAAAGACAATTGCATTGCTCCTTTTTTGTTTGTTATCTTTATGAAGAAGAAGAGATGCTCACTCAGGATGCGAAATTGGAGCTGGAGCTATAGGTATAATGATGGCTGTCTGTACCTGGTTTTTGTTGGGCGCCACTTTTATCTACATGAAGTTTTTTTGCTATGTGCTCTCTATTTTGGTGGATAGAAAGGCGGGGTGCAATCAAATTTGCACATTTTAATTAACGATTAAAATTACAGTCAAGTACACGTTTTAGTAAAAGTGGCTAAACTATGTCGAGCGTCAGCCACGTCTGTAATGAGAATTTCATGTATAATTATTTATTTTGGAATATTCAATTGCTCAACTAAATAAAAATAGTAAAAAATTAACAACTAGCAATAATTGTTGTGATTGTTGTTTAAATTTATTTATTATTATCACTTATCGGTTAGACTGTCATGGTTAGACTTTGATTAAAGTTTTTTTTAGAATATTATAATTCGCAGATTTTTTTTCACGTGCGTATTATTTAGTCAATTCCATCTATTAAAATGATTTATCCGTCTAAGGAGGGTGTTAATGGTCTTACTGAGGAGTTGGCATTGAGTATCTAGATTGAGTGATACAGAGAAAGAATCAGAGTGACACAGAGAAAAAAGCAGAGCTCTCTTTAGAAAACTCATGTCATGACCATGTCAACAACCATGGTTCCAAGTCCCGAAACAGATAAATATCATGTCCTCAATCAGTCTCTCTCAGGGTTCAATAAAGAGAACAGTCAAATCAATCAAGATGCTTGTCTTATACTTCTATATAAATGCATGAATGACCGGCCCTATTTGATTCTTTGTTTTATAGTGATGCATCAGCATACCTGATCAATCTATTGAAAATTGCATTTCAGGAGATGAGAACTTAAACTTTAAACGTCCGCATTTGACATCAAGTTTAATTACAACAAGTGTTTTGGATAGTTCCATGAATAAGACCAAAAACATGTAAGCGTGGTTGCAGTTGTTTAGTTTTGTAGAGCCTGAGTCTTTTTCTTTTCAACAGCATCAGAACATATTGTTTGAAATTGGCTTTCGGACGGTGTTGTCAGGGTCTTCCCCGATGTATTTATGGTAGTACCATTTTAGTTCGACATAATTTACCAAAGCTTCGCATTTTCCAACTTCCAACTTCATTTCAGTTTTTGTGGTAATATTCGCTAACAGAATCATTATCATAGATTCAGCCAGAGATTTATTTTCAAGATTGTGAAGAAAGCTGATAGGCTCAAATAAATGAGTGGGACTCATGTCGTAAGGTACGAGGTTTCCCTTTTAATTTCCCTTACAACCAGTGCACGTTGTACGTTGATGAAAGATTCTCATTTATGACGTTTCCAACATCGTTAGTAAAAAAAATTGATAATTTATATTGGATTCTTACGAAATAAATATTAAAGTACTATAAAGTAGAATAAGAGCAAAGGACCCGAAGCCCTTAATTTGTTGGTATGTGCATCAACTTTAATGGGGAATTCTTCGGTAACTTCTGCGGATCATTAAAATTTTGTTCGTACATATCCATGTTCATCATTCTGCTTGATTTCAATGATCCTGCGGATTGGATCATAGCTCTCCATTTTTCTACGTGACCAACTATTTATGGGCTTTCTTTCTGGCTAGATCGATGTTCAATCGTAGTGGTTGAAGTTTCTTCGTCACACATCACCCACACTAAAAATCAAACCTAAATTGAAAAAAATTCACTCAAAGTTACCCAAGCACTTTATCCGATCTTGACAATACTCACGTCTCACATGTTATAGTTTGATTATAGCTTTAGCGCAAAGAAAGGCACTTCTATAACTTGCGAGATTCGTTCACAATTTTTTTTAAGAAGGAGAGGCAGACCTGGGACAGGCAAATGCAACGTATTCAGATTATGGAACAAACAAAAACCAGGAGCATTTCTGACATTTTCTGAGATCGATCTAGTGAAATAAATTCAATGCACATTCTTTGGAGAAGCGAGGAAATGGGAATTTAGTTGTCCTATTCGGGATCAATAATAACGTCGGAAAGAGGAGGGGAAGAAGATGATTATCCGTTTGGTTTAAAAGTTGATTGATATATCACAGATTTAATGATAACAAAATCAAGTCAACGAAAGTGGAGACAAATTTCACTGGCGTGCAGAATTCTTTGAGGACAAAAAAGAATTTGTTTTACTATTGCTAACCACCTTACTAAATGTAGCTGTTTCCGCCTTAATACCTTGATCTTCCAATAATTTCTATGTTGTCAGAGTTTTGTATATTTAAATCTTTTTTAGATTTTGCCTCGGAGTGCTTACAACCGAGCATCTAACGATGTTTACATTCTTACATGATGAGCAACTTATTAACAACTCATCATCAGAAAGTCAAACGATGGTATTTTGTTCACAAACGTAGTTTAAAAGCATACAGAGAAATGATCTTTTGTTAACGCGGACGCGGACAAAAACTAACTCAAAATGTTTCGAAAAATTTGTTCGAGAAGACCATCAGCTTTGCTATCGTTTAATTATCAAACAATGTTATTAATATCTTGTTTTTGTTTGTTCCAATGCTCTTTGCCTTCAATATCTGAACTGAAGTCCAAACAAACAATAATTCACAATATCGTCTCTACAGAGAAAATTTATATTGCACTTCGGCAACATCATCACACCACCAACTCGAATCAGAAAGGACATCATTGTCAAGTGCATATCGTACTCCATGTCATCGTCGAGGTTGAAACTTCATTTTCGAACATGAAAACATATGAAATTCGATAACAATCGACAGAGTGCGCGTACTGTTTGTGTAAATACAAAACGCCTTTCACCCAAACCTCGCAGTCCCCGATGATCCTGGAACACACTGCTGATGCCCTGCGCATCCAAGAATTGCAATTTTATGAGTTAATTACGGATACACAAGGTGAATGGTTGTTGTTGCCGCATATATATATATATTAAAAGGTTGGTGTTCGAAGTGTCTCTAGATGGTTAAAAAAAATATGAATGTCCTGTCCAGAGTGCAGGCGGGGAATTTGTGTATGTTGATGTCCGTTAACTGAATGAGTTATAGTGTGGCTGCTTTCAAAACCTTTCTTGCTGCAATTGTTTTGTTCCGACAAATGGATTCGCGTAGATACATCCGAACTGATACATTTGTTTCGTTGATGCAATTTTCATACAAAGAACCACTCCATGTTTTCGGTTGGATGCAAGGGTATTTCCGGATATATTGCGCACGTATACATATGTATTCTGAGGTGATAGAAATCCTGTTGACGCTGATTTGCAATCGAAGAGGTGTTTGTGTTTTTCTCTGTTTCTGTTGATTTTTTTTTTTTTTGTTTCGACTATAAAAAGGATTGCATCGGAAAATTGCAATTTCAAAATGGTTATTCCATTTTTCCATGCAGTGAAACGCACAGCAATGCGGTTGGTGTGTGGGGAGGGCTTTTGTTTGATCTCACAATAAATCAGAAATTAATTGCATTTTTCCCGATGTAATTTTGTTGGTGACATTTTTATGACAACACAAATTTTTAAAAACATGAAAGGGTGAATGCATAATATGCATAAGGTGCAATTGATTGAGTCGAAATGTTTTTGTTTTACTGGATATTGGATATACCTCTACATACATATATATTTACTGGTCTGGCTGTATTCAAAAATCGTTGAGATCTTTGATTCCTGATACTAAATTTATCTTAAAACGTTTTTAAGCGACTTGCTTCAGGATGGAGAAACTCACATTTCTTAAGCTATATATTATGTACGTATCGGTTTGTCCCAGCGAGCTATTTGAAATGTGTGGGAACGCTTCCAGGAAATCGAAAGTAAAGCTTGAAGACTTTGATCGAGAGTAACTAGAACAACAACAACAACAACTTTACATTATCAGGACGATCGGTACGTCAGGTATAAACTTCTTGTAAGGAGCGGAGAGTTAACGCCATCACCTTACAAAACCGAATGTGGCAATTGATTAGTCAATGAACAAACAGTTCGTAATATTGACTTCATAAAGATGAAAAATGTCCCAGAGTTAGTGTTTTTTGAAACAAGATGGTAAAGCTTAACCAGCAGAGGAATTCAAGCACGTTCTTGGGACTTTGTACTTATACCCATGTAGAGGTGGAGAATCGATATTCTTTTCACATGAATGTAAAGTTTTGTTGTTCAATGATGAAGAAAACAGTACAGGGAACTATCTTCACATGGAAACTAACTTCACCACTAATGGGAATGAATTTCACTTTTTTCGGTGTAGTAAACTCCCACTTTGAGTGGGAAATTACTTAACTTATTAGTGGGAAATTATTTCACTCTTTTGGGTGACGTTACACTTTTCATACAAAATGCACATATATTGCTTATCCAAACTTGCACCCCCCCAAATCTTATAATGAGCCAAGCAGGGGGGTTGCAGGGGGACACCATGCCCCCTCTTATCAATCTCAACTGTTGGAGGTATACATATTTTTAGTATTATATCTCCTGAAATATAAACATTTTAGATGGGCATTAGGTTCACACAATTTTCAAATGAAATTAGTTCTCACCTTTAGTGGGAATTTACTTCACCAGAAAAAAGTGAAATTAGTTCCCATGTGGTGAAGTTAGTTCCCATGTGAAGTTAGTTCCCGTGAAGGCAGTTCCCTGCACCGAAGAAAACACCTATCGTGTGAAGAAAACAGGGCAAACATATTACAGAACCATAAAACTGACTCTCGAACTATATGATGGTGAAAGTGCGGGAGTGTTGGGATGCGATATATTGAAAGTTCGGTGTTAAGCTATAGAATTGATTCACTCCGAAAATCTCTATTCAATTTCCAACTAACTGGATTCTTTCAGTTTGAATGTTGAATAAAAAAATAAAATTTAATGCACATTCTATACTTCATTATATATTATATATACAAAGGTTTGTTGCTTTCCATTTAATTTATTATAACATATCAACTCGGAAAGTGAACTCTTATTTGATTCTTAATTTTTAATCATTTACGAATTAAAAGCAATTTTATGTTTCAATAATTGGATTTTTAATTAATTTTATAGATGCAATTTCATTATATTAAAATTATATGTTAGTATAACATTATCGGAATTGAGTTTATGTTGACGTACTTTGCATTAATATTTTTTTTAATTACAAATGTTTGTTTGTCTGTGGGTATCTAGATATAGCTTTTGAATTTTCCTATAATACAACAAAAAAAAAAACTATATTAATTCACAATAAAAATTATATCATCTGAATAATTGATAGTAAATAATTATAAGAAAATAAAAAAAATAAAAAGACTAAAAATAGTCGAATTCGATTTTATTAAGTGGAGTATTTATATTGAATTATATATATTGAATTTCATTCATAAATACTCCACTTAATAAAATCGAATTCGACTATTTTTAGTCTTTTTATTTTTTTTATTTTCTTATAACTTCGCTTGGCCACGAGCATAACATCATAATTTCTAATGTCTAACTTTGATCAAAGTTCTTTAGAATAATTTAATTCACAGGGAGTTTTCTCTGTAAATTTTATAAAGCAGTCGGTAATCATTGACAATTATTGCGTACTAGATTGGGTTTGATGTCATCTAGCTGATGAGCCCACCATCAAACTAGGGCGAAACGCAATGCTTGGAGTAAAGGCCACAAAACCTTTAATATTGAATTTCATTCATAAATACTCCACTTAATAAAATCGAATTCGACTATTTTTAGTCTTTTTATTTTTTTTATTTTCTTATAACTTCGCTTGGCCACGAGCATAACATCATAATTTCTAATGTCTAACTTTGATCAAAGTTCTTTAGAATAATTTAATTCACAGGGAGTTTTCTCTGTAAATTTTATAAAGCAGTCGGTAATCATTGACAATTATTGCGTACTAGATTGGGTTTGATGTCATCTAGCTGATGAGCCCACCATCAAACTAGGGCGAAACGCAATGCTTGGAGTAAAGGCCACAAAACCTTTAATATTGAATTTCATTCATAAATACTCCACTTAATAAAATCGAATTCGACTATTTTTAGTCTTTTTATTTTTTTTATTTTCTTATAACTTCGCTTGGCCACGAGCATAACATCATAATTTCTAATGTCTAACTTTGATCAAAGTTCTTTAGAATAATTTAATTCACAGGGAGTTTTCTCTGTAAATTTTATAAAGCAGTCGGTAATCATTGACAATTATTGCGTACTAGATTGGGTTTGATGTCATCTAGCTGATGAGCCCACCATCAAACTAGGGCGAAACGCAATGCTTGGAGTAAAGGCCACAAAACCTTTAATATTGAATTTCATTCATAAATACTCCACTTAATAAAATCGAATTCGACTATTTTTAGTCTTTTTATTTTTTTTATTTTCTTATAACTTCGCTTGGCCACGAGCATAACATCATAATTTCTAATGTCTAACTTTGATCAAAGTTCTTTAGAATAATTTAATTCACAGGGAGTTTTCTCTGTAAATTTTATAAAGCAGTCGGTAATCATTGACAATTATTGCGTACTAGATTGGGTTTGATGTCATCTAGCTGATGAGCCCACCATCAAACTAGGGCGAAACGCAATGCTTGGAGTAAAGGCCACAAAACCTTTAATATTGAATTTCATTCATAAATACTCCACTTAATAAAATCGAATTCGACTATTTTTAGTCTTTTTATTTTTTTTTATTTTCTTATAACTTCGCTTGGCCACGAGCATAACATCATAATTTCTAATGTCTAACTTTGATCAAAGTTCTTTAGAATAATTTAATTCACAGGGAGTTTTCTCTGTAAATTTTATAAAGCAGTCGGTAATCATTGACAATTATTGCGTACTAGATTGGGTTTGATGTCATCTAGCTGATGAGCCCACCATCAAACTAGGGCGAAACGCAATGCTTGGAGTAAAGGCCACAAAACCTTTAATATTGAATTTCATTCATAAATACTCCACTTAATAAAATCGAATTCGACTATTTTTAGTCTTTTTATTTTTTTTTTTATTTTCTTATAACTTCGCTTGGCCACGAGCATAACATCATAATTTCTAATGTCTAACTTTGATCAAAGTTCTTTAGAATAATTTAATTCACAGGGAGTTTTCTCTGTAAATTTTATAAAGCAGTCGGTAATCATTGACAATTATTGCGTACTAGATTGGGTTTGATGTCATCTAGCTGATGAGCCCACCATCAAACTAGGGCGAAACGCAATGCTTGGAGTAAAGGCCACAAAACCTTTAATATTGAATTTCATTCATAAATACTCCACTTAATAAAATCGAATTCGACTATTTTTAGTCTTTTTATTTTTTTTTATTTTCTTATAACTTCGCTTGGCCACGAGCATAACATCATAATTTCTAATGTCTAACTTTGATCAAAGTTCTTTAGAATAATTTAATTCACAGGGAGTTTTCTCTGTAAATTTTATAAAGCAGTCGGTAATCATTGACAATTATTGCGTACTAGATTGGGTTTGATGTCATCTAGCTGATGAGCCCACCATCAAACTAGGGCGAAACGCAATGCTTGGAGTAAAGGCCACAAAACCTTTAATATTGAATTTCATTCATAAATACTCCACTTAATAAAATCGAATTCGACTATTTTTAGTCTTTTTATTTTTTTTATTTTCTTATAACTTCGCTTGGCCACGAGCATAACATCATAATTTCTAATGTCTAACTTTGATCAAAGTTCTTTAGAATAATTTAATTCACAGGGAGTTTTCTCTGTAAATTTTATAAAGCAGTCGGTAATCATTGACAATTATTGCGTACTAGATTGGGTTTGATGTCATCTAGCTGATGAGCCCACCATCAAACTAGGGCGAAACGCAATGCTTGGAGTAAAGGCCACAAAACCTTTAATATTGAATTTCATTCATAAATACTCCACTTAATAAAATCGAATTCGACTATTTTTAGTCTTTTTATTTTTTTTATTTTCTTATAACTTCGCTTGGCCACGAGCATAACATCATAATTTCTAATGTCTAACTTTGATCAAAGTTCTTTAGAATAATTTAATTCACAGGGAGTTTTCTCTGTAAATTTTATAAAGCAGTCGGTAATCATTGACAATTATTGCGTACTAGATTGGGTTTGATGTCATCTAGCTGATGAGCCCACCATCAAACTAGGGCGAAACGCAATGCTTGGAGTAAAGGCCACAAAACCTTTAATATTGAATTTCATTCATAAATACTCCACTTAATAAAATCGAATTCGACTATTTTTAGTCTTTTTATTTTTTTTATTTTCTTATAACTTCGCTTGGCCACGAGCATAACATCATAATTTCTAATGTCTAACTTTGATCAAAGTTCTTTAGAATAATTTAATTCACAGGGAGTTTTCTCTGTAAATTTTATAAAGCAGTCGGTAATCATTGACAATTATTGCGTACTAGATTGGGTTTGATGTCATCTAGCTGATGAGCCCACCATCAAACTAGGGCGAAACGCAATGCTTGGAGTAAAGGCCACAAAACCTTTAATATTGAATTTCATTCATAAATACTCCACTTAATAAAATCGAATTCGACTATTTTTAGTCTTTTTATTTTTTTTATTTTCTTATAACTTCGCTTGGCCACGAGCATAACATCATAATTTCTAATGTCTAACTTTGATCAAAGTTCTTTAGAATAATTTAATTCACAGGGAGTTTTCTCTGTAAATTTTATAAAGCAGTCGGTAATCATTGACAATTATTGCGTACTAGATTGGGTTTGATGTCATCTAGCTGATGAGCCCACCATCAAACTAGGGCGAAACGCAATGCTTGGAGTAAAGGCCACAAAACCTTTAATATTGAATTTCATTCATAAATACTCCACTTAATAAAATCGAATTCGACTATTTTTAGTCTTTTTATTTTTTTTTATTTTCTTATAACTTCGCTTGGCCACGAGCATAACATCATAATTTCTAATGTCTAACTTTGATCAAAGTTCTTTAGAATAATTTAATTCACAGGGAGTTTTCTCTGTAAATTTTATAAAGCAGTCGGTAATCATTGACAATTATTGCGTACTAGATTGGGTTTGATGTCATCTAGCTGATGAGCCCACCATCAAACTAGGGCGAAACGCAATGCTTGGAGTAAAGGCCACAAAACCTTTAATATTGAATTTCATTCATAAATACTCCACTTAATAAAATCGAATTCGACTATTTTTAGTCTTTTTATTTTTTTTTTTATTTTCTTATAACTTCGCTTGGCCACGAGCATAACATCATAATTTCTAATGTCTAACTTTGATCAAAGTTCTTTAGAATAATTTAATTCACAGGGAGTTTTCTCTGTAAATTTTATAAAGCAGTCGGTAATCATTGACAATTATTGCGTACTAGATTGGGTTTGATGTCATCTAGCTGATGAGCCCACCATCAAACTAGGGCGAAACGCAATGCTTGGAGTAAAGGCCACAAAACCTTTAGTAAATAATTATATTTAATGCTCATGCATATAAATTTTTAATGTGTTCATATTTGCGTGTAAAAAATAAAGTTGTATTATTTTTTAATGAGAGTCCATTGTTATTTTTAATTATATTAAAAAGCGATATATTAAAACTAATAGAATAGATTTTTAATTTATTAATAGTTTGTGATTAATATTTATTAATGTAAGAATACTTATATTTATTTGGTATTACATATAATTTGTTTGAATTCGTTGCTCAATACTGATAATTCTTTTGTTCATCATTTTTTTTCGAAAGAACCTTAATACTGAATATACCTTCCTACACCTTATCATCCACAGTAAAGAACAACTATGAAAATTAACAATAGTTAATCTACTGATTTGAAACCTCTAGTATTTTCTTCTTTTTTTTGGTTTTTA
The DNA here is from genome assembly GCA_951217065.1 of Baccha elongata. Classification (NCBI taxonomy): domain Eukaryota; kingdom Metazoa; phylum Arthropoda; class Insecta; order Diptera; family Syrphidae; genus Baccha; species Baccha elongata. The sequence goes on from OX578272.1 coordinate 249,467,551, forward strand.
GAAGTCTATATAAGAACAAGCAAGAAAATCCTACAAGAATGTCAACTCGACGAGACGCCGAGACGCCGAAACGATTAATACGTAAATTAAACATATTTTTGATTTGTTCTCCATAGAGAAGTAATCTATAGAAGGTATAGAAAATTAATTTATTTTTAAATCTTGGTTGCGGCCGTCAAATATACTTGGAATCAATTTTATTTTTAACTTACCATACAAAAAAAAAATCTCTCATAGTATCTTTCCCACAATGAACAGAATAGATAACACGAAATATTAAAATAAGATTAGATTTAGATTAGATTAGATTAAGAATTCATTTATTATTTCGATTGGTTTAATACAATATTTATTATTTTTATGAATGTATAGCTATGGCATTGCCGTCAGCTCGTTTAGCAAATTATGTATATTGTATGTTCAGTAATAGTGAAAATTTAACTTAAAATATTTAAGCAAATTCTGTTATAAGTAACATCCTATATTTACAAATGACTCTTAAGAAGTTAGAAAGGGTGTTTTTTTTTCGAGGTATAGAACTTTAAGTTGGCATTACTTTTCAAGACGGCGACCGATTTAACAGCTGTCAAGTGATTTATTCTCAGTTTGGTTTGGCAATTCATCATGAATAGACTCACGCCTGAATAACGCTTGCAAATTGTGTCGAATGGGCCCAAAACGAGATGGCCGTTGTTCCCGATTTTCATAAGCGAATTTTGTTCAGCGATGAAGCGCACTTCTGGTTAAATGGCTACGTCAACAAACAAAACTGCCGCATTTGGAGTGAAGCTAATCCTCAAGTGTATGTCGAAACACTGTTACATCCAGAAAAACTGACTGTTTGGTGCGCTTTATGTGCTGGTGGAATCATTGGTCCGTATTTCTTGAAAAACGATGATGGCCACAACGTTACAGTCAATGGTGATCGGTATAGAGCCATGATTACTAACTTTTTCATTCCTGAATTGAACAATCGTGATGTCCAGGAGCTGTGGTTCCAACAAGACGGCGCAACATGTCATCCAGCTCGTGCCACAATCGATTTATTGAAAGACACGTTTGGTGACAGCCTAATTTCACGTTTTGGACCTGTGAATTGGTCTCCAAGATCTTGTGATTTAACACCGCTAGACTATTTTCTGTCATTGGTCTACGCGGATAAGCCACAAACGCTTGACCATTTGGAAGATAACATTCACCGTGTTTTTGCCAATATACGGGCACAAATGTTGGAAAAAGTCATCGAAAATTGGACGTCCAGATTGGACTACATCCGAGCCAGCCGTGGCTGTCATATGCCAGAAATCATATTTAAAATGTAATGCCACAAGATTATCTTTCGAATAAATAAAAAATCATGTCAATCGAATATTCCATCGTTTTTTTATTGCAATTTAAAGTTCTATACCTCTAAAAAAAAACACCCTTTATAACATTTTCCAATCAGAATCGTTAAGCACTGAGATTGTTTCCTTCATCGTCATAGTTTTCTTTCCGAAGAATATTTTTCTATGGTCAGCAATATTAAAATAATATCTTTTTTTTTCTCTCTACTATATATCTATATATCATTTACTAATTTCTGTATTCAGACGACTTCAGTCAAACGACTTGTACTGAATTTGTACTGACTAAAAAGACAAACCTCAGTTAAAAGTACTGCAGTCAATTAACTGCTTTTGTTAACAGCACAGTCAAAAATCAATGACTGAATGCTAACTTGTTTGCATGTAAAAAACTGTTCACAGTACAATAACTTTTATTCAAAATATAAGTTAATTAACTGAGACTTCACTGACTGCAAATATCAAAGTACTGCAGTTTTTACAACTCTCTTCTGACTCGGCACCTACAGCCTAAACTAGTGGGCTGATTAAATTCAAATTTGGAAGGTAAGGGTAACTCTCCCTATGCTTTTTACTTCCAAATTAAAGGTATAATAAAGCAAGTTATGCATTCGGCTGAACCGATTTGCTTCATATTTGGTATGTAGGGTTTGTGGAAAATTCATTTGAGAAAAAATTGAATTTTTTTTTTAGCTTAAAAAATAACGATATATAATCGTAATGAAGAACCTTAATTTTTTCGAAAACGGCTCCAACAATTTCCTAAAAAAAAAATGGAGTTGGTTTTTGTCTGATTGTCTTTTGATACATTGCAAAAATAAAATTGCCACACCTATTAAGAGTACCTCCCATAGAACCGTTATATTTCTTTTTTGAGCTATCTCAAAAACGGGTTACTCGATTTTGACTTAAAAAATATTTTTAGAAAGGCCTAGATGATTATATCAAATATCTTCAAAAATGCTTAGTTCTAATTTTAATTAATTTTTCAATTTATTTTTTTGTAAATTCAATATTTGGAAAACGGCTTGACCAAATTTTTTTTTTTGTGCAATAAATGTAAACTATTGAGCACTTAAAATTGTTATACTTAAAATTTGCAAAAATAATATCTATAAAAATTATTAAGTAATGGTCGATTTATTTAAAAACCGCACAAACGAATTTGGAATTATTTTCTTGGTAAACTTATATGTAGGCAACAAATATTTCTGCATACTTTGATTTTGGCTTGAATCTTTGTAAAAAGATTTCTTAAAAATTCATATGATTTTTTTTTCATTAATATTAAAAAAAAAAAAACATATATTAAATTTAGATTTACTAAATCTTATTTTATTTTCGTGGCAACTTGCCTCAAGAACAAATTCGTGACAAGAATATAGAACTTTGAATAACATTTCATACGTTTTTTTCGTATATTTCGTTTGTATTTCAAACACTCAGGTAACTTGCCACAAGAGCAAGTTTGTGCGACCCACTTGTGTACTTTATCATATTATCTTTTCAATATCTGTTTTTCGTTTCAAACTTTCAAAACAGAACTTTTTAAATCAGACACAATATTTTTGCACACCCTGGAAGTCCTTGTGTCCGAGTCAGGTAAAGAAAATGTATTGCTCTTGGCCTTTTTATTTTGGAGAAAAAACTGAATAACGCAGATAGCTCATTTTCTTTCACGAACTCGTGAATCAAAGCATTACTTGTAATTAGTAGAATCATCTTATGATCTTATATACTGGAATTGTATACTCAAATGTGACGATTGAATTCAATTAAACTTTTGTGTCAAGTAAAAGAAACGTTCAATGATTTAAAAACAAATGAGGCGATAAAAAAGGAACTTGTTTTTTATAATGAAGCGGTTTCCTCTGAAAAAATACTGCATGAATTCCTTGTGATTTACACCAAAAACTTTCTTTGGGACGAAACTTCCTACTGGGTGTATTTTATTTTATTTTATATAGCAGATGGCTCTTTTTTTAGAGCCAACCATTTGATGTGATATGTCGCTCTATCTTCAAGTACAGAAGAAGATAGTACAAAGGAGGAACAGTACTGTTTGAATAAGATTTGGATTTGCAAAATGTATAGGCATACATAAATTTCAAGGCATAAACATTTAAGAAATGTAAGTATTAAACAAAAATAGAGATATTTTTTATATGTTTTCGGATTTAATGAGATTTGTGAAATATTTTTTTTGTTTGTGAAATATTTTTTTTATATTTTTCTTAGATGTTAAAAGCTTTTTTTTTTATAAATTTATAGTTGCAAATATAGTTTAGTGGAAATTGAAAAAATATTTAAAAAATAAAAATTTAATGCATAAAGTTGAATTATTAAACCTAAAACAAAAAAATTGAAATATTATAAAGCAAATAGCAGACATTATATCTCTCTCCACCCCTAGCTGCTTTTCACAAGAAAAAGAACACGATCCATTTATTCTTCAATTATTTTGCCAACAACTCACTTCTTTCTTTCCTTTCCTTTTCATATTATATAGCCTCAAGCCAGAAAAACACAAAAAAAAAACTTTTTTCTTTTCTCGTATTTCTTCTTTCATTCTTCATGGCCAATTTGAAACAAAATATTATACCTTAAGTCTTTATGCTAATATTGGACAATGGGTTTGTTCTTTTCCAAAGAAATAAAATATCCCCCCACAGAAAATAGAAAATGCACAATGAAACAGGAATTGAATTATAACCGGCTAATTTGGTTTTTCTATCCGCATTCATTCATTTCTGACTCCCATCATCCAAAGAATGAAAAAAAAAACAACCCCAAAAAATATGAATCAAAGGAAAAAAAAGGATATTTATTACAATAAACCAGTTCCGTTCATCTGATTCATATAAATAAAGTATTTCGAAATAACGCATCTTATAAATTCCAACCACCCTCACTCCAGGCGGGGTATTATATTTTTGATATATTTTCTTATTATCCAACCCACTTCCCTTTCAGATGCAAAAGTACCTCAAACTAATATTTTTTTACAGAACCAACAGTACTTTCTATTGTACCTGCCTCATAGTTACATCTTGAAAATAAAAAGGCAATGAAATATGAATTTCCATTCCCAATCCATTTGATCAACCCCTAATTTCGATGGCCTTATTTAAAAATCAATATGCGTAAAATTAAACACTCGTCGCAACATAGAAACAGAAACAAAATTCTTTTCTTCATTTTATGTATTCAAATCGAAGAAAAACGCCCACACTTTGTAAGGTAAAATTTAAATTATTATTAGACCCATGCTAAGAGGGTGGGGGGATGGGTTCATATTTTATGGTCCTGATTCTGATTTTTGCATGAACACGAATACCAAAATGAGAAAAAAAAACAAGAATAACAACCGCAAATGCGTTTAAAATGCAAATTGCTTTGACTTTTCACCATTTTCGCTGTCAAATTAGGTAAATAATAAAAAAATTGAGGACATGTTTCCTTTCAAGGGTTGCCACAGTACGCCAGTTGCCACGCAAATAAAATTTTTACAAAAAAAGGTTTTTTTTTTCTTCAAAGTTTTTTACTTTGTTTGTCGTATGTTGAGTAAATAAAATTTTCGAAATGAAAATACACTCGCGCCAAAGTAAATATTATAGTCGAATGAAGTGGCGGTGCAGATGATATAAAGGTTGGGGTTGAGAAGGATTGGATAAATATTGAAACACACAAGAAGAGTATCGCTGCATTGGCATCATCATCATCATAATCATCATTTGGATACTCATCTGCATACTTGGCGGTGTATAATGTGTAGTTGAATTGGTTGAGCGAGTCAAAAGGACTCGAGGGTTAATAATAATCCTTTTGGATGTTATGGAGAGATCGCCGAATGAAAGTACCGCTGGCTGGTCAGCAAACACACATCATATTAAAGAGCAAACATTGCGGTGCATCGGTGTGTGATATTAGGATATCATCACCCACAACTACCCACCATATATTTGTAGGTGAGAGAAGGGTTGGTGAGTTTTGTGATTACTCTCAAGCGCCACTCTTTCTGCTTTGTGGATGAAAAGGTAAAATAATAAAAATTCAGTTTTCCCCAACAGGCGAAAAGTATAGCGATGTCGAGCTAAACTGCTGATCTAATCATAATTGACTGATGGAAATTATTTTTCTCTTGGCAGTTTTAGACGTTGACTGGTTTAAAACGAAAGAGATATAGCAGCGAAATTAGAAATGAAAGATAGGGGAATGAATATGTGCCAGAGGTTTTATTTAATTTGAAATAATTGAAACTAAAACTGGTTTTAAGCAAAAGGAGATACAATTATGATTAAATCAACCTTTTTCTATTTTAAAAATAAAAAGAAAACATTGAAAACGGGTATGTTAACGCTTGATTTTTTTTTTGAATCAGTTTATATCTTTGATTTAAAATGAAGAAAATCTAGGGTTTTCCATTGAACCTTCAGATGAATGATGATTGATGAACAAACATGGTGATTGATGAACAAACATGATAGTTGTTGAAAACTTGCAAAATTATTTTCTGTGATGACACATTAAGCCAGACTTGAAGGTGCTTGCACAATGTAAAGATATGCGGAGCAACGCCAGTCGCTTTGGAGGTGTAAAAATACTGTTAGCCAGGGATTTCCGTAAGAACTTTATCAGTCCTCTCGGCAACATTTCGTTCAACGAAGAAAGAACTGATCAGCAAAGTGTTACGAATATCATCTGTCGTAATTATTTAAACAAAAATTGACTGACTGATTGACTATCCATTTGAATTTTTGAATTTGTTGCATGGAATCGGCTTACCACCTCTGAACCAAGAAAATTTTTTGTGCAATGGGACCAGGTTGGGGGTTAAGAAAATAAAGAAAAACCTAGAGTACAAGGAACCATAATCAAAGATAAGTTCAAATGTAAGGAAGTACATATACCAAGAATTCCAAAAGCAGAAACAAACTTCGATTGGTATTTGCCATCATAAGCCCATGATAATGAACAAGGCCAATTCTTGCAAGTGTGTAATCACATAGACAACTGATCAAGGGGTGTTTTCGCTTTTAAATTTTTTTTTTCATTCTTTCAATAGGACTGGGTCATTTAAACAGTTTTAGGCAGAACGAAGTTACCCGGGTCAGCTATTTCGAAAAAATAGGAGTAATTCCTTAAGTTCTTAAACTTTAGTCATAGAGACGTTGAATAAAATTTAAATAATATTTTCGGTAAATAATGGTTTGAGAACAAGAAAGTTTTAAGAATACAAAGGCGCTCATCGGTAGACTTTATACTGAATTACTAGGACCCAAGAGCAAAAAGGAATCTAAAAATACAAAATTCAAAAACTCTTGCTCAATAAAACACAAATTTTAACAAACAATATATATAATGTTAAAGAATTAATCAAGTCGACTAAACTATCTGTTATGTCTTTCATTAACCAGAGATCTAGAAAAACAGGAATCGATAATTTTACGGAGTCAGTGATATCAACAATATTCATATATGACAGATATCAATATTGTAAGTAAGTTTCTCAGTAGTCAGTAAGCCAGTGATGAGCTGAGCGTGCTTACTATTTTAAAGTATAAGCACTATATTCACTCGGCCGTATGAGTAACATTTTTTACTTGCGCGATTGTTATTTCCTTTTATTGATTTGTGGACTATGGGTGATAGAGAAGTCAAAATAATTCAAATGCAAACGCATCTAAAAGGCAGTTTTATACTTTGGCCTTTCCGCCATATGTTAGTTTTAATCGTTGAAAAACATTTTTTTCTAAAAAAATCGTTCAGAGCCCACGCATTTTTCTGAAATGATTTTTTTTTTTTGCAAATTCTAAAAGGTGACGTTTAAAGCAATTCTCGATGTTATTTACATACATATTGACTGACTATGTAGACATTGTTGACATTATTGACATTGTTGTCACAATTGTCTACGTAGGAAATGTCTACAATTGGGTTAAGTCGACAAGTAAAAAAACAACACTGATTTTAACATGTTCTCCTCTTTTAGCAAAAAGTTCTTGGGGTGCAAGACGTTAGAAAATGTAAATTAACCATCTGTGTACGTACAACACCCAAGAGTTTTATTTATATCCAAACTTTTGCAGTCTATAACTACCTGTCGACTGGAAATTAGGTCCAGTACTACTGTCAGTATCGTGTATCTGTCAGTCTAGATGTTTCGACACCCATAGCATAAACGGTAAACCCAATTTTTATCTAAGTTGGAACGTTTAATTTTAAGAGTAGTATCAGGCGTATTTCTTATTTACCAACTTATAGGTTTGAAAAAAGGGTATACTTGCTATATAAGCGTTATCTACAGGTAAACCTTTTGTAAAAAGAAACTACGATTGATTTTTATGACTGATTTGTTGCCAACCTTGATGTTTTTTTCGAATTTTTTTTTTCAGAAAAAGTTTACTAGTTTTAATAACGACCTCACTGATTTTAATGAAATTTAATATTCAGATAAACACTAATAAAAAAAAATTGTTGGATAACTAAAAAGCCCACTAGATCTGCTTGTTTTTATTTGTCTGTTTTCCTTGTTTCTTATGACCTTAAGGCATTTGGCAAACGGTGGTGCTTTAAAAACTCGTTTGACGAAATTGTGCCCTTTATTTTTTGTTTGTACCTATGTTAAAAATTTAACTTAAAATGTATGTATAAAATACTTATAGTGTACCACCAATTGTCTTTATTAATTGCATCTCATTTAAGCCATCTGGATTTAATGATGGCTCCCAACTCCCATCATGAAGCTTACGTGCCATAAAATTCAATTTGTTTGTAGTCAATGACTTATTTGTTGATTGTTTCCATGGAAATGCCACCATATATCCATTGCAAAATGCATCTTTATACCAACCTACATATCCTGGATCTCTTATAATGTTTATGCTTAATATACTTATACAGTAGAATAAAACCCTGACTTAAGAAATACATTTAGTTTGATTTTACTGCATTGCTGTTATTTTATTTCTTATATTATTGAAAAAAAAATTACAGGGTGATTCGCAAATAAAAATAAAAAGACGATAAAGAAAAACGAAATGAAGAAAGAGTGAATCTTGAAACATAATTAACTTTTTATTTATTTATTCATTACGTATCGATTTCTTATTTTCTTTATTTCATTATTTATTTGTTTATTTATCAATTTGTTTACTCATTCTTTTGTTTTTATTTATAGATTTATTTCTTTGTTTACTTATTTGTATTTATTTAATTAATCGTTTTTTTGTAGAATGTTATTTTTTTTTATTTATTTATTTGTTGTTTTTATTTATTTATTTATTTATTTATTTGTTTATTCAATTATTTATTAATTATTTTATTTATGTTTACATTTATTTATTTATTTATTTATTTATTTGTTCATTAATTTATTTCTTTTTTAATTATCTTTTCATATTTTTATTAATTTTAATAATTGAATGAGTCAATTATTTTTATCTATTTGTTTTTTTCTTTGTTTGCTTATTTACTTATTTATTTATTTTTTGATTTATTTATCTATTTATTTATTTATTTATTTATTTATTCAGTAATTATTTATTTATTAATTTATTTATTTTTTAATTGTTCATTTATTTATTTACTTTTTTATTATATAATTTATTAATTTATTGAATGTATTGAATTTTTAATGAAACCCCATGCTAAATAGCCCTATGTAAGCGGATTTAGCAAGGTATTGCATAGACGGTTATTTGGAAGAAAGCTTATCTTTTTATATGCAAAATTAAGTTACACTTGGTGGCACTAACAAATCAAGTATCAAACTATGAATGAAAATCTAAAGGACAGTCCTCTTTCTTCTTTATTGGATAAAACATAAACTCAATGCATTTTTTTCTAATTTTTTAGCCATCATTTATATATATAAAAAAAATATCTGCAATTTTCGTTTAAGTTTTCATATATTGCCCAAGGATCTTACTCATTCATGTCTTGTTTTTACCCATGGAAAATATAGGTACCTATAGGACTAAATGCAACATATTCAAAACAGGACAGCCTGTTAAATGGTAAATATGGTTGAGAAAAATAAGCATACAACTCGTATTAGAAATCTAAACTTATGTGCTCCATGTATGTGTATACAGGGAATCCATTTGTCAATGAAAACAACTTCATATTAAAACAGATACATCCTAAAAGCATATTCAAGTTAACAATTCATCACCCATTTAGATACATCCTGAAACGGATTCTAGTTGCACTTATCTACCAGCAACAACAAAAATAATAATAATCGAATGTTGTGGCTCTTTTGTTTTCGTTGTGTTGTACCCTGCCCTTTCGTATGAATGCTCTGTTCAATCGAAACCCTTTGTTTTCATTACAAAACTCCCCAAAACCAACCCATAAATAAAATCTGATAAAATCACCTAATTATAGAATGCACAGTGCACATCTAGCATGAAGTATATCGAATGAGTGTCGTCCTTTGTCACGATGAAAACATTTATCTATGAGAGATATAAAACAAAACAACAATCGAACTCGATCCTTGAATATATCGATAATCGAATTGGGATGGACTTAGACTAGACTCAGTGCGATGAGAACAAAAAGTTAACCTTAGCAGGTTGTACAAATAGAGGGTTATTCTGTCGTCATGTCCTTGTCCTTGTGTCCTGTGCAGTGTGTCCTCGTTTTGTATATGCATTCCCGAAAAACCAATTTAATCATGTTTTTGCTGACTTATCGTATGCAATATTGCAGCGCATCCATTCCCATCATATGATGGTGTGGAAGGATGTCATAATCAATCGAAGTTTTGTGGGTGAGGAAGGTTTGTGCAATGGAAGCAATGCATCATTTGGTAATACAATGGAGTTGACTCTCTATGCAATAATACATGGAGTACGGATGAGTTGACCATGTATGGAGAAAGGAAGGGCTGATTCACTTTATGAAGACAAAGATGCAATTTTATTGACTGCGCTAAGGACACCCTATCTGCATTATGTTGCATGCCACTGCACACGCACTATTTTGTGTGTAACACTTTGTTTATTTTTATCTCTTTGTGTGTTGTTTTGAGTGTGAGAATTGGAATGTGTGCGCATTGAATGTATCGAAAATATATTATATCTCTATCTCTGTGTCTAACTCTTTTTGAGATGTGTGAATTAATCAGTTGGAAGTTAATAAACAATCGATGATAACCATTTGTCTGTTTTTGAAATGAACCGTTCAATTGAAAAGAAGTAAAACGTTTCATCAGTTTTATCATAAATATACTTCAAATGTGATCGAAATTCGAGTTTTATAGTTGTAAGAGCAGATCTTCCACTCAGAAACACATAATCCAGAAAACTTGCTTGTAGAAATTATGTATCTGGAGTGTCTGAAAACTTTGGGCAGAATATGAAGCCAGAATGTGAGACGCTGAAGATGCATAATGTCCACGCTGCAAGGAACTAGGATCTTCACTGATGGGTCCATCGTCAGTAAAAAAAAAGTAACTGTTTTATGTTATAATGTCAGGTTGTTTGTTTTAACATTATTTTTTACATTTTCTAAATGAACTTATTTTCTTCTTGCTGTTGAAATCTTTCCGTTATTTTTTGCTCCTTCAAAAAAAAATCTTCATTTAATTGTTAGCCGCTTCATCCTATAAAATTAAAAAGTCCATCAAGATGACCGATGATGGTATAATATGCCAAACACTTTGGGCAAAATTATAGTCCATTTAACTCGAAGCAAAATTAAATTTAGTTTGACACTATAATCTAAAATTACATTTTTGGCAATTATAGACAAGTTAAACTACACTTTATCTTTAAAGACTTGCATCAAAATTAAAATCATGAAAACCCTTTTTTAATTTTGATAGTGTCACACTTGCTTCTCTCTGACACCTGTCAATTTTTCATTTTCTATAAACCAAAAAAAAAAATTTGCAAAATGTTTTCGGAGGACGAAGATTTTGAACTGTTTGACGAAATGAAATTGAAATTGTATACCCTTTATTTCGTAAAGCGGCTTTACAGCATTCTTTGCAGAGATACACTTTTTAACGATATATATTTCTAAGTTCTTAAAAAAATTAATTTAATTTTAATTTCAAAGAGGGAGAAAATTGAAATTAAACAGAAAATTATCATTTTATTGACACATTCCGGGCTGATGACATTTGATGACAGATATAGAAAGGTGTGTTTGCTTTGTTTTTTAAACGAAATGTCACTGTTTAAGTCGTGTGTTGCACAAATAAGTTAGAGAAATGTTTTAAACCTCCCACTTGTTGTCAGTACTTTAGAAAGAGTCTATAATTACTTTAAAGTTAGAGAGCTGTTTCAAAGTTAAAATTAATTTAAGAAGTGTGGCGTTAATTCCTTAAACTTAGGCTGACTATAATTTTGCGCCATTATATTCAGTTGAAGATTTTTGTGAAAATTTGAACGAAGTTTGAAAACAGGAAAATAGTTCTTTTATAAACCGTTACAATTAAGGTCCAACAAATTTCCTACCGTGATAACATAACTTGGAAAACCATTTGTTTTCTATTTTTAATCGGAGATATCAGTTTTGCACCAAAAACCTTGTTGACAAGTGTAATTAAGAACTGTAATAAAGAGCAAATACAAAGTACTCAAGACACTCCCTTGGTGAACATACCCTCGATTTGGAGACTTCTTCTGAGAATCTTAATTTTTTTTTACTTGCGTATTCATCATCCACATGTACATTTAACATTTTTGGAACCTCTCGTTGTCAATCATATGCCTTTTCAAAATAAACAAACACAGCACCGTGCAAAGCAATTGAGGAACCACGATGTTTTTCCCATTCTGATTTCTACACATCCAAAGAACCCCGCACTGGTCATCAGATAGCCGTAATAATTTTCGCAAACGGAACGGGCATCCATTACGTGATCAAATATCTTCATGGTGTGTGACATAAGCTTGATTGAACAGTATTTGTTGTATTTTCGTGAATCAACCAATATCACCTTCTAAATTAGTAGAAGATACGTTTCTCTTTACTGATAAGGTATGTGACAACCTCCGACAAGCTTGCGGAGATAAGAATCGTGAGCCATCTACTACCGATGTCGAACTTAAAAATCCCGACTTTCAGCATAGTTTTATTATATTTTTTTACACTTTTTAAAATATCTTCACAACAAAAAATCTAGTTTTAGAAAATTATCTTATAGGGTTTCTATAGCTATGGGCAATTTTGAAAATCGAGCGATTTTTTGGTTTTAATTGCCTAAAGTTAGAAACCCACAAGATTCATTTCTCTAATTCTCTAAAAGTATATATTTTATAATTATATGTATGTATAGTTATTTTTGATTAAATTTTTTTTATTTATTTAAATTTGATTTCTTTTTAATCTTCAGTATAACAAAAACAAGAAATAGTAAAAGAGTAGAGATTTTGAGAGACGAGATTTTAAGAGTCGACATTTAAAAGGTTGTACCCAACCCTTTAAATGTCCTTTACAATATTTTCATCATCTGTAAATAATTTTGTCGTCATCGACCAGAAGTTTGCAGTGAAAATTGTTTATGAACTTTAACGAACAAATCTCTAGAGCCTTTCTTTCTTTTGAGCGGCAATTTCAAAGATAGTTTTATTTGTTGATGTTGTATGTCGCAATTTATGAAAAGCCTGGTTGGCATCAACAGTAGTCGGTGCAGACTACTTCCAACTCTCCATAGTTTCAGCTTTAGTTGGAGCTAATTTCTTCATTGCTTCTTTCTTGCAACATGCTACTTCAAGGCGTGCTTTTTCAGTTCCTTGCTTTACGCGTGATATTATCTGGAGGAGTAATTCCCTTTGTATTAGACATTAGAAAATAATTTTATTATGTTCGTGACTTTTTGAAACTTCACATAGCATTTTCGCATGTTTTCGACACTGGCTGCAGAAGTGCAGAGGTATGACGCGACCCGTCCCCGAACGAAAAAAGAGCAATAGTTCATGAAATGTATGGAAGCAAAATAATTAGTCAAAGAGCTAGCGACCGATTTTTCGACATATGCAAGAATATTCGTTAAGTTATGTTATCAGCAGTGAATGACACTATTAATAAAGCAACCTCACTTCCAAGTCTAACCAAAAATATAATCAAACATTATACTTGATTGAGAAAACTTTCTTAACAATGTTGTCTGCGCTTTGGCCCCCAAATTGACTTTTTAACCTTTTTTACCTCAACTGAAACCCTTAGACCAATTGTCCTTTTTCTCAGACTAAGGCTAAATAAAGTCATAACCGTGTCATGTATATTGGTATGAGTGATAACCAGATACTCTTCCTTCTTTTGTACATTCATTGTTCTTCATATTTAAATATTATAGTTCATCAACACAGTTGGCCTGTAAAAAGGATTAAATTGTATAACAATGAAGAAAATCCTTGAAGGCAAAATATTTTCAAATCGTTTCGATAGGAATCTTTTATCTTCTGAAAATGTAATCTCTGATTGAAAGTCGGTGCTTTCATTTTGAATAATTTTGACAATTTTTCCCCCAAAAAATTAATGATGACCGGTATGCCTATGCATTTATCCCGCCTGAGTGATGAGGATCAACGACTTTCTGCAACATAATTATAATAATTTGGCTCTCTTATCCCGATTACGCCATAAAACGCACTCATTTTAATTTCGCACTTTCAGTGGCAATGTAGCCAATCCACTTGCAGTTTATAACATTCACATACGAATATAATGTCCTGGTTTGTTCTGTTCATGTGCCTATACGATCTCGCTTGATGATGGGACACTTTGGTAAAATTTACTCTCCTCCTGCTATACCTAACCTATATGGTGGCTCAATTAAAGTGCAGCGCACTGCACTTCGCTAACGAATTTGCATTTTTTGTCCCGATGAATGGCGGTAGCTCTTATATATAGTATAAACGAGTACTTGGAACTTGCAACCAGGGGCTGGGTTTGGCTAATCGCTTGAGCCATTCATGCCACTGCGATTCAGGGGTCTAGTCTCTGATGCCTGGTTGGTTCATTTGAGAGAAGCGCACTATACTAATATTCAAGAGGGTCCAATATTACGACAAACGGTTGGCAAACATAAAACAACTCCAAAAGAAATTTTTTTAATAAAATAAAAAATATATATAAGGAAAAATGGCAACTGACCACTATTACCACCACCACCACCACTACCAACCATGGCTATTAAATTGACCGTCATGGCGGTGTAAGAATAAAACGAGCGGCATAACTAATTTAAATAATATCATTGCGATCTAAATTATTTTGCTTAGCTATACGGCATAATTACAGGGTGCTGCTGCTGCATGTTGCTCGGCCATGTTGACGATGACCAACGCAACGTACGGACGGACGGCAAAGGAACACACTGGCAGGAGTTGGATCCAGCCATCAGGAGTTGGATTGGACGATGTGCGGTGTCATTAGTTTTATATAGTTATATCGCTGCCCTGAGGGCAAAATACAAAAAGGGATTATGCTTAAGTTTTATTCTTATTTTTTTGTAAGGTTTAGTAAAGTGTAATTTGTAAGCAGTGACCAAAAAACATGGCGAATTGTATTTCCATTTTTATTACATGGTGGATAGAAGTCCCTGTTGGTCAATTGCGATGTTGTGTTGGGTTTTCCCTTCTCTTGATGGTGTGTTTTTATTTATATTTTCATATAATTAAATTCCATATTTTATTTAAAAAAAAAAATAAAATAAAACTCCCTTATACTGGCTTGGTGGATATGGCTTGTAATAGACACTTTGGGTAAACTGCCATTTTGTCAAACCCTTTACTCCATAAAAATGGTTGAAAGTATTTTTTTTATTGCATGATTGTTGGCCAATCGTGTTACGAGTATGAAAATTGGAAGTGCAGATTTTATTAAAAACAAATTGTTTAATTATTTATTATTAAAATTTAATGCCTTATAACATGTTGTTATGTTTGATTAATAAAGGCTAACTGAAAAATCCGCACAAAAGAAAAAATCTCCTCAAAAATTAAAAAGTTTGACTTATTACTCTTCTATTTCAAAATATTAACTACTACAGGAAAGTTTCATAGAAATATGATCAAAATTACCATAAGTTACCATATAAACAAAATGACCAGGGGCCTATAACACAACGTGACAAGTTTATAAGTCTAAATTCACAAGTCCAACTTTCATTGTCTGAATAGGACAAGTGTATTCTGTAATACAACGCAAATCGTTGAACTTGTCAGAATAATACATTTTTCCTCGACTTATCCACGCTGTTTGACAAGTGCTCAGCAAAAAGATAATGAAAAAAATTTGCGGGGTCCACGAAGATTGCATTGCAAAATAAGATATTACAAATTTTGTTTTTCTTGTGATTTTATTTATTTTTTTGAATTTTTTTTTTTTCGTCGAAATCAGAATGAAAATAATATTTTTAGTTAAATATTATTTTAATTCTTTGTATAATCTCTAAATTTTTGTAAGAAAAAGTGCACTTGTAAGCGTATGACAATGTTCAATTCACTTGTCCAAAATTAGTTGTAGTTGAATAAGTATATCTTGATACTTGTCACGTTCTGTTACCAGAAATGAGGAAATTAAACGATTTCACACTTGTCATATTGCATCGTGACACTTGTCGAGTTGTGCACAGAATTTTCCATTTTGTGTTACATGATTTTTTACAAGTTGTCAGATTTTACTTGTCCTACAAGTATTTGTCACGTTGTATTATAGGCCCTAGGAATAAAAACAATTTATTGCTGATGTGATGTGCAACAGACTCCAGAAGAAAAAAAGGGAAGGTGGTCCAATGACGGCTAAGCAAATAACATACGAAGATGAAGAAACTTTAGTGCTCATTTTGTTGTGAAAATCTGTAAATTCCACCTGGGTGATAAAATGACCCTCAAGATGGGAAATGAATTGCAAATTCGAAACCAATAGATGACCTCTTTGAGAGATGTTGTCTTAAATACTTTTAAATTATTCTCAGCAAGTACGAAGACTTAAAAATTCCTTTCGTCAGGCTCACAGAAGTAAAAAAAAGCATGTGTCAGCCAACACAAGTGATCAATCAAAAAACCACACGGTAGGTCATATTATTATACTGCTTTAGTTTTTGAAAGAAATACCAGAAATGGTAATCACTGAAAAATTGCAAAGGTAATTGTTTTTTGTAATACGTAAGCAGAGTAAGCCACTAACAGAAGTGACATTTTATAGAAGTACCAAGTACATTAAATGGCGGATGTTTTGCAGAAAAGGCACTTAGAATAAGAATGTATTTTTAGACATTGATCAAGCTTTTAACAAGGCTTGGCATTTAGGATTTGGGTACAAATTACAAAGGGATATTCTCAGGCACATTGGCTTTCGTGCAGTAATAATACCACACTATATAGTCCAAGAGCTAGCGACCGATTTTGGGACATTATTTTGGCGCTCCTGAATTTTTGTCCAGTAATAGTGTCACTCATATATGAATGATAATTAGGGCTACCGGAAATGGACGAAAACCAAAGATACAGCGCTTTAAAGTGCAGGAAACTGATCCAACTACGATAAGTAATTATTACAAAATTATTTTTAACTGAAAAGTATAGTTTGAAACGATTAATATAATAATGTTTAACTGCCATAACATTATCCAGCAGGAAAATGGTTGCCAGAGCAACTCAAAAAACGATATAAAATCACTTAAAAACTTTGAGTTGCTCTGGCGACCATTTTCCGGCTTGATAATGTTATGGCAGTTATAAATAATTTTTTAAACATTTCAAACTCTAGTTTGAAGGAAATTTTTTGTGTTCCAAAATAACTTACTAAAGTTAAGTAATTTTGTTTGCACCTTAAAGAGATGTATCTTTGGTTTCCTATCCGGCAACCATAATTTTATTTGCATTCGGAAAATACTGATTTTTAAGCCCGTATAATACCAATTTTTTAAAAACATAATTATATCATTTATTAATAAGTTTCCCTCAGCCTCAAGCAAAAACTGAACAAAACTTTGGTCAACGGCTCTCCTATACTACTACAAGTAGATACTTAGTACCGAAATTATTACCAATACGTGTCATTTAAGAATTTCCACTTGCTCAATAAAACAGCGATATTTACAGAACATTTCTTGCTGATGTGTTTCGTAGCTTACACAATGGTCAGTTTCTGACTAAGTCTACATACAGTAGTAATTAACTTCTTTTGTTAATGAGAGTTAGAGCATATAGGTGAGTGTGTGAAGTTAGCCCCCCCTTTTTTGAAAATTGAATTTTTGAAAGTTGTGCTAGGTTGTGCTAGGTTTTTGCCGGTTTGTGCCGTAATTTTTTTTCAAAAATATTCAAAAATGGGTGTTTTAGAGCCAAAAAACAGTGTTTGACAAGTGTGAAGTTAGCCACCCTTTTTTGAAAATCTAATTTTTGAAAGTTGTGCTAGGTTGTTCTAGGTTTGTGACGGTTTGTGCCGTAGTTATTTTTCAAAAATATTCAAAAATGAGGGTTTTAAAGCAAACAAAACATTTCTGACCTAACCCAATATTTTTTAAAAATCAACATTTTCGAAATTTTCAAAGTTGTGCTAGGTTGTGCGAGACTTGTGCTAGGCTGTGCTGTAACTTATTTCGAAAAATATTCAAAAATGGGGGTTTTAGAGCCAAAAAACGTTCCCAAAAAGTGTGAAGTTAGCCCCCCCTTTTTTAAATTTTTTGAATTTCAAACTTTTTTTTACTTTTTCAGAATTTAAAAGTTGTTCTAATCTTTGTTCCAAAAAATTAAAGTCGCATCTTTTGTATTTTCGAAGATAGAGCATTTTGAAGTTTATTTTAAAAACTCAAATAACTCTCCACCATTACGACTTTTCTCAAATTTTAATTTTGAATCTGAATAAGTGTTACTAAATACAACTTGTGAATACAAAATTTAGTTCTTATAAGATTTAAATCATGTTTAAATTTGAGTTTCAAAAAATGCTCTAAAACCCTCATTTTTTTTTATTTTTGAAAAAAAAATTACGGCACAAACCGTACAAACCTAGCACAACTTAGCACAACTTTCAAAAATTCAATTTTCAAAAAAGGGGGGCTAACTTCACACACTCCATATAGGTTGGTACCTTGACTTATCTTCATTTTATCAAAAAAACATACATATACATATTCATTTTCTCCTCGCTTTCGTCGAAACCAGTGTTCCCTCGTAACCCGGTGTCTCCACGAGCAAGATATTCATAAAATGCAGGAAAGCATTCTACGATGCATTTTATTAAATTTTTTTGGGATGGAGATCGCAAGAAATAGTAATAAATACAATTATTCGTTCTACGAAAAGCGTCTGATGGAAATTTATGAAATGTTGCTATATTTCGCATGGAGATAATAGCTAACTGAAATTGAAATGACGACTTTCAAAATGTCGACAGTAATCAATATCCTGACAGTCAATCTTTCAGAAACCTACATTTTAATCATTTATGGTTTAGGGATTGATGTTAACAAGCCCACGCTGCTTATTCAGTATTTCATTGCCAACTTTTCAGTTCCCAGTTAGTTTAAGTTTACGCACGGCGAATTTTCCCCAACTTTTTTTTAAAGTTTTTAAGTTGAGATTTCAAAATGTCGACATTTTTCAGGTCAAAAAAAATATAATATTTCTTTTGATAAGTAGACTTGTCGACATATTTGCCGACCTTTTATAAGGAAGTTCTCACTATGGTAAAAAAAAAATTGTAGACATTTTGACGTCCGAAAAATCTATATAAATCAGTTGGTATATTTTTTGTCGATCAGTACGTAACCCATCAGCATTTATACAAAATATTTCGAAGACGTGTCAAAAAAAAGTATTTTTTGGCGATGTTTTAACTTGAATAACTATATAAGTACACTATGGAACAGGCTGCGAACTTGACAGGAAAGTATCGGCCTTTTATATAGCTCACGCGGGAGCAGTTAATATTTCGCTGGTAGCTTTAAAGGGTGGTATCATATCATAACATTTAGCAAGAGGGCTGCTGGGCTAGAAGGAAAGAGGTTTTGTATTTTACACAACACTTACTGTCGGATCTGCTGAAATTAGTGGGAGAAGAAAACATCGATCACAATTGTCTCTGTTAGATTCCAACTCTTCGGTAAAATTTTTTGTTAACGACCGTAACGATCGTTCTAAAGAGAAAATCAGGACTCTTCTTGAATTCATTGAGATGAGAAAATTCAACCATCATCCAAGTCATGCAGGCAAACTTTGATCCTCGGTGGATTCGCTCCCAACTGTTATACCTTGGATCTCCACGTCTACATTAGTGACGGGATCGAGGCTATGATTGTTGCTGGTGAACCTGTGGAAATCTTTCTCATACTAAAGCTGGATATCAATTCAATCGACTTTTAGGTTTTGTTCTTTACGAAAAGAAACTAGAATATACACACCTAAGAAGCTAAGTTGGTATAGTTTTCAATCTAAAAATTTCCACATGATTTACAAAACTATAAATGACATAAAATTCGATTATCTTTATGTTCACATGTTTTCAATTCCTAACGACAGACGATTTGAAATATTAATGTGTCAACTATCAAGATAAAGAATTCTTACCACATTTCATACTACGACTACCATCAATATTTTATCTGACACGCGATATATTTTTTTGAATCCCATCATCATCTTCACACACTCATTCCATATTTACGACATCAGTTCTTCAACTGATAATGATAATGATGATGATGGTGATGATTTTCATGAAACAAACACATTTTTCTCCCATAAAAACCTGAGAACGCAAAAATGTTTTTATCATCATATTGATGCAAACACACATCATTGTCATTCCGAACGGGTGCTAATCCAAATAACCTCCCCAACTCCTGATAAATGTATCTTTAACATTTACCATTTCAATAATTCAATATTCTCGAACGTATGTTGTTCAATATTATATAAATATTTTTTTGTGGATTTCTCGACGACGAAAGATAACATGAGAAATGGCATTGCAAGTTCACACATTGTCACCGGTGTTGTTCTATACTAAAACTTTTATACTAAGGGTTGCTGATCGAATTGTAACGCACGTATAACCTAAGGGTTGATAACATCTTTCCCATCATTGAGTACCTATGACACAAAGAAAAAAAATCATATTTTTTGGAAAACAAACTCAAACCGCAGTAAACAATGAAAAAGTTAAAAAAAAAAAACATCAAATTTCTTGGGGTGACATTTTGGATTTGTCTTTTTTTTTTCTTGTATCTGAAATAGAACACCCCCAACCCTTAGAACAGGGTTATTTGGTGTTTTTTTTATCCTTCCACACATTTTGCTTGTTTAATGGATTGACACTGAATGACTGTGGCTTTTCGACTTTTTTTTTTATTCTTCTTGTTGTCTTTCAATCGGAAAAATCGAAGAATCCTTGGAATGGGGTTGAACAGTGAAAACAAAATCTAAGAAAAAATATTTTAATTAAAATCTGCTTTGGAAACCATTTATCATCCATGCTCATCCCTTGGAGCAATTAAACAATAAAATAAATTTTAAACGAACAAAAAAAAAATACCTTCAAATGAATAATTAAAAGTTATTATGCTCAAACTGCAATTCAGCGCCAGCAAGCCAGGACACAGAAGACACAAAGATATACAAAGTTTACAATTAAAATTTTGTATCTATAAAAAAACTGGAAAACAATTCACGTAAATCAACCTAATAAGACTTTTTGTGGGAGTAAAAGTAAGGAATTTCCTGCTTCTTAACACATGTCTTCCCTTCCACCTCAAACCATGAGCATGTAATAACAATAATTCTCACCTCTTAAGTCGTCGTCATTAGGCGGAATTTTTAAGCTGAAAAAAAGAAAAATGTACCTAACGGTTCCTTTACCCTGTAACCTGCTTTAGTGGCATGTTATTGTTTGTCAGGTTTCTTTTGGGGGCAATATTTCAGTAAGATTCTTTCACAGAGGAGGGGTTGTAGATGAAAACCAACAAAACATTTCTTCTTCTGCCATATTACATGAAAGTAATTAAATTCACAAAACCTCGGTCTCATAAGAAAATTTCAAATTCCATAATTATACAGAGGCACATCCTTTTGAGGGGTACACTTTTTAAGCAAAAGGGTATAGGAGTTAGAGATGACTCCATCTCTGGTTTGGCAACTTAATGTTATAGAAAGCGACTAAATCCTTTTTCCATTATTATTTCTTATTTTGTTCGAGTTCGAGTTCGACAGTCGAGCAACGGAGGAATTATTATTTTATACTTCTTAATAATAATTTTTCTCGGATTACTTCTTTTGAGTTGTGGAGAATTCGTTTTTTTGGGGGGTTGGAATGTTTTTGAAGGGTAACATGTTACTTTTTTTTTGGGGGGTGGTGGAAGTTCGAAAGAAATAACCCTTTTGCTAAGTAAAGAGGTTTGGAGGCATGAATATGAGACGGCATTAAAAAGTACACTTATATATGAATGTTATTCTTTGTATTTGAAATTTTAAAATTGTCTGTGCTTACAGGAGTTACAGGAGGAGGTTCACCGTAAAGAGTGCGGTTCTACATGAAACAGGAGAAGTTATTTCTATTTGGCAACGTTATGGGAATAACTCAGTTGAGTAATAAGCTTGTTAGGGATTTACTTGAGTTGTAAATATGATTTCTTTGTTTTAATTTTTTTTTTTTTGACTGCACATGGTTTTGGAATATGCTGGTTAGGAGAAGTGGTTCTGATTTTAATTATTAAGGTTTCAATACATCCAGACAAAAATATCATTTAGAACAAGGTAAGAACGGAATCGGTATCATTCTCGCGAAAGAGCTACTTGGTAGCGTTTTGGTACTTTCAAAATCTTGTGACCGTTTGATTTCTCTGAAACTCGTTTTTAAGGAAGGGTGTTGAGAATTTTGTCATAACTTATATGCTCCCCAAATTGGGAGAAGGTATGTTCGCCATAAATTTTCACAACTTCATCAAAAAAAAAAAAAAAAACACTTCAAAGCAGATGTCCATGCCACATTAGTTCAAACATGACATAACGATGTTAAGGTAAAGATAACGACAAAAATGTGTCCAGAAACTCAGTTTGTCTGTCTGTCAGTCTGGTTGTATCTTGTATCAGTACCTAACTATACATAGCCTAAACGGCTGAGCCCATTTGCTTCGAATTCGGTATGTAGGGTTTGTAAACCATTCCTTAGAGGAGAAATTAAAATTTGTTTAGCTTAAAAAATAACGGTATACCTGCCATATAACCGTAATGAAGAACATTAACTTACTCTAAAGCAGCTCTAACATTTTCTTTGAAAAAAATATTATAGATAGATTTTGTCTAATTTTCTTTTGATAAATGGCAAACAAAATAATTGCCAACCGATTAAAGGTACCTCCCATATAGAAACGTTATTTTTTTCACTAGCTATCTCATGAACCGGGTTACCCGATGTCAACTCAAATATTTAGAGGAAGCTCTAGATGATTAAAATTTTAGTTCTAAAACCTTCCAAAGTGCTAAATTTTAATTTTAATTAATTTTTCAATTTTTTTTTTGTAAATTTAATATTTGGAAAAATTTTTATTTTTTGTACAATAAATGTTAACTATTTAGCTCTTGAAATTGTCATCCTTAAAATTTGCAAAAATAAAATTTAATAAAATTATTAAGTAAACATCGATTTATTTAAAAAACTGCTCCTACGATTTTGGAATTATTTTCTAGGTAAACTAACTTATATTTAGGCAACAAAAATGTCTGCATACTTTGATTTTGGCTTGAATCTTTGTAAAAAGGAGTTTTAGCATTTTTGTGAAAAATTCATATGATTTTTTTTTTCATTTATATTAAAAAAATATTAAATTTATTTTTATTAAATTTAATTTTATTTTCGGGGCAACTTGCTCAAGAACAAGTTTTTGTTGTAATTGGAAACTAAATTTCAGAACAAATGGAAAAGTCAAAATGCTTAATAATTTCAAGGAATCAATTAGACCTTTCATATTTTCCTGCAATCAAGTTGAACAATGCATTCCATCGATTTTGTGGATACGACAAAAAACCTTGGAGTGACCTTTAATCGGTCTCTTACATGGGGCAACCATATAAATTCTGTCGTTGGTAAAACCTATGGTATACTGCGTACTTTGTGGGTAACTTAGCAATTCACACCGGTAAACACTCGTATATTACTTGCTAAGTCTTTAGGCATACCGATCTTGGTATATGGGTGTGAAATATACTGCAACTGCAAATCAACAAGCAAGAGAAAGCTTTTAACAGCATAGTGAGCTACGTCTATGGTTTAAGGAGGCACGACAGACTGTCTGGTTACTATACTCGGTTGTTAGGTATAATGCCAGCACTTAAAAATTATCTTCAACTTCGCAGTGTGTCATTGCTTTCTAATATTATGCTAACACGCCAATCACAATACTGTTTTTATAGAGTTATACCTGCTGCCTCGCATAGATCTCGCCAATTAATTCATCCCCGTAGCTCGTTTTTGACATCTGGTCGTCAATTTTTTGTTAATGCCGTCCGCCTGTGGAATTCTTTACCATGTCAAATTAAAGAAATACAAAGTACAACAAGCATAAAAAAAGCACTGAGAGTTTATTTTTCAGAAAACCATTAAATTAAACATCATTTAGAATAATTGTAAAATGAATTATACCTACATATGTATAATTATTATTTTTTTTATCATTTTTTTTAACAGATTGATTCTTTAAAATTGTATCCATATACTGAATTTCAATTTTAGTCGTGTTTTGTTGGTAATTTCTAGTTAGTCAGCACTGGAAAGAACCAATAAAACGCTATATTCACTTTTGTATCCTCATTTTTATTTTATTTCAAAGTTGGTAGAAGTTTCAAATAATTTTATGGATCTGTCTACAAAGTATGGCTTTTTGTATATACCGAGTTGGTCATCTTGTACCCCATCTTCCACTACAAACAAATAAAAACCGGATAAATAATCATTATTTAGCTTGAATATTACCAAATTTAATTCCAAATTATATAATTTTATTTTAAAAATCTGCTTTAACCAATTGTTATTTATTTTTAAGCGAAAAGTTCAAAATCATCAAAACTTTTTTTCAACTTTCGTAGGTTGAAAGCTTCTTACTTCTTCCGCAAAACGCGGCCATAAGGAAAAACACAATTAACACAACCATTAATAATCATTGTATATGGAGTCCGTGTCTTAAGCTGTCATGGGTGCCACCAACCTTTAAGCAAAAAATGTATTGACATTATATTTCGCGCCAAAAATTTCCAGGCATTCCCAGATTTTATCTTCAATTTTATGTTCACTTTAATTACCAATTTATCGTCACTTTTCGTATCCCATACAAAATTTTGCTAAAGTGACTAACTGTTGCCAATAAAACACGCCTTGTATTAAATAGAACCTTTTATTATAAGCTTAATGTTTATAAAATTTGCTTAAAACTAAGTTATAAGATTTTGTATCTTACAGTTTTAAGCTGTCACAAAAAATTAATAAATAAATAAAAATGCAGACTGAAGTTGGATTGCGGTAGGGCAATTTCAGCTGATCTTTCGATCAAAATATTGATATAACTTTTAAGGTTTTCGCGGTTATTAACACATGACATTTTTAAACTTTTTTTAATTTTTTTTAAATTTTCGGATTAGCCGCGTTTTAAAATAAATATTTAGTGAGTTCAATAAAGTACTCACCCCGAACGTTTCGCTACATCGCAGCTAATCCAA
Source organism: Baccha elongata (assembly GCA_951217065.1). NCBI lineage: Eukaryota > Metazoa > Arthropoda > Insecta > Diptera > Syrphidae > Baccha > Baccha elongata. The sequence continues at coordinate 249,492,572 of OX578272.1, forward strand.
AAATTTAAAAAAATTAAAAAAAAATGTCAAAATATTGATGATTGCAGACGACATTGTTGTACTGGAAGTCTCCAATTGATGATCAACAGATTGTTTGAGTAATGCAACAAATGGAGGCTCCTGGTAAACCTTAATAAGTCAAAAATTATGATCTTTCACAACGCTGGAGGCCGCAACTGTTACAACGAATCGTGGAAATTCGGAGAGCAAAGAATTGAGTTCGTCAACGAGTACAACTATCTTGGTGTACGGATTTCTAGAAGTTTAAACTGGAAAAACCATATGATGGACAAACTAGCGAAATCCAAATGCGCTCTTAATGCAACCTGTAGGACTGTTATGCAATGTCAAGATGTCGAATATAGCATTTCCAAAACAACAGCAAAAGCGGTCATGTGTTACGCAGCTCAAGTCTGGGCTCTGGGGACATTAAAGAGTTTGAAGAAGTAGAGCAGCTTTTAAGATACTTTCTTATGCTGGAGACGTTCGTTTCGTCCTTGTTTATTTCAAACCTCAAAATGCAGATAGACTACATATTAAGAACAATTGAAATAAAAAACAGACGTATACCAAAACAAATAACAATGCTAATAATCAGAAGGAAAACATCATGGTATGAGTCTTGGAGTAACTTAGCCGAGTACTGTGGACATTCACTCTAACTTCAAGATGACAGAATGGATATGTGGAAAAGCGAACTTTATCGTTTAATTAGTTTGGTAGCCGAAATGAAGTGAGAAAAATATGTTGAGAAAGCGCTGACTACAATTTGGCAGCGAATAATTATTTCAAGGTGGAGTACTCAACCGACCTCATGACACTCATGTTAAAAGCACGAGGAGAGTTACTGCCCTTGAACTATATACCGCACAGATCCAATCTACGAGAACTATGCAAGCTTTGTAACCTCAGAGAGAAGGAAGATGTGTTTTATTTTCTGGGTAGATGCCCGATCCTTGTGGAAACTATAAGAAGTAACATGGAGAAAAATTATGTAAGTGATACTGACATGGTTAATATTCTTAACGGTGGGAGTGATTGGAACAATTTGTATCAATTATATAAAAATAGCACTTAGCTACCGGAAACGTATTTTTGATGCCATGTCATGTAGTGAATGGAAAACAAAACATTTTTGTAAATTATGTGAAATAAAACCATTTGAAAAAAAAAAACAAGTTTTGGTGATCCAGTTGTGCACTTTATTTATTAAATACCGACAATCTCGTAAATTAATTCACCCTTTTTGATAAAATTTCATATTCAGATAGCAAATATTTGGAAAAAAAGTATTTATTGAAAACTAGTCAAATGAGATTCCAAGTCGATAGCTCTTCATTTTTTTTTGTATTCAAGTAGGTAACTGATGCCCAATCATAATGGGAAGGGAAGTTATACACTTGCAACATCGATTCGTTTTTATTGAAAACCGTTTTATAAACTGCTTTTCATCATATCAATCATATCAACTGGAATTAATGAAATGCAATACCTAACTTAATTTATATTAAACACTATGACACAGTTTTCGGCATGTGTCTTTGGAAACAGAATCTATACATACATCTATATATTAGTTTATTTTAAAAATTAAAAAAAAAATCAAGTTCAAAACACTTTTCTTGAACAGCTCAATTGTCAATATGGCTTTGTATCACTTTATTTCTAGAAAAGAAATAATGGGCATCAGACAGCCCATTGAAACCATACGTTTCCTTAACTGTTATACTTCTCCTTATTTATAAAATTTAAATAAATATCAAAGGGGTCCATATAGTATAAACGAGAAAAGAAAGAACGACAGAGACAAACATCACGACGAATTATTGATGGCTGATTAATTTCATAACAGAAAATATAAATAATAAAAAAAATATATACAAAGTAAACAGGACGAAAGGGCATTCGCTTAAAAATAAACACACGCTAAAGCAAATAAAGGACACGCAGTGAATAATATTTTTTGTCATATTTATTTTTGGTTCAACCACTCCCACGCGTGGTTTGGTTATTATGAATATTTCTTTTTTTTTTTTTTGTGTTGGTTTTTTATTTGATGAGATACTTTGGCCTGCAAAGTCTTTTGTTTGTGTAATTTGTTCGGTTAATTTTACGAAATGAATTTTTCATTTGACGTGTGCTCACCCGTGTAAACATTTAACGCTTGGATGTAACCCGCGTATATATAAGAGATGGGTAGTGATGGGAGACTTTAAAAACAAAAAAATAATAATAAAGGACGAACATACAATTAAAAAGGATTTTTTCCACACGACAAATTATTTTTTTCCCGCGTTTTCAAAGCCTTGGAGAAAAAGGATATACTGTCCTGGAAAAATTATACAAAATAAAAAAAAAATCAGATACACATGTAAAACCGCCAACGCCGCAATCCGTGAGTGTTCATGTACCTACTGAATTATTTATAGAGTGGCAATGAGGATGTTACTGCGATGATGAGAATGCTGACGATGATAATGATAATGGAGATGACCGTGTGTTTCGATGAACATCCATGGAAGCATTATTGAGGGTCAACGATATGGAGCTTCTGTGTGATGGGGGCGACTATCTACATACGGGGATATGTAGGTTCTCTGACAATTGTTTATCCTGCGTTGAAACATTAACCGAAGTAGATATTAATTAATTGCAGGGAAATATATATAAATGAACTTATGAAAACAAAGTGGACAATCATTGTATAGTGGAGCGGACATGCAAAGGTGAATAACAAAAATATGTTTATCACTACGAACCGGATGTTGTGGGGAGATAAATAATTATATTAAGTGTAATATTAATGAAGGAATGAAAATGCGGAGAGACTTTGATATTGGAATAATGTATGGGGATGGACAGAATTGCAAAGGATATTGATTATAAATAAATCTAAAGCAATGACATTTAGCATAGTACAAACGTATTCCCTTTTCAACTCTCATCAACTATTATTCTCGAGAGGATACAAATAGAGAATTGAGTCTCACTCAAAGGACATCAAACTGACTTTTAGAGGAAAAGATCATGCGATTATCAGTTCTACATTCTCCGCAGTTCCATAAGACAAAGCATAATTTCGTGTCTTTTAAGATTATTATCATTAAAGAACTTTATAATATGAGACAAGGTCAATGGTTAGCAACAGATCATCAAGGGAATTATCTTTCAATCAATGTAAGCGTAAGGACAATCTGTATACCTGAGAAGCGTTTGTTAATCGTTGTCGGCGATGAATTCTTAAGTTTAACGAGCAACAAATATGTAATATCAATCGAGGACTTGCAGAAGTGGAATGATACAAAAACTGTTAGATGTTAGAGATAAAGAAGACTGGACTGGTCACGCTAATGAAGTCAAACGATAACATCGCTAAGCAGTCTTCTCCATCCTTCTAATATAATTCACAGGGAATAAACGTTTCATTGTAAAACATGGTTCCAAATACAAAATTTGTCTGCAGCTGAGATAGAAGATGGTTTATTGTGGAACAGAGGACGCTAGTAGATGTTCTTACTTACTTACTTAAGATGGCGCTACAGTCCGGGCTGGACCAGGGCCTCAACCAACAAGCTACTTCTTAGCCCAAAGAAACAGCGATTGGCAAGAGTAATTCTTCGTTGAATCTCAGCACTGGTGTTGTTCAGTGAGTTGATAGCGGAGCCTAGATACACAAAGTCTTTGACCACTTCAAACCCGTTAAACCCTGGCTTTCTTCTCACTGCTCACGAAAGCACCACTGACATCACGATTTGTTCTTCCCATTATGTCAATACCGTCGGCGGACGCGAGTAATTGGACGGAATTTTGAAAGGTTGTGCCTGTGGTGTTGACGGGAGCATTTTGCACTCTTCTTTCAAGGCTGATGTTAAAGTACGCATACCGCCTTGTCTTGATCCTTTTTTGACATCAAAGGTATCGCTGAGGTCTAAATCGACTTTGATGTCGCAGCGTGAATTCTCCTTCGTCATCCTGCACAAACGGACGAGATTGGTACGGATTCCAAAACTCGAAATTGCTCTGTATAGCTCGTCTCTATACATGTTGTCATAAGTGGGGTTGAAATCGATGAAAAGATGGTGGGTATCGATTTGAAACTCCTGGGTTTTTTCAAGATCTGTCGTAGAGCGAATATTTGATCAATGGTAGACTTTCCTGATCTAAAGCCACACTGATGTGGATTAATCAAATTTTTGATGAATGGCTTCATGCGTTCGCATAGTATACCTAAAGGCAGAGAAGATCTTGTATGCGATGTTAAGAAGACTAATGCCCCTGTATAGTTGGTGCAGTCCAGAGGGTCACCTTTCTTTAGGATCGGGCAAACAATGCTGAGGTTTCATTCATCTTGTATACTTTCTTCCGACCATATTTTACAGATGAGCTGGTGCATATTTCCAACCAATTCATCGCCAGCTGCTTTGAACAGCTTAATATAGATGTTCTATGCATTGTTTAACAAAGGTAAGAGAATATTTGTTCATCTTCTTTTAACGACACAATGTAAGTGATCTTTACTGGGGTTCCAACACTCTCACGTCACTTTTTTCTATTAATGATCTGCTATGAATGTAAATAATCTTGACTGGAACCCAACAACACACCCACGTCACTTTTTCCTCCTAATGATCTGCTATGGAGTTGTTCAACTTTACATTTTCGTTGCATTTATTCTATCCAAGAGATCTGACACTTCCTTTATTCGCAACTGTATTGGAAATTCGTCGTATGGCATTGCTGTTAGAACGGCCGTCTCAAGCATTTTCTTTGTGAATTACAAAACCAAAACAGTTAGTTTTTTAAAGCATCTTCTCCATATCAGCGTTTTAGCATTTCAGCGTTTAAGTGTTGCAGCAACATGGCACGCAATGAACGTTTCAGCGTATAGCTGCAATATGTATCGCAGCATTAAAGCATTATATGTATCCACTTTTTCACGTCCAAAATTGTATTGGTTTTCAAAATTGTATTGGTTCATTTCCAGCCAAACAAAATTCAGCAAACACACTTCCCTTAGAAATATTTGATATGAATTTCTATAATATAAAGTTCTTACATGAGAACAAAAACAACAAGAAACAAGTTTGAAGAACTAAAAACAGCCATCATACTTTAGACGTAGTATCAGGTGAAAACTTTCGAAAGCTGGTGAAATTCAGTGTCACAACCAATCTCGGAATATTATCGGATAGATAACGTATCAGTATATAGGAGCAGTATTCGTGTTTCAATACTGCTCGTTACTTTCTGATATTATCGAAATGTACCGGTATCAGCCATATTAGTTATATTTTGAACAAATTTCAAAGCTTTATTCACAGCTATGTAAATTAGTGGCGATAGCGTTCCAATACTGATGCCTTTGCAAAGATAAAATATCACTACCAGATGAGCAATGTCTTATTCTCACCATTGATACTGCTCCGATGCCGATCAACTCAAATTCAAGAAACATTTAAAGAAACATATTATAAGTACAGGATCAAGTGTGAGAAAACGTTTAATTCAAATCTCGATCTTGATGAGAATATAGGATGTTTTTACACTATTTTCTTGATTTATCAGTATCAGCCATATAGTTTGAATCAAACCTAAGGTTCTCGATAAATTCTCGATCTCATTGTCTATAGTACTCACTTCATCAGACAGATTAGATAAAGACACTTTTGTTAACTTTTCCATAGGTTTATCGTTAAGGAAAATCTTTGATATCAAAATAATTGAAACATTGAATCAAGTCCAAAATATAATCACCCTTATTGCGATAGGCGTTTCACTTAAACGCCAATTGTCGTTAAATTAATCGTGTCGCTTTCGAAACGGTATTGCGTATCATAAACGCCATTTTTCTTGTCGCTCTTAGATTCCACATACGATCCATTGAGAGAGCTGATTTTGACACAACAAATTAAATAGAAAATTTTGAATCGAAGATTTATATTTTATCAGTTTTGAACATTTTTGCTTTTTATAATTAAAAAATGACAATACAAACACAAAAACTTAACAATTTTCTAATGTTTTTTTATTCTCAGGACAGCTCGATTTTTTATTCAAAATTATTTTTGAAACATATTTTTTTTTTAAATGAGTATATTAATAACATAGCAGCTGTGACGATGACAAGAACGACAAATATAAAAGGCACGTCTGTGCCGGACAGATTTGCTCTTGTGACAATTGATTGCGTGATCAATGTCTCTCTCGAGGGTTCTCTTGGATGTTGTAATTTGTCACTCAATTATTTTAAATGAAATAATTTAATTTAATTTAAAAAATTAAAAAAATATAGATATATAACAAAAATTTTAAGTTAATTTCTAACAACCCAGAGTTTTCCGAAAAAATCGTGGTATGCCATCAATTTTGATAAAGGTATTACAGTACAATTTTTACCAAAATCGTACATGCATCCAGTTTAAAAAAAAAAAAAAAATTACGCCTGTTTAGAAATAAAATTTCATTAAGATATGTTGAGTGCTTAAAGAGAAACTCAAAATTAAAAAAAACCGTTAGCATGTACCTTTAAAACTATTTTCTAAGAATGCCGGCTTTAGACATCTGAAAAGATTTTAGTACTACATTACTCATGTCAAATTTCATCAAAATCTAGAGCAGTTATCAAGAAATAATAATTGGTATATGGCGATATTTTGAGACCTAAAACTTCACCTTCAAAAACTTCCTTTTGTTAAATTTTTAGCGAAATCATCGTTCTTTTTGTTCCGTGAGACCAATAAGAAACTTGTTACAACTATAAAAACAAGAACAAAATATTAAAACTTACATTTTTTGAGTATCTATTATTGGCTCCGTCGTTTGCAAATTCTTGAACGACAAAATTTGGCGTTTTTAAAGACGTTTTTTATTTAAAAACGACTATCGTAATACAAAAAAATTCTCTATTACGACAAATGTCACTTATAAAATGTATTCCACAAAACAAAAAACGCCTAGTGTCGTTGAACGCCTTGCGTAATGCAAAATCATTTTGTCGTGTTTTTATATGGCGTTGAACGCCTATCGCAATAAGGGTGAATATGGAAGATGTCTTATTGCCTTATTGCGATAGGCGTTCAACGCCATATAAAAACACGACAAAAGCAACATTGTTTGTATGAATAATAACAATCTACCCAGAGTTCAAATAAAAATTTTAACCTTCAGCTTAAACTTTTTCAAAATCAAATGCTTTCTGGGAATATTGTTCCTCACGATTGATCGATTCCCGCCCTCAATCGAATGAAATTGCAGTTCTCTTTTTCTTTTTTCTTTTTTTTTTGTTAGTGCCACCCAAATAATCCACAAATCAAAACCATCGCATTGGCAATTGGCAGTTGTGGCTTTTGCTCATGCTGAAATACCAGTACTACGAAGGACCCGTTCCAGAACGTTTATATTTCATCATTGGATTCACCAATAATTCTGTTGTTCCATCAAATTATGATTATGCGTGATTATTGCCAATTCCATGGATACCCTTGTGCGATGGCTATATGTTTTCTGTATAGCCAAGCCATTTGTATGAGATTTTAAGTGAACCTACACGTACATGCGGGCACCACCTCCTCTGATGGCCAACAGTCAAAGATTCAGAGTCAAACAGACAAACAGAGGAAATAATTTCCAATTACAAATTCAAAAAACGTTTCTTCTTTCCCAGACGAAGAGAAGAAGAAGAAGCAACAATATGGTGTACAACCATTGAGGACTAAGAAGACTACGATGAGAATGATGATGATGATGATGATGATGGATGAATGCGAATGGCAACTTTATATAGTGGAACCGGTTGGAGCACTCGAATGCGGATCCAATGTACAACAGCCAACAAATCGTCATCGCATCAACATCGACGTCGTCGTCGACTTCGTCGCCCTCATCATCCACAGCAGCAACATCTCAACATCGATATCGCGGGAATCACCAAAGTCAATCAAAAGGAGCGATGGGTTATCGCGCCATCACAAATCATTTTACAGCGATTTACTAATTTTGATCTTCTTCCTCTTCTCCTGTGATCGAGCATCTTGCAGCAGGTTCTTGTTCTTTAAATGGTTTTTTGTTCGACGATGGTGGATTCGCCCATCATCATGGGGCAATTGGATTCCAATGTATATACGCACCGCATCTCAGCATCAATATTCAGAGCTCTGGGGTCGGGCGGGAGGCCACCTAATTCAGCGAATAAATACATGACCAAGATTCGATTATTATTTCGCTCTCGCAATGCTATACATTTCTCTTTGCAAGCAGCACCCCATCCATCCATCCATTTTAATATTTTTTGAGGCGGTTCTGAGGAATACTTCGGATCAGCGACCAGGTTGCGCATATAGCATCTCGCCAGAGAGGTTTGTTTCATATTCATCATCCATCATGGAGCATATTAATCGTCAAACCTGCGGCTTTGATTGCCCGAATATATGATGGTTGAACATGAGGAAGCATCACCATTCTCGTCATGTTTATATGCAACTTCAATAAAAATTAGTTAGTTGGCTACATCGTTTTTGATTCACCCAGTTGGAGGATGTGATTTAAGTGCGCATATCTATATAGCCAGACAGCACGTACAGAAAAAGGAATCAGACGTTAATATTATATCCTGCGGCCATTTTAAGATCATTTTAAGATGGCACTGAAGATTTGTTGTACGCATTTTTTGAAGGTTTTTTATAGAGTTTTTGATATGAATTAAATAAATCTTTTTCATTGTAAAGTACCATATATGTTGCACCTCTACTGTGGTAAATTATTTATCTTAAAATAGGTGTTAAAGTTTTTTGGAAAACTTGAAAAGGAAAAATACCCATTTACCCCCAAATGCAGACATTAATAGGAGGAAGAATTTCAATATCTAAAAAATATTAAATCTTTTCTCTTATTTGTTAAGCAGGCAAATAAATTATAACAGCTTCCTTGATATGAAGAAAGTTTTTTTTAGGATCTCTAACTTAACCTTCATTTCAAAAATACAGTAAGAAAATTAAATCAGTAATTTTATAGTAGGCGTGTTTTATTGGTAAGTGTTTAGTCACTTTAGCATAATTTTGTATGGGATACGAAAAGTGGCGATAAATTGGTCAGTGAACATAAAAGTGAAGGTAAAATCTTGGAATGCCTGGAAATTTTTGGCGCGAAATATAATGTCAATACATTTTGTGCTTAAAGGTTGGTGGCACCTATGACAGGTTAAGACATTTACTCCATTTTCAATGATTATCAATGGTTGTGTTCATTGTGTTTTCCTTTAGGGCCGCGTTTTGCAGAAGAAGTAAGAAGCTTTCAACCTACGAAAGTTGCAAAAAAGTTTGGATGATTTTGAATTATTCGCTTAAAAACAAATATAAATTAGTTAAAGCAGATTTTTGAAATAAAATTATATAATTTGGAATTAAATTTGGTAATATTCAAGCTAAATAATGATTATTTATGCGGTTTTTATTTGTTTGTAGTGGAAGGTGGGGTACAACTCGGCATATACAAATAGCCATACTTTGCAGACACATCCGTAAAATTATTTGAAACTTCGGCTTGACATATAGTCAAGAATACCAACTTTGAAATAAAATAAAAAAGTGGATACAAAAGTGAATATAACGTTTTATTGGTTCTTTCCAGTGCTGACTAACTAAAAATTACCAACAAAACACGAATAGTATTCGGAGTCAAAATATAAGAATAAATGATTTTTTTAAAAAGGTATCTTTTTACTTTGTTGTCTAACCCAATTCACCAACTCTTATCATTAACGAGATTGTATAATAGTACAGGAAAACGAGACAAAAAAAACTTAAACTGTTTATTTTGTACTCTCTGTGCGATTTTTTTTAATATGAGGAAGAAGGGTGCTTCTTGAGTACACATTTTTTTCGGAATCCAGATCTGCGTACTAAGAGTCGCCATTTTGAAAAGACTTATGACCTAATTATCTCAAAAACCGTTAAATTTCTTGTCTTTTGTACATAAACTTTTTTAATGTGTCTTTAATATTTTAAGGGCCAGTCTTTTCAGCTCTTATTAAATTTAACCATTTGTTATTTAAGCTGGTAACCATTGAAATACATACAAAATCGATGGTTAAAAACTGAAATAGCCATTGATTACAAATAACCAGAGCTGAAAAGACTTGCCCTAAGAGTTATAAACAAATAAAAATCATTGTTTTTTTTTTTGCAGAGTAGCTTAGTATTAATTCGGAGTGAGTCGCGGAACTTTTTTGTTATTCATATTATTCATATTAGATAAAAAAAAAGTCTTGACCTTGATTTTTTTTTATCTAATATGAAAAACAAAAAAGTTCCGCGACTCAAAATCGTATCAGCCGTTTACAAGAAAACTTGGAAAAATTAATGCTACAGTGAGTACCTTTAAAATAAAGGTTCTAGTTTTTCCGAATTTTCTTAAAAACGGTTCATACGATTTTGATGAAACTTTGTCTACGTTATACCTGCAAAGTTTTAAATATAACTACATTTCAGGATTTTGGCTAAAGATGCACATAACGAAGATTTGGTGTTTATTTCTTCTTACAAATTTAACCAGAACTCCGAAACGGCTAAACCGATTTCATTAATATTTGGTACGGCACATAAGTTAAATATGAAGTATAAAATTAAATTTCAAGTTTTTAGCTGAACAACATATACTAAAAAAAAACACGTGTTTTTTTTTTTGATACTAAAGAAACATTTTTTTTTTTTTTAACTATTCAATTGAATTTTAATTTCAAGTCAAGTTCGTGCGACTAAAGGCCAGTCTTTTCAGCTCTGGTTAAGTTTAATCATTGATTATTTCAGCTGGTAACCATAGATTCTGTCTTTTGAACAAAATCTCAACCAGAAAATTTATGGTTACCATAGATTCCGTTAACCAACCGTGGTTAGTGTCATTATTCCAGTCGGTTAACAGAGATTTGGTCTTTTCAGCATAATTTTAACCAGAGAATCTATGGTTAACAGAGATTTCGTTAACCAGTCAATTTCGCTTAACCGAAGAAATTCTATGTTTACCTATTATTTTTTTCACATATGTGTTAAATGATTAATAATATACTGGGTTATAATTGATTATCACTACTAATCGTAAAGAATAAATTTATAGAAAATGATGATCTATACCGTCTTAATAAATTCCACCCCTATATTATATGTATATTGTTTTGTTTTCCTTTGTTCGTAAATGAATCAATTCAGTTTATCCATGTGCATCGAAACGAGACAAGCTGTTATCAATTATTGACAAAATATTTTATCTCTTTCTCTCGCATCCAAAAAAGTATAAACAAACTTAACCAGAGATTCCGCTTCACAACTGGACCACTTCAAAACTGGAACTATCTTTGGTTTGGTAACCTAAGTAGAAAAAATGGAGAAAAGACAAACTGTGGTTAACCGAGTTTCAAAACAAATGGTTAAGATAAGTCTATGGTGGCCAAACCAGAGATTTAACCAGAGCTGAAAAGATTGGCCCTAAGTCCTGATCTTTATTTTTTCTACCGGATGATGGTCACAATCCAACTGAATTGAAATGGATGCCAAGTGAAAGGTTATGGCAAGTGTTTTTTTTTTCATAATATTGCGACAAGAACCAAAGCGCCAGAGAATCGGTTGCAAAACTAACTGAGTCGAATAAACCTGCTCTTGTTGCAAGTTACCTTCGTGTAAACGACTGGGAAATTCATTTGACCATCAGTTAAAAAAAAAAGATTTTCAGTGTTCCATTTTTTTTTTAATAACTTTTTGTTTTTCTTATTCATAAAAAAAATTATATTAAATACATCATGGCACAAAAAAACTATGACAGGTAACGTAAATGGGTTGGCTGCTATATCTCGAAAATCAAAATTTCCCAATCTAACTAAAAACCGCATTACAAAATCCCGATATTACAAAAAGCCGGTTTTTAAAAACCTGTTTTTTTAGAAACTTGCAATTAAAAAAAACTCGCAAACTAAAATCTAGAAAATTAAAATCTCGAACTTAAAAAAGTAATCCAAGTTTACAACGTAAAAACAGCGAGGTTCGTATGGAGAGGCATGCTGCCGTCCTGTAAACCCCCCTGATTGGCTTCACTGTAGGATTTTGGGTGTGTTCGAGTTTGGGTATTTCTTTTGGATTCAGAGTATTTATTTTGTGAGATATGAGATTTTAAATTACCTGATTTTGGTTAAAAGCTTGCTAGATTTTTGTGTGCGAGATTTACCTTAATGCGAAATTGTTAGCGCGAGATTTTGTGAATGCGAAATCATGAAAAGAGGTATTCTAAACATGTGATATATCGTTTTTTCGAGTTTAAAAGAAAAAGCGAGATATTTTTATTTGAGAATTTATTAGATATCGTAACGTTCAAAAAAATAGAATTTTCTTCTGCTTCTGCTTTTCGAAAAAAAAAAAAAAATCAAAATTTTGCTTGCAGTATTTTCTAATTAGGTTTAGTAGTGCTTTTAGAATAATAAAATAATTTCCTTCTTCGTGACCTTTTGACTATAAAAATAGTCGAGGTTTCGCATTTGTAATGGAACAAATATTGTTAAAAACTGTATAGGTATTCTGTAATTAGAATACTAAATTTCGTCAAAAGCGGTTTTTTTTCAAAAGAGGGAAATGTCCGCTTAGATAGACGCGATAAATAAATATACTCACCCTTAATCTTAATGGGCGTAACTAAACCAGTACCTTTGTTTGTACCATGTCTATTCAATCTTCTATAGGTATGAAAACAAATACTATCAAAGAGTTTAAAACTCAGAACATCAAACACAAAAAATTCAATTATAAAATATACCTTCAAAAAGAATGTGTTCTTTATACTGATGTAGCTAACATCATCACACATACACAAATAGGTCTTTATTAACTGTTCTATTAACTCTTCCCCTCAAACAATTCTCACTGCTGTTTTTAAATTTCTGTGAAGAACAGTCACTCATCTTTATTGTTAAATACTTCTTTTGCTGTTTTCGACACAATTTTCTTTACAAAAAAAGTTGAACAAGAATATGGGAATACTTTTCAACTCAATCTCCTATATACGGACACTGACACCCACCCATGTCCACGTGTCTCTCATTCAAATGTCGCTTTCAAATGGCCACAAGAAGAAAATTGTGAGTTTTTTAACACTTTTTCGATGCCAATAGCCAATGCTTTCAAAAAGAATGACAAGGACATCCAGCTCAAAGCAAACGACCCCACTTTGTAGTTCACACCTGTGGCGACTGGCGACACATTGTGGGTTGACACCATCCCTAACCGCGTCGGTATTATATGTGTTCTGGACACACTGTCTTTGTGCGAAATCCTTTAATCCTTTAAATGCGACACGACACCCACAAAAACTCGCAACAATACCCCCACAACACAAAAAGTCCAACTTTCTAAAAAGTAACAGAAAGCCTGTTGCGGCGAGCGGTAAAACTGAAGAAGAACAAAAGACTTACGTATGTACCTTCAGCCCTGTCCTGATATACGGGGGTGTGAAAGTGAATATATACTTTCTGTGCAACAATGACCAACCAACGGTATGTGAATAAAATGTTTTTTTCTCCTCCCACCCTTAGCAAAAAAAAAAAAAAAAAAGAGGAACTGAACTTAACTCACCAAGTAATGACCCAAGGGTGTTTAATTAAAATTATTTATGCTTTTGTCACACACAAATAAATCTCCGCTTACAATTAGTTCGGACGGTTGGTTACCCAACTAAGGATGGAATGGGAGCGCTTTGACTATTCTACGCAACGGGAATAATGGCCTTGGGGGTGCATCCCCCTCCTAAAGCATCGCACTGAACCTTGAGCTGGTCAAATGGTTTTATTGTGATTTTTGTTGGCGCGCATTTTATTTCCAATCGTTTGGGATTGATGGTAGAAGGTGTGAGGGGCGAGGATGATTACACGGCGCAGGTGACTCCATATGAGGTGTCCTTTGTATCGTTTGCGTGATATATTTAAACGGATGGGATGACCATTAATTGCGATTCACCCAACTGATATTTGGAAATGTAATTGAATGGAAAGTAATTAAATTTGTTTTTTTTCGCTCATATATTGTTGTATTTAACGGTTTGTTGAGCTGACAAATTGTCACGGAGCATGAAATTACTTGACACTAAAAACAATAAAAAAAAAACTATAAACGAGGACATTATATGAAGGCAGATACATGGTTGGTTTCCCTTTAGGAAACCCGTAAAAATTGTTACTTTTAGCTAAAAGTGATTTCCCTTCGAGATACAGCGTTTTTCCTAAATTTCAAAACTGATCCCTAAATATCGTTAGTTTTGCCTAAAAGTGCTTCCTTCTCGAGATATAGCGCTTTTTCCAAAATTCAAAAATCCAAATTTTTCAGAATTTTCTTTCTTTCTTTCAATATGTTGGTTTCCCTTTAGGAAACCCGTAAAAATCGTTTATTTTAGCTAAAAATGATTTCCCTTCGAGATACAGCGTTTTTCCTAAATTTCAAAACTGATCCCTAAATATCGTTAGTTTTGTCTAAAAGTGCTTTCTTCTCAAGATATAACGCTTTTTTAAAAATTCAAAAATCCAAATTTTTCAGAATTTTCTTTCTTTCTTGGTGGTTGGTTTCCCATTAGGAAACCCGTAAAAATCGTTACTTTTAGCTAAAAGTGATTTCCCTTCGAGATACAGCGTTTTTCCTAAATTTCAAAACTGATCCCTAAATATCGTTAGTTTTGCCTAAAAGTGCTTTCTTCTCAAGATATAGCGCTTTTTCTAAAATTCAAAAATCCAAATTTTTCAGAATTTTCATTGTCTCTTTCAATATGTTTTTTTATAGTTGGTTTCCCTTTAGGAAACCCGTAAAAATCGTTACTTTTAGCTAAAAGTGATTTCCCTTCGAGATACAGCGTTTTTCCTAAATTTCAAAACTGATCCCTAAATATCGTTAGTTTTGCCTAAAAGTGCTTCCTTCTCGAGATATAGCGCTTTTTCCAAAATTCAAAAATCCAAATTTTTCAGAATTTTCTTTCTTTCTTTCAATATGTTGGTTTCCCTTTAGGAAACCCGTAAAAATCGTTTATTTTAGCTAAAAATGATTTCCCTTCGAGATACAGCGTTTTTCCTAAATTTCAAAACTGATCCCTAAATATCGTTAGTTTTGTCTAAAAGTGCTTTCTTCTCAAGATATAGCGCTTTTTCTAAAATTCAAAAATCCAAATTTTTCAGAATTTTCATTGTCTCTTTCAATATGTTTTTTTATAGTTGGTTTCCCTTTAGGAAACCCGTAAAAAGCGTTACTTTTAGCTAAAAGTGATTTCCCTTCGAGATACAGCGTTTTTCCTAAATTTCAAAACTGATCCCTAAATATCGTTAGTTTTGCCTAAAAGTGCTTCCTTCTCGAGATATAGCGCTTTTTCCAAAATTCAAAAATCCAAATTTTTCAGAATTTTCTTTCTTTCTTTCAATATGTTGGTTTCCCTTTAGGAAACCCGTAAAAATCGTTTATTTTAGCTAAAAATGATTTCCCTTCGAGATACAGCGTTTTTCCTAAATTTCAAAACTGATCCCTAAATATCGTTAGTTTTGTCTAAAAGTGCTTTCTTCTCAAGATATAACGCTTTTTCTAAAATTCAAAAATCCAAATTTTTCAGAATTTTCATTGTCTCTTTCAATATGTTTTTTATAGTTGGTTTCCCTTTAGGAAACCCGTAAAAATCGTTACTTTTAGCTAAAAGTGATTTCCCTCCGAGATACAGCGTTTTTCCTAAATTTCAAAACTGATCCCTAAATATCGTTAGTTTTGTCTAAAAGTGCTTTCTTCTCAAGATATAACGCTTTTTCTAAAATTCAAAAATCCAAATTTTTCAGAATTTTCATTGTCTCTTTCAATATGTTTTTTATAGTTGGTTTCCCTTTAGGAAACCCGTAAAAATCGTTACTTTTAGCTAAAAGTGATTTCCCTCCGAGATACAGCGTTTTTCCTAAATTTCAAAACTGATCCCTAAATATCGTTAGTTTTGTCTAAAAGTGCTTTCTTCTCAAGATATAGCGCTTTTTCTAAAATTCAAAAATCCAAATTTTTCAGAATTTTCATTGTCTCTTTCAATATGTTTTTTATAGTTGGTTTCCCTTTAGGAAACCCGTAAAAATCGTTACTTTTAGCTAAAAGTGATTTCCCTTCGAGATACAGCGTTTTTCCTAAATTTCAAAACTGATCCCTAAATATCGTTAGTTTTGCCTAAAAGTGCTTTCTCTCGAGATATAGCGCTTTTTCCAAAATTCAAAAATCCAAATTTTTCAGAATTTTCTTTCTTTGTTTCAATATGTTTTTTATAGTTGCTCTCCCATTAGGAAACCCGTAAAAATCGTTACTTTTAGCTAAAAGTGATTTCCCTTCGAGATACAGCGTTTTTCCTAAATTTCAAAACTGATCCCTAAATATCGTTAGTTTTGCCTAAGAGTGCTTTCTTCTCAAGATGTTTTTTATAGTTGGTTTCCCTTTAGGAAACCCGTAAAAATCGTTACTTTTAGCTTAAAGTGATTTCCCTTCGAGATACAGCGTTTTTCCTAAATTTCAAAACTGATCCCTAAATATCGTTAGTTTTGCCTAAAAGTGCTTTCTTCTCAAGATATAGCGCTTTTTCCAAAATTCAAAAATCCAAATTTTTCAGAATTTTCTTTCTTTCTTTCAATATGTTTTTTATAGTTGGTTTCCCTTTAGGAAACCCGTAAAAATCGTTACTTTTAGCTAAAAGTGATTTCCCTTCGAGACACAGCGTTTTTCCTAAATTTCAAAACTGATCCCTAAATATCGTTAGTTTTGCCTAAAAGTGCTTTCTTCTCAAGATATAGCGCTTTTTCCAAAATTCAAAAATCTTCAGAATTTTCTTTCTTTCTTTCAATATGTTTTTTATAGTTGGTTTCCCTTTAGGAAACCCGTAAAAATCGTTACTTTTAGCTAAAAGTGATTTCCCTTCGAGACACAGCGTTTTTCCTAAATTTCAAAACTGATCCCTAAATATCGTTAGTTTTGCCTAAAAGTGCTTTCTTCTCAAGATATAGCGCTTTTTCCAAAATTCAAAAATCCAAATTTTTCAGAATTTTCTTTCTTTCTTTCAATATTTTTTTTATAGTTGGTTTCCCTTTAGGAAACCCGTAAAAATCGTTACTTTTAGCTAAAAGTGATTTCCCTTCGAGATACAGCGTTTTTCCTAAATTTCAAAACTGATCCCTAAATATCGTTAGTTTTGCCTAAAAGTGCTTTCTTCTCAAGATATAGCGCTTTTTCCAAAATTCAAAAATCCAAATTTTTCAGAATTTTCTTTCTTTCTTTCAATATGTTTTTTATAGTTGGTTTCCCATTAGGAAACCCGTAAAAATCGTTACTTTAAGCTAAAAGAGATACAGCGTTTTTCCTAAATTTCAAAACTGATCCCTAAATATCGTTAGTTTTGCCTAAAAGTGCTTTCTTCTCAAGATATAGCGCTTTTTCTAAAATTCAAAAATCCAAATTTTTCAGAATTTTCATTGTCTCTTTCAATATGTTTTTTTATAGTTGGTTTCCCTTTAGGAAACCCGTAAAAATCGTTACTTTTAGCTAAAAGTGATTTCCCTTCGAGATACAGCGTTTTTCCTAAATTTCAAAACTGATCCCTAAATATCGTTAGTTTTGCCTAAAAGTGCTTTCTTCTCAAGATATAGCGCTTTTTCCAAAATTCAAAAATCCAAATTTTTCAGAAAAAATCCAAATCTTTCTTTCAATATTTTTTTTATAGTTGGTTTCCCTTTAGGAAACCCGTAAAAATCGTTACTTTTAGCTAAAAGTGATTTCCCTTCGAGATACAGCGTTTTTCCTAAATTTCAAAACTGATCCCTAAATATCGTTAGTTTTGCCTAAAAGTGCTTTCTTCTCAAGATATAGCGCTTTTTCCAAAATTCAAAAATCCAAATTTTTCAGAATTTTCTTTCTTTCTTTCAATATGTTTTTTATAGTTGGTTTCCCATTAGGAAACCCGTAAAAATCGTTACTTTAAGCTAAAAGAGATACAGCGTTTTTCCTAAATTTCAAAACTGATCCCTAAATATCGTTAGTTTTGCCTAAAAGTGCTTTCTTCTCAAGATATAGCGCTTTTTCTAAAATTCAAAAATCCAAATTTTTCAGAATTTTCATTGTCTCTTTCAATATGTTTTTTTATAGTTGGTTTCCCTTTAGGAAACCCGTAAAAATCGTTACTTTTAGCTAAAAGTGATTTCCCTTCGAGATACAGCGTTTTTCCTAAATTTCAAAACTGATCCCTAAATATCGTTAGTTTTGCCTAAAAGTGCTTTCTTCTCAAGATATAGCGCTTTTTCCAAAATTCAAAAATCTTCAGAATTTTCTTTCTTTCTTTCAATATGTTTTTTATAGTTGGTTTCCCTTTAGGAAACCCGTAAAAATCGTTACTTTTAGCTAAAAGTGATTTCCCTTCGAGACACAGCGTTTTTCCTAAATTTCAAAACTGATCCCTAAATATCGTTAGTTTTGCCTAAAAGTGCTTTCTTCTCAAGATATAGCGCTTTTTCCAAAATTCAAAAATCCAAATTTTTCAGAATTTTCTTTCTTTCTTTCAATATTTTTTTTATAGTTGGTTTCCCTTTAGGAAACCCGTAAAAATCGTTACTTTTAGCTAAAAGTGATTTCCCTTCGAGATACAGCGTTTTTCCTAAATTTCAAAACTGATCCCTAAATATCGTTAGTTTTGCCTAAAAGTGCTTTCTTCTCAAGATATAGCGCTTTTTCCAAAATTCAAAAATCCAAATTTTTCAGAATTTTCTTTCTTTCTTTCAATATTTTTTTTATAGTTGGTTTCCCTTTAGGAAACCCGTAAAAATCGTTACTTTTAGCTAAAAGTGATTTCCCTTCGAGATACAGCGTTTTTCCTAAATTTCAAAACTGATCCCTAAATATCGTTAGTTTTGCCTAAAAGTGCTTTCTTCTCAAGATATAGCGCTTTTTCCAAAATTCAAAAATCCAAATTTTTCAGAAAAAATCCAAATCTTTCTTTCAATATTTTTTTTATAGTTGGTTTCCCTTTAGGAAACCCGTAAAAATCGTTACTTTAAGCTAAAAGAGATACAGCGTTTTTCCTAAATTTCAAAACTGATCCCTAAATATCGTTAGTTTTGCCTAAAAGTGCTTTCTCTCGAGATATAGCGCTTTTTCTAAAATTCAAAAATCCAAATTTTTCAGAATTTTCATTGTCTCTTTCAATATGTTTTTTTATAGTTGGTTTCCCTTTAGGAAACCCGTAAAAATCGTTACTTTTAGCTAAAAGTGATTTCCCTTCGAGATACAGCGTTTTTCCTTAATTTCAAAACTGATCCCTAAATATCGTTAGTTTTGCCTAAAAGTGCTTTCTTCTCAAGATATAGCGCTTTTTCCAAAATTCAAAAATCCAAATTTTTCAGAATTTTCTTTCTTTCTTTCAATATGTTTTTTATAGTTGGTTTCCCTTTAGGAAACCCGTAAAAATCGTTACTTTTAGCTAAAAGTGATTTCCCTTCGAGATACAGCGTTTTTCCTAAATTTCAAAACTGATCCCTAAATATCGTTAGTTTTGCCTAAAAGTGCTTTCTTCTCAAGATATAGCGCTTTTTCTAAAATTCAAAAATCCAAATTTTTCAGAATTTTCATTGTCTCTTTCAATATGTTTTTTTATAGTTGGTTTCCCTTTAGGAAACCCGTAAAAATCGTTACTTTTAGCTAAAAGTGATTTCCCTTCGAGATACAGCGTTTTTCCTAAATTTCAAAACTGATCCCTAAATATCGTTAGTTTTGCCTAAAAGTGCTTTCTTCTCAAGATATAGCGCTTTTTCCAAAATTCAAAAATCCAAATTTTTCAGAATTTTCTTTCTTTCTTTCAATATGTTTTTTATAGTTGGTTTCCCTTTAGGAAACCCGTAAAAATCGTTACTTTTAGCTAAAAGTGATTTCCCTTCGAGATACAGCGTTTTTCCTAAATTTCAAAACTGATCCCTAAATATCGTTAGTTTTGCCTAAAAGTGCTTTCTTCTCAAGATATAGCGCTTTTTCCAAAATTCAAAAATCCAAATTTTTCAGAATTTTCTTTCTTTCTTTCAATATGTTTTTTATAGTTGGTTTCCCTTTAGGAAACCCGTAAAAATCGTTACTTTTAGCTAAAAGTGATTTCCCTTCGAGATACAGCGTTTTTCCTAAATTTCAAAACTGATCCCTAAATATCGTTAGTTTTGCCTAAAAGTGCTTTCTTCTCAAGATATAGCGCTTTTTCCAAAATTCAAAAATCCAAATTTTTCAGAAAAAATCCAAATCTTTCTTTCAATATTTTTTTTATAGTTGGTTTCCCTTTAGGAAACCCGTAAAAATCGTTACTTTAAGCTAAAAGAGATACAGCGTTTTTCCTAAATTTCAAAACTGATCCCTAAATATCGTTAGTTTTGCCTAAAAGTGCTTTCTCTCGAGATATAGCGCTTTTTCTAAAATTCAAAAATCCAAATTTTTCAGAATTTTCATTGTCTCTTTCAATATGTTTTTTTATAGTTGGTTTCCCTTTAGGAAACCCGTAAAAATCGTTACTTTTAGCTAAAAGTGATTTCCCTTCGAGATACAGCGTTTTTCCTTAATTTCAAAACTGATCCCTAAATATCGTTAGTTTTGCCTAAAAGTGCTTTCTCTCGAGATATAGCGCTTTTTCTAAAATTCAAAAATCCAAATTTTTCAGAATTTTCATTGTCTCTTTCAATATGTTTTTTTATAGTTGGTTTCCCTTTAGGAAACCCGTAAAAATCGTTACTTTTAGCTAAAAGTGATTTCCCTTCGAGATACAGCGTTTTTCCTTATTTTCAAAACTGATCCCTAAATATCGTTAGTTTTGCCTAAAAGTGCTTTCTTCTCAAGATATAGCGCTTTTTCCAAAATTCAAAAATCCAAATTTTTCAGAATTTTCTTTCTTTCTTTCAATATGTTTTTTATAGTTGGTTTCCCTTTAGGAAACCCGTAAAAATCGTTACTTTTAGCTAAAAGTGATTTCCCTTCGAGATACAGCGTTTTTCCTAAATTTCAAAACTGATCCCTAAATATCGTTAGTTTTGCCTAAAAGTGCTTTCTTCTCAAGATATAGCGCTTTTTCCAAAATTCAAAAATCCAAATTTTTCAGAATTTTCTTTCTTTCTTTCAATATGTTTTTTATAGTTGGTTTCCCTTTAGGAAACCCGTAAAAATCGTTACTTTTAGCTAAAAGTGATTTCCCTTCGAGATACAGCGTTTTTCCTAAATTTCAAAACTGATCCCTAAATATCGTTAGTTTTGCCTAAAAGTGCTTTCTTCTCAAGATATAGCGCTTTTTCCAAAATTCAAAAATCCAAATTTTTCAGAATTTTCTTTCTTTCTTTCAATATGTTTTTTATAGTTGGTTTCCCTTTAGGAAACCCGTAAAAATCGTTACTTTTAGCTAAAAGTGATTTCCCTTCGAGATACAGCGTTTTTCCTAAATTTCAAAACTGATCCCTAAATATCGTTAGTTTTGCCTAAAAGTGCTTTCTTCTCAAGATATAGCGCTTTTTCCAAAATTCAAAAATCCAAATTTTTCAGAATTTTCTTTCTTTCTTTCAATATGTTTTTTATAGTTGGTTTCCCTTTAGGAAACCCGTAAAAATCGTTACTTTTAGCTAAAAGTGATTTCCCTTCGAGATACAGCGTTTTTCCTAAATTTCAAAACTGATCCCTAAATATCGTTAGTTTTGCCTAAAAGTGCTTTCTTCTCAAGATATAGCGCTTTTTCCAAAATTCAAAAATCCAAATTTTTCAGAAAAAATCCAAATCTTTCTTTCAATATTTTTTTTATAGTTGGTTTCCCTTTAGGAAACCCGTAAAAATCGTTACTTTAAGCTAAAAGAGATACAGCGTTTTTCCTAAATTTCAAAACTGATCCCTAAATATCGTTAGTTTTGCCTAAAAGTGCTTTCTCTCGAGATATAGCGCTTTTTCTAAAATTCAAAAATCCAAATTTTTCAGAATTTTCATTGTCTCTTTCAATATGTTTTTTTATAGTTGGTTTCCCTTTAGGAAACCCGTAAAAATCGTTACTTTTAGCTAAAAGTGATTTCCCTTCGAGATACAGCGTTTTTCCTTAATTTCAAAACTGATCCCTAAATATCGTTAGTTTTGCCTTAAAGTGCTTTCTCTCGAGATATAGCGCTTTTTCCAAAATTCAAAAATCCAAATTTTTCAGAATTTTCTTTCTTTCTTTCAATATGTTTTTTATAGTTGGTTTCCCTTTAGGAAACCCGTAAAAATCGTTACTTTTAGCTAAAAGTGATTTCCCTTCGAGATACAGCGTTTTTCCTAAATTTCAAAACTGATCCCTAAATATCGTTAGTTTTGCCTAAAAGTGCTTTCTTCTCGAGATACAGCGCTTTTTCTAAAATTCAAAAATCCAAATTTTTCAGAATTTTCTTTCTTTCTTTCAATATGTTTTTTATAGTTACCCGTAAAAATTGTTACTTTTAGCTAAAAGTGATTTCCATTCGAGATACAGCGTTTTTCCTAAATTTCAAAACTGATCCCTAAATATCGTTAGTTTTGTCTAAAAGTGCTTTCTTCTCAAGATATAGCGCTTTTTCTAAAATTCAAAAATCCAAATTTTTCAGAATTTTCATTGTCTCTTTCAATATGTTTTTTTATAGTTGGTTTCCCATTAGGAAACCCGTAAAAATCGTTACTTTAAGCTAAAAGAGATACAGCGTTTTTCCTAAATTTCAAAACTGATCCCTAAATATCGTTAGTTTTGCCTAAAAGTGATTTCTTCTCGAGATACAGCGCTTTTTCTAAAATTCAAAAATCCAAATTTTTCAGAATTTTCTTTCTTTCTTTCAATATGTTTTTTATAGTTGGTTTCCCATTAGGAAACCCGTAAAAATCGTTACTTTTAGCTAAAAGTGATTTCCCTTCGAGATACAGCGTTTTTCCCAAATTTCAAAACTGATCCCTAAATATCGTTAGTTTTGCCTAAAAGTGCTTTCTTCCCAAGATATAGCGCTTTTTCCAAAATTCAAAAATCCAAATTTTTCAGAATTTTCTTTCTTTCTTTCAATATGTTTTTTATAGTTGGTTTCCCTTTAGGAAACCCGTAAAAATCGTTACTTTTAGCTAAAAGTGATTTCCCTTCGAGATACAGCGTTTTTCCTTAATTTCAAAACTGATCCCTAAATATCGTTAGTTTTGCCTAAAAGTGCCTTCTTCTCGAGATACAGCGCTTTTTCTAAAATTCAAAAATCCAAATTTTTCAGAATTTTCTTTCTTTCTTTCAATATGTTTTTTATAGTTGGTTTCCCATTAGGAAAACCGTAAAAATCGTTACTAAAGTGATTTCCCTTCGAGATACAGCGTTTTTCCCAAATTTCAAAACTGATCCCTAAATATCGTTAGTTTTGCCTAAAAGTGCTTTCTTCCCAAGATATAGCGCTTTTTCCAAAATTCAAAAATCCAAATTTTTCAGAATTTTCTTTCTTTCTTTCAATATGTTTTTTATATGAAGATATAGCGCTTTTTCTAAAATTCAAAAATCCAAATTTTTCAGAATTTTCATTGTCTTTCAATATGTTTTTTATAGTTGGTTTCCCTTTAGGAAACCCGTAAAAATCGTTACTTTTAGCTAAAAGTGATTTCCCTTCGAGATACAGCGTTTTTCCTAAATTTCAAAACTGATCCCTAAATATCGTTAGTTTTGCCTAAAAGTGCTTTCTTCTCAAGATATAGCGCTTTTTCCAAAATTCAAAAATCCAAATTTTTCAGAATTTTCTTTCTTTCTTTCAATATGTTTTTTATAGTTGGTTTCTTATTAGGAAACCCGTAAAAATCGTTACTTTAAGCTAAAAGAGATACAGCGTTTTTCCTAAATTTCAAAACTGATCCCTAAATATCGTTAGTTTTGCCTAAAAGTGCTTTCTCTCGAGATATAGCGCTTTTTCCAAAATTCAAAAATCCAAATTTTTCAGAATTTTCTTTTTTTCTTTCAATATGTTTTTTATAGTTGGTTTCCCTTTAGGAAACCCGTAAAAATCGTTACTTTTAGCTAAAAGTGATTTCCCTTCGAGATACAGCGTTTTTCCTTAATTTCAAAACTGATCCCTAAATATCGTTAGTTTTGCCTAAAAGTGCCTTCTTCTCGAGATACAGCGCTTTTTCTAAAATTCAAAAATCCAAATTTTTCAGAATTTTCTTTCTTTCTTTCAATATGTTTTTTATAGTTGGTTTCCCATTAGGAAAACCGTAAAAATCGTTACTTTTAGCTAAAAGTGATTTCCCTTCGAGATACAGCGTTTTTCCCAAATTTCAAAACTGATCCCTAAATATCGTTAGTTTTGCCTAAAAGTGCTTTCTTCCCAAGATATAGCGCTTTTTCCAAAATTCAAAAATCCAAATTTTTCAGAATTTTCTTTTTTTCTTTCAATATGTTTTTTATATGAAGATATAGCGCTTTTTCTAAAATTCAAAAATCCAAATTTTTCAGAATTTTCATTGTCTCTTTCAATATGTTTTTTATAGTTGGTTTCCCTTTAGGAAACCCGTAAAAATCGTTACTTTTAGCTAAAAGCGATTTCCCTTCGAGATACAGCGTTTTTCCTAAATTTCAAAACTGATCCCTAAATATCGTTAGTTTTGCCTAAAAGTGCCTTCTTCTCGAGATACAGCGCTTTTTCTAAAATTCAAAAATCCAATTTTTTCAGAATTTTCTTTCTTTCTTTCAATATGTTTTTTATAGTTGGTTTCCCTTTAGAAAACCCGTAAAAATCGTTACTTTTAGCTAAAAGTGATTTCCCTTCGAGATACAGCGTTTTTCCTTAATTTCAAAACTGATCCCTAAATATCGTTAGTTTTGCCAAAAAGTGCTTTCTTCTCGAGATACAGCGCTTTTTCTAAAATTCAAAAATCCAAATTTTTCAGAATTTTCTTTCTTTCTTTCAATATGTTTTTTATAGTTGGTTTCCCATTAGGAAACCCGTAAAAATCGTTACTTTTAGCTAAAAGTGATTTCCCTTCGAGATACAGCGTTTTTCCCAAATTTCAAAACTGATCCCTAAATATCGTTAGTTTTGCCTAAAAGTGCTTTCTTCTCGAGATACAGCACTTTTTCTAAAATTCAAAAATCCAAATTTTTCAGAATTTTCTTTCTTTCTTTCAATATGTTTTTTATAGTTGGTTTCCCATTAGGAAACCCGTAAAAATCGTTACTTTTAGCTAAAAGTGATTTTCCTTCGAGATACAGCGTTTTTCCCAAATTTCAAAACTGATTCCTAAATATCGTTAGTTTTGCCTAAAAGTGCTTTCTTCCCAAGATATAGCGCTTTTTCCAAAATTCAAAAATCCAAATTTTTCAGAATTTTCTTTCTTTCTTTCAATATGTTTTTTATAGTTGGTTTCCCTTTAGGAAACCCGTAAAAATCGTTACTTTTAGCTAAAAGTGATTTCCCTTCGAGATACAGCGTTTTTCCTTAATTTCAAAACTGATCCCTAAATATCGTTAGTTTTGCCTAAAAGTGCCTTCTTCTCGAGATACAGCGCTTTTTCTAAAATTCAAAAATCCAAATTTTTCAGAATTTTCTTTCTTTCTTTCAATATGTTTTTTATAGTTGGTTTCCCATTAGGAAAACCGTAAAAATCGTTACTTTTAGCTAAAAGTGATTTCCCTTCGAGATACAGCGTTTTTCCCAAATTTCAAAACTGATCCCTAAATATCGTTAGTTTTGCCTAAAAGTGCTTTCTTCCCAAGATATAGCGCTTTTTCCAAAATTCAAAAATCCAAATTTTTCAGAATTTTCTTTCTTTCTTTCAATATGTTTTTTATATGAAGATATAGCGCTTTTTCTAAAATTCAAAAATCCAAATTTTTCAGAATTTTCATTCTTTCTTTCAATATGTTGGTTTCCCTTTAGGAAACCCGTAAAAATCGTTACTTTTAGCTAAAAGCGATTTCCCTTCGAGATACAGCGTTTTTCCTAAATTTCAAAACTGATCCCTAAATATCGTTAGTTTTGCCTAAAAGTGCTTTCTTCTCAAGATATAGCGCTTTTTCTAAAATTCAAAAATCCAAATTTTTCAGAATTTTCATTGTCTCTTTCAATATGTTTTTTATAGTTGGTTTCCCTTTAGGAAACCCGTAAAAATCGTTACTTTTAGCTAAAAGTGATTTCCCTTCGAGATACAGCGTTTTTCCTTAATTTCAAAACTGATCCCTAAATATCGTTAGTTTTGCCTAAAAGTGCTTTCTTCTCAAGATATAGCGCTTTTTCTAAAATTCAAAAATCCAAATTTTTCAGAATTTTCATTGTCTCTTTCAATATGTTTTTTATAGTTGGTTTCCCTTTAGGAAACCCGTAAAAATCGTTACTTTTAGCTAAAAGTGATTTCCCTTCGAGATACAGCGTTTTTCCTTAATTTCAAAACTGATCCCTAAATATCGTTAGTTTTGCCAAAAAGTGCTTTCTTCTCGAGATACAGCGCTTTTTCTAAAATTCAAAAATCCAAATTTTTCAGAATTTTCTTTCTTTCTTTCAATATGTTTTTTATAGTTGGTTTCCCATTAGGAAACCCGTAAAAATCGTTACTTTTAGCTAAAAGTGATTTCCCTTCGAGATACAGCGTTTTTCCCAAATTTCAAAACTGATCCCTAAATATCGTTAGTTTTGCCTAAAAGTGCTTTCTTCTCGAGATACAGCACTTTTTCTAAAATTCAAAAATCCATTTTTTTCAGAATTTTCTTTCTTTCTTTCAATATGTTTTTTATAGTTGGTTTCCCATTAGGAAACCCGTAAAAATCGTTACTTTTAGCTAAAAGTGATTTCCCTTCGAGATACAGCGTTTTTCCCAAATTTCAAAACTGATCCCTAAATATCGTTAGTTTTGCCTAAAAGTGCTTTCTTCCCAAGATATAGCGCTTTTTCCAAAATTCAAAAATCCAAATTTTTCAGAATTTTCTTTCTTTCTTTCAATATGTTTTTTATAGTTGGTTTCCCTTTAGGAAACCCGTAAAAATCGTTACTTTTAGCTAAAAGTGATTTCCCTTCGAGATACAGCGTTTTTCCTTAATTTCAAAACTGATCCCTAAATATCGTTAGTTTTGCCTAAAAGTGCCTTCTTCTCGAGATACAGCGCTTTTTCTAAAATTCAAAAATCCAATTTTTTCAGAATTTTCTTTCTTTCTTTCAATATGTTTTTTATAGTTTCCCATTAGGAAACCCGTAAAAATCGTTACTTTTAGCTAAAAGTGATTTCCCTTCGAGATACAGCGTTTTTCCCAAATTTCAAAACTGATCCCTAAATATCGTTAGTTTTGCCTAAAAGTGGCGTTTTTCCCAAATTTCAAAACTGATCCCTAAATATCGTTAGTTTTGCCTAAAAGTGCTTTCTTCTCGAGATACAGCACTTTTTCTAAAATTCAAAAATCCAAATTTTTCAGAATTTCCTTTCTTTCTTTCAATATGTTTTTTATAGTTGGTTTCCCATTAGGAAACCCGTAAAAATCGTTACTTTTAGCTAAAAGTGATTTCCCTTCGAGATACAGCGTTTTTCCCAAATTTCAAAACTGATCCCTAAATATCGTTAGTTTTGCCTAAAAGTGCTTTCTTCCCAAGATATAGCGCTTTTTCCAAAATTCAAAAATCCAAATTTTTCAGAATTTTCTTTCTTTCTTTCAATATGTTTTTTATAGTTGGTTTCCCTTTAGGAAACCCGTAAAAATCGTTACTTTTAGCTAAAAGTGATTTCCCTCCGAGATACAGCGTTTTTCCTAAATTTCAAAACTGATCCCTAAATATCGTTAGTTTTGCCTAAAAGTGCTTTCTTCTCAAGATATAGCGCTTTTTCCAAAATTCAAAAATCCAAATTTTTCAGAATTTTCTTTCTTTCTTTCAATATGTTTTTTATAGTTGGTTTCCCTTTAGGAAACCCGTAAAAATCGTTACTTTTAGCTAAAAGTGATTTCACTCCGAGATACAGCGTTTTTCCTAAATTTCAAAACTGATCCCTAAATATCGTTAGTTTTGCCTAAAAGTGCTTTCTTCTCGAGATATAGCGCTTTTTCCAAAATTCAAAAATCCAAATTTTTCAGAATTTTCTTTCTTTCTTTCAATATGTTTTTTATAGTTGGTTTCCCTTTAGGAAACCCGTAAAAATCGTTACTTTTAGCTAAAAGTGATTTCACTCCGAGATACAGCGTTTTTCCTAAATTTCAAAACTGATCCCTAAATATCGTTAGTTTTGCCTAAAAGTGCTTTCTTCTCGAGATATAGCGCTTTTTCCAAAATTCAAAAATCCAAATTTTTCAGAATTTTCTTTCTTTCTTTCAATATGTTTTTTATAGTTGGTTTCCCTTTAGGAAACCCGTAAAAATCGTTACTTTTAGCTAAAAGTGATTTCCCTCCGAGATACAGCGTTTTTCTTAAATTTCAAAACTGATCCCTAAATATCGTTAGTTTTGCCTAAAAGTGCTTTCTTCTCAAGATATAGCGCTTTTTGCAAAATTCAAAAATCCAAATTTTTCAGAATTTTCTTTCTTTCTTTCAATATGTTTTTTATAGTTGGTTTCCCATTAGGAAACCCGTAAAAATCGTTACTTTTAGCTAAAAGTGATTTCCCTCCGAGATACAGCGTTTTTCTTAAATTTCAAAACTGATCCCTAAATATCGTTAGTTTTGCCTAAAAGTGCTTTCTTCTCAAGATATAGCGCTTTTTGCAAAATTCAAAAATCCAAATTTTTCAGAATTTTCTTTCTTTCTTTCAATATGTTTTTTATAGTTGGTTTCCCTTTAGGAAACCCTTAAGAATTGTTACTTTTAGCTAAAAGTGATTTCCCTTCGAGATACAGCGTTTTTCCTAAATTTCATAACAGATCCCTAAATATCGTTAGTTTTGCCTAAAAGTGCTTTCTTCTCAAGATATAGCGCTTTTTCCAAAATTCAAAAATCCAAATTTTTCAGAATTTTCTTTCTTTCTTTCAATATGTTTTTTATAGTTGGTTTCCCTTTAGGAAACCCGTAAAAATCGTTACTTTTAGCTAAAAGTGATTTCCCTTCGAGATACAGCGTTTTTCCTAAATTTCAAAACTGATCCCTAAATATCGTTAGTTTTGCCTAAAAGTGCTTTCTTCTCAAGATATAGCGCTTTTTCCAAAATTCAGAAATCCAAATTTTTCAGAATTTTCTTTCTTTCTTTCAATATGTTTTTTATAGTTGGTTTCCCTTTAGGAAACCCGTAAAAATCGTTACTTTTAGCTAAAAGTGATTTCCCTTCGAGATACAGCGTTTTTCCTAAATTTCAAAACTGATCCCTAAATATCGTTAGTTTTGCCTAAAAGTGCTTTCTTCTCAAGATATAGCGCTTTTTCCAAAATTCAAAAATCCAAATTTTTCAGAATTTTCTTTCTTTCTTTCAATATGTTTTTTATAGTTGGTTTCCCATTAAGAAACCCGTAAAAATCGTTACTTTTAGCTAAAAGTGATTTCCCTTCGAGATACAGCGTTTTTCCTAAATTTCAAAACTGATCCCTAAATATCGTTAGTTTTGCCTAAAAGTGCTTTCTTCTCAAGATATAGCGCTTTTTCCAAAATTCAAAAATCCAAATTTTTCAGAATTTTCTTTCTTTCTTTCAATATGTTTTTTATAGTTGGTTTCCCTTTAGGAAACCCGTAAAAATCGTTACTTTTAGCTAAAAGTGATTTCCCTTCGAGATACAGCGTTTTTCCTAAATTTCAAAACTGATCCCTAAATATCGTTAGTTTTGCCTAAAAGTGCTTTCTTCTCAAGATATAGCGCTTTTTCCAAAATTCAAAAATCCAAATTTTTCAGAATTTTCTTTCTTTCTTTCAATATGTTTTTTATAGTTGGTTTCCCTTTAGGAAACCCGTAAAAATCGTTACTTTTAGCTAAAAGTGATTTCCCTTCGAGATACAGCGTTTTTCCTAAATTTCAAAACTGATCCCTAAATATCGTTAGTTTTGCCTAAAAGTGCTTTCTTCTCAAGATATAGCGCTTTTTCCAAAATTCAAAAATCCAAATTTTTCAGAATTTTCTTTCTTTCTTTCAATATGTTTTTTTATAGTTGGTTTTGCCTAAAAGTGCTTTCTTCCCAAGATATAGCGCTTTTTCCAAAATTCAAAAATCCAAATTTTTCAGAATTTTCTTTCTTTCTTTCAATATGTTTTTTATAGTTGGTTTCCCTTTAGGAAACCCGTAAAAATCGTTACTTTTAGCTAAAAGTGATTTCACTCCGAGATACAGCGTTTTTCCTAAATTTCAAAACTGATCCCTAAATATCGTTAGTTTTGCCTAAAAGTGCTTTCTTCTCGAGATATAGCGCTTTTTCCAAAATTCAAAAATCCAAATTTTTCAGAATTTTCTTTCTTTCTTTCAATATGTTTTTTATAGTTGGTTTCCCTTTAGGAAACCCGTAAAAATCGTTACTTTTAGCTAAAAGTGATTTCCCTCCGAGATACAGCGTTTTTCCTAAATTTCAAAACTGATCCCTAAATATCGTTAGTTTTGCCTAAAAGTGCTTTCTTCTCAAGATATAGCGCTTTTTCCAAAATTCAAAAATCCAAATTTTTCAGAATTTTCTTTCTTTCTTTCAATATGTTTTTTATAGTTGGTTTCCCTTTAGGAAACCCGTAAAAATCGTTACTTTTAGCTAAAAGTGATTTCACTCCGAGATACAGCGTTTTTCCTAAATTTCAAAACTGATCCCTAAATATCGTTAGTTTTGCCTAAAAGTGCTTTCTTCTCGAGATATAGCGCTTTTTCCAAAATTCAAAAATCCAAATTTTTCAGAATTTTCTTTCTTTCTTTCAATATGTTTTTTATAGTTGGCTTCCCTTTAGGAAACCCGTAAAAATCGTTACTTTTAACTAAAAGTGATTTCCCTTCGAGATACAGCGTTTTTCCCAAATTTCAAAACTGATCCCTAAATATCGTTAGTTTTGCCTAAAAGTGCTTTCTTCCCAAGATATAGCGCTTTTTCCAAAATTCAAAAATCCAAATTTTTCAGAATTTTCTTTCTTTCTTTCAATATGTTTTTTATAGTTGGTTTCCCTTTAGGAAACCCGTAAAAATCGTTACTTTTAGCTAAAAGTGATTTCACTCCGAGATACAGCGTTTTTCCTAAATTTCAAAACTGATCCCTAAATATCGTTAGTTTTGCCTAAAAGTGCTTTCTTCTAAAGATATAGCGCTTTTTCCAAAATTCAAAAATCCAATTTTTTCAGAATTTTCTTTCTTTCTTTCAATATGTTTTTTATAGTTGGTTTCCCATTAGGAAACCCGTAAAAATCGTTACTTTTAGCTAAAAGTGATTTCCCTTCGAGATACAGCGTTTTTCCTAAATTTCAAAACTGATCCCTAAATATCGTTAGTTTTGCCTAAAAGTGCTTTCTTCTCAAGATATAGCGCTTTTTCCAAAATTCAAAAATCCAAATTTTTCAGAATTTTCTTTCTTTCTTTCAATATGTTTTTTATAGTTGGTTTCCCATTAGGAAACCCGTAAAAATCGTTACTTTTAGCTAAAAGTGATTTCCCTTCGAGATACAGCGTTTTTCCTAAATTTCAAAACTGATCCCTAAATATCGTTAGTTTTGCCTAAAAGTGCTTTCTTCTCGAGATATAGCGCTTTTTCCAAAATTCAAAAATCCAAATTTTTCAGAATTTTCTTTCTTTCTTTCAATATGTTTTTTATAGTTGGCTTCCCTTTAGGAAACCCGTAAAAATCGTTACTTTTAACTAAAAGTGATTTCCCTTCGAGATACAGCGTTTTTCCCAAATTTCAAAACTGATCCCTAAATATCGTTAGTTTTGCCTAAAAGTGCTTTCTTCCCAAGATATAGCGCTTTTTCCAAAATTCAAAAATCCAAATTTTTCAGAATTTTCTTTCTTTCTTTCAATATGTTTTTTATAGTTGGTTTCCCTTTAGGAAACCCGTAAAAATCGTTACTTTTAGCTAAAAGTGATTTCACTCCGAGATACAGCGTTTTTCCTAAATTTCAAAACTGATCCCTAAATATCGTTAGTTTTGCCTAAAAGTGCCTTCTTCTCGAGATACAGCGCTTTTTCTAAAATTCAAAAATCCAAATTTTTCAGAATTTTCTTTCTTTCTTTCAATATGTTTTTTATAGTTGGTTTCCCTTTAGGAAACCCGTAAATATCGTTACTTTTAGCTAAAAGTGATTTCCCTCCGAGATACAGCGTTTTTCTTAAATTTCAAAACTGATCCCTAAATATCGTTAGTTTTGCCTAAAAGTGCTTTCTTCTCGAGATATAGCGCTTTTTCCAAAATTCAAAAATCCAAATTTTTCAGAATTTTCTTTCTTTCTTTCAATATGTTTTTTATAGTTGGTTTCCCATTAACCCGTAAAAATCGTTACTTTTAGCTAAAAGTGATTTCCCTTCGAGATACAGCGTTTTTCCTAAATTTCATAACAGATCCCTAAATATCGTTAGTTTTGCCTAAAAGTGCTTTCTTCTCAAGATATAGCGCTTTTTCCAAAATTCAAAAATCCAAATTTTTCAGAATTTTCTTTCTTTCTTTCAATATGTTTTTTATAGTTGGTTTCCCTTTAGGAAACCCGTAAAAATCGTTACTTTTAGCTAAAAGTGATTTCCCTCAAAACTGATCCCTAAATATCGTTAGTTTTGCCTAAAAGTGCTTTCTTCTCAAGATATAGCGCTTTTTGCAAAATTCAAAAATCCAAATTTTTCAGAATTTTCTTTCTTTCTTTCAATATGTTTTTTATAGTTGGTTTCCCATTAGGAAACCCGTAAAAATCGTTACTTTTAGCTAAAAGTGATTTCCCTTCGAGATACAGCGTTTTTCCTAAATTTCATAACAGATCCCTAAATATCGTTAGTTTTGCCTAAAAGTGCTTTCTTCTCAAGATATAGCGCTTTTTCCAAAATTCAAAAATCCAAATTTTGGTTGGTTTCCCTTTAGGAAACCCGTAAAAATCGTTACTTTTAGCTAAAAGTGATTTCCCTTCGAGATACAGCGTTTTTCCTAAATTTCAAAACTGATCCCTAAATATCGTTAGTTTTGCCTAAAAGTGCTTTCTTCTCAAGATATAGCGCTTTTTCCAAAATTCAAAAATCCAAATTTTTCAGAATTTTCTTTCTTTCTTTCAATATGTTTTTTATAGTTGGTTTCCCATTAAGAAACCCGTAAAAATCGTTACTTTTAGCTAAAAGTGATTTCCCTTCGAGATACAGCGTTTTTCCTAAATTTCAAAACTGATCCCTAAATATCGTTAGTTTTGCCTAAAAGTGCTTTCTTCTCAAGATATAGCGCTTTTTCCAAAATTCAAAAATCCAAATTTTGGTTGGTTTCCCTTTAGGAAACCCGTAAAAATCGTTACTTTTAGCTAAAAGTGATTTCCCTTCGAGATACAGCGTTTTTCCTAAATTTCAAAACTGATCCCTAAATATCGTTAGTTTTGCCTAAAAGTGCTTTCTTCTCAAGATATAGCGCTTTTTCCAAAATTCAAAAATCCAAATTTTTCAGAATTTTCTTTCTTTCTTTCAATATGTTTTTTATAGTTGGTTTCCCATTAAGAAACCCGTAAAAATCGTTACTTTTAGCTAAAAGTGATTTCCCTTCGAGATACAGCGTTTTTCCTAAATTTCAAAACTGATCCCTAAATATCGTTAGTTTTGCCTAAAAGTGCTTTCTTCTCAAGATATAGCGCTTTTTCCAAAATTCAAAAATCCAAATTTT
Organism: Baccha elongata; assembly: GCA_951217065.1. Lineage (NCBI taxonomy): Eukaryota > Metazoa > Arthropoda > Insecta > Diptera > Syrphidae > Baccha > Baccha elongata. Next base: position 249,526,301 of record OX578272.1, read on the forward strand.
TCAGAATTTTCTTTCTTTCTTTCAATATGTTTTTTATAGTTGGTTTCCCTTTAGGAAACCCGTAAAAATCGTTACTTTTAGCTAAAAGTGATTTCCCTTCGAGATACAGCGTTTTTCCTAAATTTCAAAACTGATCCCTAAATATCGTTAGTTTTGCCTAAAAGTGCTTTCTTCTCGAGATACAGCGCTTTTTCTAAAATTCAAAAATCCAAATTTTTCAGAATTTTCTTTCTTTCTTTCAATATGTTTTTTATAGTTGGTTTCCCTTTAGGAAACCCGTAAAAATCGTTACTTTTAGCTAAAAGTGATTTCCCTTCGAGATACAGCGTTTTTCCTAAATTTCAAAACTGATCCCTAAATATCGTTAGTTTTGCCTAAAAGTGCTTTCTTCTCAAGATATAGCGCTTTTTCCAAAATTCAAAAATCCAAATTTTTCAGAATTTTCTTTCTTTCTTTCAATATGTTTTTTATAGTTGGTTTCCCATTAAGAAACCCGTAAAAATCGTTACTTTTAGCTAAAAGTGATTTCCCTTCGAGATACAGCGTTTTTCCTAAATTTCAAAACTGATCCCTAAATATCGTTAGTTTTGCCTAAAAGTGCTTTCTTCTCAAGATATAGCGCTTTTTCCAAAATTCAAAAATCCAAATTTTTCAGAATTTTCTTTCTTTCTTTCAATATGTTTTTTATAGTTGGTTTCCCTTTAGGAAACCCGTAAAAATCGTTACTTTTAGCTAAAAGTGATTTCCCTTCGAGATACGGCGTTTTTCCTAAATTTCAAAACTGATCCCTAAATATCGTTAGTTTTGCCTAAAAGTGCTTTCTTCTCGAGATACAGCGCTTTTTTCTAAAATTCAAAAATCCAAATTTTTCAGAATTTTCTTTCTTTCTTTCAATATGTTTTTTATAGTTGGTTTCCCTTTAGGAAACCCGTAAAAATCGTTACTTTTAGCTAAAAGTGATTTCCCTTCGAGATACAGCGTTTTTCCTAAATTTCAAAACTGATCCCTAAATATCGTTAGTTTTGCCTAAAAGTGCTTTCTTCTCAAGATATAGCGCTTTTTCCAAAATTCAAAAATCCAAATTTTTCAGAATTTTCTTTCTTTCTTTCAATATGTTTTTTATAGTTGGTTTCCCATTAAGAAACCCGTAAAAATCGTTACTTTTAGCTAAAAGTGATTTCCCTTCGAGATACAGCGTTTTTCCTAAATTTCAAAACTGATCCCTAAATATTGTTAGTTTTGCCTAAAAGTGCTTTCTTCTCAAGATATAGCGCTTTTTCCGAAATTCAAAATCCAAATTTTTCAGAATTTTCTTTCTTTCTTTCAATATGTTTTTTATAGTTGGTTTCCCTTTAGGAAACCCGTAAAAATCGTTACTTTTAGCTAAAAGTGATTTCCCTTCGAGATACAGCGTTTTTCCTAAATTTAAAAACTGATCCCTAAATATCGTTAGTTTTGCCTAAAAGTGCTTTCTTCTCGAGATACAGCGCTTTTTCTAAAATTCAAAAATCCAAATTTTCAGAATTTTCTTTCTTTCTTTCAATATGTTTTTTATAGTTGGTTTCCCTTTAGGAAACCCGTAAAAATCGTTACTTTTAGCTAAAAGTGATTTCCCTTCGAGATACAGCGTTTTTCCTAAATTTAAAAACTGATCCCTAAATATCGTTAGTTTTGCCTAAAAGTGCTTTCTTCTCGAGATACAGCGCTTTTTCTAAATT